>CM042186.1:15389864-15406979 GCA_023539305.1 Ilex asprella
TCGACACAGAGGAGTGTCAAAAGCCCATTTGCAAGTCAAGTCATTTCCAAAAAATTAGATATTCACCTTACTTTGACCATAGATTTGTGGAGTTTGAGGGAACTTTGAGGGGTATGGTTTAAAACTAGAAAGCAAGGGGATTTACTAGGCTTTAAAATCTATAAAAAATGTGAAGCATGGAATGAGAGCGAAAGGATTAAAATTAGGTGGAGTGAGAATGAAGGGGTTAAGGGGAGTTAGTGGACTTTGCCAAATAAATTTTATATTCATTTCTAATTAGTTAAATTTAGTATGTGTATGACATTTCATCGAAAAATAATATCATTTAATTTTTTACTATTTCAGGTTGAAAGACCGAGACTTGTAGGGTTTCTCAATTCTAGATCCTACGATGATTTTCAAATTTGTTTTAAAATTATTCCATACATTATTTATGAATGTTTAGCTTATTTTAAAATATATGATTGGTTGTGTAAGGCCCCGTATGAAAATTAAGTTCGAATAATATTATCTTAAAAATACTCATAAGATAAATAAAATGATGATCGGAACTTTGAAGCATTCTTGAAAGACTGATCATAAAGTTTGAGTTTCGCGCGTACTGATTTTCTAGTTAAATTGAGTTTTGTAGATTCTTAAGCTTGAGAACAATGGCTAAATAGTTTTATAAATATTTTTACGTCTCAATAAGGTTTTCATTGAATACGAAAGATCCAAAAATCTTAGAAAATGTTATATGATGTATTAGAAGTTTGGTAGTATTCTCGAGTTAAAACCTATTTTGGAGAGGATTTGTATAGGAATGAATTTGACACTACCTTAGTATTTTCTCTATAATGTTGTACCCTAATGATCAATTGAGCTGATTTTTAGACAATAAAAACTATACTTCAAGTGTTTCAAAAGCATATTTCACCAAAATATCGTGAATCAGCCTCTAACTAGGCCAAACTCGATCATGAAGTCAGCGGCAGACTGTTACCCATGCCCAGATGGAAATTCTCTATTTTTTAGTCTATAAATACCCTAGGGCCATGATGTAAAGTGTCTTTGCCTATTTTTCAACCTCAAGAAGTCTAAAATTTTGAGGAGATGAAAAAAGGTTAAAACGACTGAAACTTGAAAGATTAACAAGTGGTAGTGATCAAGATCTAAGGAATCAAGGTTGAGGTTCTTTCTTAGATTCATTCATTAATGATTAGAATTATATAATTTATCTTTTTTTATCCTTATTATGATATAAGTAATTAATCTACAATGTTTTTACTTTCATTTAAATTCATGATTCGTTTCTTGAATAAAATACACGATTTACATCCAAGATCTATCAATTTTAAATCTTGTTTTTTGACTCCTATTCTATATATGTGATAGATCTATAAAGTTTTATACTATTTTTTAATATATTCTTAGATTCTTGAACAAATAGATTATTTACATACCAATAAATGTTTTGTATCCAAATATCATACATTCTTGATTGAAAAATCCTAGTTTTTGATTTATCACCTAATCTACACATGTTTTACATAAAAATTTACATGACTTGATTACAAAAACCCTAGTTCTTGATTAGTATCAATTCAAATATGTTTTCTTGGGGATCTGTAGCATGGTTTTTTGAATTATTCTTTTGGAAAAATTATAGAATGATGATTCTTAATTGTAGTTGAATTTTCTGAAAAAGTTGTGGAATTTACCTCTTATATGGATGAGTGTGATGAATGTGAATTGCACTTGAATTTATGTCGCAGAGTGTTTAGATGTTTTTTCTTACTTTGAGGGGTTTGAAGGTTACTTATCACTCGTAATAGAGTTGGTGTTTTGCGAGGACCAAACTACTATTCTTTCATGGTGATCGCGGCTAGGGGTTAGTATAGAAGTCCTGGGAAGAATTTGTCACCTCCGATGCATTGGTATATGGACTTCCTAAAGTTTTATGGCCCTACGGGGACTGATTTAAAGGTTTGTGACTGTGGTGTGGTGTGGCTGGACTAAATATATTCGTGTTGTAGTTTTATGCTTGTCTACCTGCGTACATGAAATATGATGTTTGTGAATAATTGTTTCTTTGGGAATGAGTTTTACTTCTGTAAACTTTCTATGGTACCGTAAACTTGAGATCGTATTGAATGTCACTGTTTTACTACAAGGTATTATATGCTATTTTACAAATTGAGACTTTCATGTTTTATTATTTTGAAACCTTGTTTGGGTTTGAGAAGATTTTCCTATTGGACTTTATTGCTCACCCTACTATGACATTTTCAGATTTTGGACATGAGGAAGATATAATCATAGATGAACAGGTTGACTTTGAGGTGGCAGCAAATTAAGGTGTGGATTTGGACATTGAGACTTAGAAAGTGCCTTTCTAATTTAAATTTCTGAAGTTGGTTGTAGGACAATGTTTTGGAATATTTTTTTATTAGTTAGTTGAAAGATTAGAATTCTAGTTTTGGATGTAACCTAAGAATTTATTTATGTTTTCTTTGGTAATTTATCTAATTAGATATTAGATTGTAAATGGTTTTATTTATGTAATGGTACTTTAGTATGCTCTCATGATTGGATATTTGATAGGTAGTTAATGCCTTCCATAGTGGATTTTGATGCCTTACATGTTGTTTGAACTTTGACTTGGAATTCGGACCCATATTAGGCTTTGTGAGTGCGGTTATGCTCAACTGTTCGAAATGGTTATATGGTTCGTATTGAATGAAATTTCTAGATCCTTTTGAACTAAATGTAAGTGTATATAGGTCGAGTGGCAGAGGGTTTACATTTCAGGTTCAGGCCATAGAGGGTTTCTTATTGAGTTCGTAAATTCTTGGGTGGCCTAGTTGGTCTTCGGACTTGGGTACTGAACTTTTCTAGGGAGTATCTTCTATGGGGTGCAAGTCCCCCAAAAGGTCAGGTTTTAAGTTCGTATTGACCTTGAGTTGTCTATTAGAATGATTGTCCACTGGTGTAGCAGTGTACAATATGTTTCTAAACTCTCTTTTATAGTTGCTTGATGGTTTCTATTCTATTCCCTTTTTAAGTTCCTTTTTTAATGTATTTGTAATATGTTTCCCACGCATAGGAAGTGTGTTGTGTAGTAACTCAGAAATTCCGAGGTCGTCTCCTAAGGGATAAATGATAATTTGAATGGTGATGTGTTTGCACAGAAAAGTAAAAAAAACTTTTGGTTTTATGGAAAATGGTGAGTGTAGTAACTAATATAGTAAATTCAAATCAATGTTTACACATAAACACTAGTTTTCAAAAGTGATTTTTACCATCTATAAGCATACTACATGGTTAGAACATATTATAGAATTCATAATGATTGATTACAAATGAAAATCATCCCTCGTATCGTGCCGAAACATAACCGGAAACAAAACCCATTAAACTAAAACTGGTGACAAACAACATGTAAAACCAATAGAAATGAACAAGATTGAATGTAATAATCTGAACTAGATTTCCTTCAAAATTCTGAGTTCAAATACAAGACAAATAATATAAAACAAGCATTGAAAATTATTCTCTGATTGTCTTCTCCAAAGCACGACAAACAGAAAATAAAAGCTAAAACTCAGAACTATAAACTAAGTAAAGCAAACAGGCTCTCTTGTATGTAGAAATATAGGTATATATAGCATTTCCTTCTTCCGTCTCATTGGCCAAGGTGTGTGGTGCGAGTGCGGCCGAAGAAGTCTCCTCCGCCAAAGCCGTCCAATCGGGTTCCTCTTGTAAAGCTTTGGAAGGCACATTTCTCCAATCAAAAGCAAGGTCTTAGGGACTCGTAGCATCCCCTTGAGAGTGTGAGTGAATAAAAGTGAGACAACGGAATCTGGATAAGAGCCCGGGACTTGAGCACTATATTTGTGTGTATATGAACCAGTACAACAAAACTCTAATGATTTTTGATAAACTTCTGAAACCTCACGAACTGGTACAAAGCTTTGAAGAACCAACACAAAGATTCCCTAAGGAACTTCTAACAAAATTTTGTAACTTGATGAATCGTTACAAAGAAGTATGAACCGGTACATGTAACTTCTGCAGCCTGATGAATCAGAATAAGTTTTACTGGTACATCAATATCTTCTTCTGATTTTCTACTTTGCTCTTCCTGGTCCACTTCCTTCTCATTGTTATGCCTTCTCATGATATTTCCATTGAATCCCCTTTACTCCTCCTTTTCTCCTTCGCACCTACAAACACAAACTCACACTATTAATCAAATTTCAACATTATTTGGAGAATTAAACACAAATCAATACCTAAAATGAATAGATTGAATCATGAAATATGCAATATTGAGTGCCTAACATACCCTCAACATAAGCTTTCTAGTCCCTAGCAAACCAAACATTGAAAAGTACGCCTTCATCCATTCATCATCCCAATGCATAATTAAAATAACCATACATAACCAACAAAACCCATATACAACAAGTACACAACAAAGATTTAAAAACACAAAATGAAGTCAAAAGATGTCATATATATATATATAACAACTGCTAGTGAGTAGAAAAAGATCAAAATGTAACAACCTTTGGACAAAAACTAAAGGTTTTTTGTCCTAAGCTGTTACAAAACTATGCATCATCCTAAACCTAACAAACTACTCAGAACCTTCCTCTTGCTCTTAAGAACCAGACTCAGCTTTGTCACCTTCATCATCCTCACTACTCTTGATCTCTTGTACAAACATCTCTCGACTTTGAGACAATAGATGGAGGTGGCTTTTAATGTGGTAGGGGGGGCAGCAGGTGCATAGGTGGTGGTAGTAGCTGATGTGGAATGTGAAAAACTCCTGGTAGTACCTCTCTAGGGGCAAAAATCTCAATCAATCGATGTTGTATCCCCAAATAAAACTCTTAAGTCCCTAGACATCCTAAACTGTATCTCCCTCATATCAGCAGTATTAGACTCCAAGCTTCCCATCCTCGTCTCTAACTGAGTCACTCTTTGTGGAACACTAGCTTTAGTGGTTAGTGGAGGATGAACAGTCACAGCAGTTAACGATGTAGGCTACTATGAAGATCTAACCACTCTAGGGGCTCTAGTCATAGTGAAACGTATCTTTTCTCCCCCGCCCCTCATAGGCCCCTTATCTGGGGGGCTCTCTTGATCAGCCTGAGTCTTCCAAGACACCGACCTTCTCACACATTACTATGACCATGTGTCAAAATGACATGTTTTCCCTTGGCGAAATATACTCCACATCACCCCTAAATAAAGAGAGTGAAGTCTATCCTCAATCCCTTCATGAACTCATTCCCTTTATGGTATACATTGTAGTGAAGGATCTTTTTCAAAGTCCTGTAATCTACACTTATTCATCCCTGAACAAACACACCCATAAACTATTCAAACTTCTCATACAAGATCTCAACATATTCCCCAAGGCTAATGGCAACAGACTCGGGGTGAGAGTAATCAATATCCTAAGGATGAGGTCTAATGTAACTAAGTATACAACTATACTATCAGGTGTAACCTTGATAATACGACACACACTATGGTCCCCAAAATCCTCAAATCACTATTCACCAACTTCAACCCCGAATAAAACTCACGACAGAAGTTCAGAATATACCCACTAATCCACTTAAAGAAGAAGTCAATACCTCGAGCACCAATTTGCCGAATGGGGGTACTTTTACCCAAACTCTACCTATCAGCCATCTTTTTGTATGTCACTCCTCTCGCAGCAATGGTAGGCTAGTACATGAGCCTATGCCTCTTCCTCGCCTCAGGCTCATTCTCTCGCCCTCCTGAGTAGTCTTCTCTTTTCCTTTCTTCTGTATTTTGACATCCCAAAATCTGGGGGTCATTTCTCAACCGTTTGATCACTCATCAACCCTTGAAAATACTCGTGAGTATAGTAAAATTCGGTATATCATTATACCCCATTCATCGGCACCATAACTAAAATGAAATTTGGGTAGAGCCTCCTTTGTGCGGGAGTATTACCCAACACATACCTTGTACACGCACTAACCATACGACCATTTCAAGGTCCACATCCGAAAATGTAAGCTTATTATTATCCGTTTGCATCATCCACAGAGGATCCTTCAATAAGTGGAGGTCCCTCAGTGTTACATTTTAAAATTTCAAGTTTTGGGAAGAGGTACAAATACCTCGTATAAGTGACATCGGTACCTGAGCCTTATGTTTTCCAAGTACCTGTACCTATGTGTCTTGGTAGCAGTACTTGAGCCCATAGTTTGCTCGGTACCAGTACCAATGTGTTTTGTGACCCATTGTCCATCAGGTTATCGGTACCTGAGGCCTAGGTATCGGTACTTGAGCCCAATGAAATCTAGGTATTGCAACCAGTAAGCCCAGGTACCAATACTTGGGTCATCCGATAGTGTGGTACCGGTACTTGTGAACCTAGGTACCGATACCTAAGCCCAATTTTTCTGCAATTCTTCCAATTTTCAATTCATCTTCATCCCAACTCATACTATATTCATCCATTCATTCATTTACATCAAAACATTATCCAAAAGAGTTCATTACATATCTTTTTTACCAAAATTACAAGTTCTGAACAAATTACATAATCTATTACAAAGATGCAATTTAAGACCCATAATCTGGCTCTGTAATTAATACGGGCCCAAGTGAGGGTTGTCCACTAGCACTTGTCCAACACCTAACATATGGTTCTATAAATGGTCAGTCATGTTCAATAGGGTATCTCCTAAGGAGGCTACTCCCCAATTCAGATACATGTGAAATGTTACATGTAATTCACCATATAAGTCATTCATTCAAGAATGTACAATTCATAAATGAATGCTACACTTCTCATTCTATGGCATGAGATGAAAATCACACATGAAATGCAACTCGAGCCCTCCATCACCCCCATAACACATGTCATGTCATGCATCTGCATGCGGGCATTTCAAACCTTCACCATTGATGTTCAACATCCAATGACTGTTTTCATAAAATCTAGTGTCTTTCTTGGGGTAGGAAACTTGCTAATGGCCAAAACAATGAAGTCAACAGGAAAGAAAAAGTTCTCCACTTGAACAAGGACATTTTCCATAATGCCCCTCGAAACTTTGACAGCCTTATCTGCCAACTAGAGTGTGATACAAGTGGGTTTGAGTTCACCCAGACCCAATTGTTGGTAGACAGAGAAAGAAAGCAAATTGACACTGGCTCCAGGATCCCGCAATGCATGCTCTATCTTGAAATTTTCAATGACACGTGACACAGTTGGACACCTTGGATCCTTGTATTTTGGAGGAATTTTGTGTTGGAGTATGACACTTACTTGTTATGTCAAGAAGGTTATTTCCTGAACATTCTTGCTTCTTTTGATCGTGCACAAGTCTTTTAGAAACTTGGCATAAAAAGGAACCTGTTTGATTGCATCCAGAAATGGAATATTGATTTTTACTTGCTTAAAAATCTCTTAAAATTGTGTATGGTTATTCAACTTCTGTACTTTCTTGTGTCTTTGAGGAAAAGGAGCAGGAATAGGACATGAAGGATTTTTTTCACTTTGACGGTTCTGGTTCTTTTTCAATCACTGGTTCAAGCTTAACTGGTTCATTGACTATGATTGACTCAGATTTTGGCTTTGGAATTAACATGTCTCTAATGGATTTGTTAATCACCTTGCCACTTCTCAGTGCAGTGACAACTTGAGCTTGTTCTTGCGGGGTTTCCACGATTGAAAGATTTCCCACATGAAACTGACCTTGTGGTTGTTTTGGTTGGGCAAGAAACTTTCCATTTTCATGTGTGGTCATTGATTGGGTCAAATTTTAGATGTGGCTTTTGAGATCCTTGATGGATTGAGTTGTCTAGGTTTTGAAGTCATTGAAAGCCTGAGTGAAATGATTGTTGTAGTTTATTTGACTTTGAATGAACTGATTTCGTGTGTCCTCAAGAATTCTCTTATGTGGTGGTTGGTATGGTTGATATGTAGGATGTCCTTGAGGTGGTAGTTGTGAACTTTGTTGTGGATTCATGGGAGTTGGTTGTGTGTTCCTCCAACTGAAGTTTGGGTGATTTCGCCACCTTGGATTATATGTTTTAGAATATGAGTTGGAATAACGCTTGTTGAAGTTTAAAATTGCATTTGTTTGTTCTAACAAGACCTTTTTGAATGCCGAAATGGTAGGACACTCCCTAGTAGGATGTCCAGTCAACGCACAAATCCCACACACTTCTTCTGTAGGAGGGCTGACATCAACATGATTTACCTTTTTCATCTATAAAGTTTCAATCTTTTGAGACAAGGTAGTCATTTTCGCTCTCAGGTCATGACCTTCTTTCAAGACATACTTACCCCCTAGAGAAGTAGATGGTTTGGCTTCAACAGTGGTAGGAGAGATTGAGTCCTTCATCTAGGAACTATTAGATATGATATCAAAAAAATTGAATGCCTCCTCTGGACTCTTTTCCATGAACTCTCCATGAGCCATCATTTTAATAAACTGGCATAATCCAGTGAGCAAAGAATCATAGAAAAATCTTACGAGAGTTCAATTCTAAAAAAGCATGGTGTAGGAAGGATTGGAGAAGATTCTTGAATCTCTCCCAACATTGGTAGAATGTTTCTCCCTCCTGAACTGAAAAATTCACGATTTGACTTTTAAGTGCATTGGTACGATGTAGAGGAGAAGACTTTCTGACAAACTCATTCTATAATGCATGCCACTTTGGTATAGAATAGGCTTTCAAAGAATTTAGCAATTATTTAGCTTTGTCCTTTAAAGAAAAAGAAAAAAGTTTTAACTTGGCCAGTTCTGAATTATCTTCGAATGTTCCACATACTTCCTAAAAATCTTTAATATGTAGATGTGAGTTTTTTGATTCGAGTCCATGAAATTAAGGTAGTAATTGCACTGTCCCTAATTTTACATTAAAGAGGGGGCATTTGCAGGAAACACAAAACAAGAGGGGATACTGTTTGGTGTGGTATTCAAATAATCCCATAGAGTTAGAATGTTAGGAAACTTCCTCCTCTCTCTCATGAACTTCCTATTCTCTCCCATTATTAGCCATGCTATTATCAAAAAAAGTCTTTTATTGATCAAGGTGAAGATGGTCCAGACTGATTTACAAACCCAAACGATTTTTCTGGCAAATTTGGAAAGTGAGGATCGTCATTAGATATAAAATAAGAATTATACATAGTAAATCAAAAATATATACAACAAATGAAGGTTTTGTCACCTTTTACTTTAAAACACTTTTTTGATTCTCCGACAACGACGCCAAAAATTTGACTTGATCTGAAATGTGTACACCCAAGTACAGGTTGTCAAGTTGTAGTTATTATCCAGTTAAGTCTAGAGTCAAATCCACATATAACTAATCTTGGTATTTTGGAGTAAATAGTTACAGACAAAAGTGACTGAAACCTTGATATTTGAAGTTATGATGTTTGTGGAATTTCTTGGACAAAATAGAAGATTATTTCCAAGCAGGTTTTCTAGATAAAATATAATATTCTCTCAAATGTAAAAGTCACCCTTTAGCTTGAGAATCTGAATATGTAGTCAATCACACGCTTGTTATATTTGTGCTTTAGAACTCAAGTAACTCATGTGTCAATAAAAAGTTAATTGGAGGATAAAAATGGATTGTGAAAATTAATATTGTGGTTCCGATGTCTTTGTAGAGATTTACAAGAATTTTTTATGTCAAGACTCCACCTTTCTACAAACAAGCAAATTCTTCTACAAATCATCCAACCACTGTATTAATATTCCATTCTTAGTTGAAGCACAATAATGGTGAAGATTGAAATGTAGTTATGAGGATCTAGTGGGAGTACTTGCAAAGAACCAATGAATCCTCCATGCCAAGAGTCTCCTTGTCTTAGAAAGGACTCATGGTTGTACAAAGTACCTTAGATTTAATAGATGCCTTCAATCATTCAATAAGCAATCAATAGGTAAGGTATTAAGCATAAATGAAATGCACAAAAAATAACTTCCGAATGATTTGTACTTGTCCATCACCTATCACTAAAGAATGAATGAGAAACTACTCACTCTTCGTGACTTTAAAAAAGCTAGAAAAGTGATGGATTCTCATCCCTCCAAGTAGAGGAAGTTACAAGAAAAACTACATGACACAATGAGCCTATCTTCAATGAAGAATGAGTGAATTACTTTCCACCCTTCAGGGCTTTGGTAAAGCTAAAAAAGTGGAAGAGTTTCACTCCTCTAAGGAAAGAAAGAAGCTCTAACAATGGATGCTAATGAAACTAACTCTAAAAGTAGAAGAAACTTCAACCAAAAGATGATCTATCTCCCTTTATCTCTGTCTAAGTATGTCTATCTATCTATATATTTGCATGCCTACATATCTCTCCAAAGAGGAGATATTTATAGGCAAGAAAGAGGGGTTAAAGAAGAGTAAAGGAATAGTTCAAAGTCCTCAAAGTCCAAGTGAATTCCCTAAGATCTGAATGAAAAATCAACCACTCTGCATTCTGTCTACGTAATACGTTCTAAGGTGGGATGGCGTTCGAACATAGGCTCCTGTCTTCTGTGATGGGCGTTAGAATGCTTAATGGAGTTCGAACGTGGTACTTAAGTAGCTTTTGTCACCCACAATAGATAGGAGTCAACAACCGATGTCTCATCACCCTGGTAGTCCTCTAGAGGTCGTCAAATAATTCAAGATGGCATTTCAACGTTGTTTAGTGTTCGAATGTTGTACTCAAGTAGCTCATTTTCTTCTGTGAAAATAACTGCAACACACCATAATCCATCACCCTAGCACTCTTCCATGGGCCTTCAATTATTTTAAGATGGGCACTTGAACGTGAATTGGCGTTCAAACGTTTATGCCTTGCTTTAAACTTCTCCAATTTTCTTCCAGAACATGTGGGTGTTGCATTAAAGTTTGAGGTTATCGACTTTAGGCCCTTGTACTATTGTTTCCAGAAATGTCATCATTAAAACTCTGTCAAAGCATGAGTAGTCTTATAAAACAATAGTAAGATGCTAATTTTAACTACTAATCACACCCCAACCTAAATATTTCTAGTCCATAGTAATACAACAACAACTGAATAAAAAATTATTTACAATGCCAATTTTGTAGGTCATCGGGTTGTATTTAGCGTATGCAACAAGCCGTTAAACCCCTAGGCTTCCCCTAGTAGAGTAGAGTTGTCTCGTGAGGGTTTTCAACGAAGCTACCCACAAACTTCAGTCGAACATATGTGTATATATGAGATTTCTTATAAGAGTTAGCTAGCACCATGGTCATTGAGACTCCCAACCCTTAATTTCGACTTATCTCTCAAACACTTCTCTTTTATAGGTACATACTCTATGCAAAAATTATATTGGTATTAGAAAATCTCTATGTAGTAGGAATAATCATTCTAGCAATAGGAATTGTTATATAACAAACACTCCTCTTTACAATCTTCCATGGATAGCTTTGATTTCGCAAACATCTCTTGGAATGCTCTCAGAAAAAATTTCTTTCGATTATAGTGACTTTTCTCTCAAAGGGCATGTGATTAGAAGAAGGTCAATTGTAAATTCACATGCACAATTAGTAAGGGAGTGAATTCTAAGGAAACAGAATAATCATATTTGGCATAATCTCATGGAAGAATATTGATACAAATAAAGTAATACTATTTAACATACTCCAAACTTTTGATTGATGACCCACACATGAATCAGATTTGAGATCAATTATGGCTTTTTATAGGTTGTAATGTGGCCAAAGGTCAGTGGTTAACGAAATGACGGATAAGAGGAGGTCAAGTTGGGTTATCCAATTTGATTATACTTCTGCACATTCTCTCCTCTTCATCTTGTTTTTGGAAATTGCTTGTGCTTCTCTCTTTGTTCTCTTTTCATTTCATTCCCCCCTTTTTTTATTTCAAATCACAATTCATTGGCTAGATTGATTTCTTTTGAATTCTCTTTCTTTGCTCTTTTCATTCTGCCTTTTTGGTTGTTCTTTTCTTCTTTTTTTTTTGTCATACTCAGGAAGCCCGCTTTTTAGAAAAAATGTGCAGTAAAATTAGATAACCCAGGTAGGGATTCAAATTTTTTTTGACTTGGTCAAAGTCGTGGTTATATCGAAAAGATTTATCATTTTAGGGCTCAATCATGGTTAACAAGGGATTATGTATAAAAAGAAATAGATAAAGCTCAAAAATTTTAAAAGATGGCCTAAAATTCTTTCTCAAGCATGTGTACATTTATCTGTCATATGAGCAGATTATTTGTGGGATACAATCAATAGACTTCTTTATTTCTGTCAATCAATAACAATTTTAATGAGACTATTCAAGGATAGAAAGTGAAAAATCTTACTTGAGTAAATGTTGATTTTCTCTCAAAAGCATCGCAAGGCTCGAAAACTTACCATTGTATTCTTCGTTATCTCCACTGGTTATGTTAGGTTTTCAAAGAAAGTCAGTTATATATCAATTCCATTTTCAAGTTTGGTCATTCTGTACCTTAAGAATAACAAATACCAATGTACATTTAACATTTAAGCATAGAGAAAATACCTCTTTTCAAAGAAATGTGGTTTTAAGTCTGGATTGTTACGTGAGGTGTCAAACCAATCATGTGCTGAATCACTTTAACAAACAATCTCAATACTTACATATGTGCCATCAATCATTAACAAACAACAACAATGTAATGCTAAATCTAACACATACTTTTAAGAAGATAAATGTAATAAAACTAATTCATTCATTTCACAAAATATCATAATTCAACACAAAAAGATCTAGATCATCTAAAAATAACACACAATCATCTACTCCAAGTACACAAATCTCTCTCTATCTTGCCACTTCCGAGCCTGAAGGTCCTCCAACTCCACCCTTGAAAGTATGATAATCTCCTCCTACTGTTAGAGAATCTCATATTGCTTGGCCTCAATGCCAAGCATGATGTCCCGTAGTGTCCGTCGGGTGCTGGTGCCTGCCTGAGCCTCGGCGGCCTCTCCCTCCTCCTCAGTGTCCAAGCCATCCTGCACTTCATCGGTGCCTTGTTCATCGGTGCCTCCACTATAGCCTTGGCTCCTTTGGAAGGATGCCTTGTTCAACGGTCCCATTGGCTTGAGTGCTCCCATCTTCGAACTCACATTCATTCCCCAGTCCAAACACATCTCCATCACAAGCGTGCCAAAGAGGAGTGAATTCTTCTTTGCATTACACCCCTTCATCATCTTAGTCAAAATCATGGACGAAAGGTCTATACTTTGGCCCTTACGTATAACAATTGGGCCATCTCCAGGAGGATCTCATTCTTGCGTCTAATGGGGGCAAGGTTTGAGACGACAATCAAGTTGAGCATTTTTGTATTTATCCATCAACTCCCTTTGCCTAAAGAATCTCCTTCTTCCCCAAGAAAATGTTGACAAGCCCGTCAGCTCAACACTAACCTCATTCATCTCCACATTCCTCCTCGAGGGGTAGCTCAGCCTCGATATTGATGGTACGTCCCTTATTTCTATAATATATTCCTCATAGAACTTGATGTGAGCCCCCTCACATATGTCTTAATTGTCCCATTCACAATCTCGACGTTGGAGTAAAACTCCCTCACCAACTCCTTCACTGCCTTGCCACCATTTCTCAAATACATCATCCAACCTCTCGCCTACATATTTGCATAAAGCCCAACTCTACAAAGTCCAACAACTCAATGGAATGTTCACAAACAATTGGTTGGTTTTGAAATAAATTATTGTACCTATTAACTTTTAGGGCACTAGAGAAGCGGGTTCATCGTACCTTTGGACCAAGGGTGGCCTTCCTTCCTGTTGCTTGATCACTTCTTCCACAAAGTTGGGCTCTTGGCAGGCTGCCTTTCGCCTAGCGGGGCGTCTTCTTTCTTGTAGGCATTTTTTTTGGATCTTTTGGTTTTGAGAGCAAGAAAAGCTTGGATTTCTTAGTAACAATGTGAGAAATGAGGTGGGAATGTGTTTGGGATGGTGAATTTTTGGTGCAAATTGAGAATGAATGAGGATTTGAGACTTGGTAAGTGAAGAGTCGCCCTCGGGTTTGAAGGATTTCAAGGGTTTTGGGTGGTTTTTAAATGGAGAAGACGAACCAAGTATTTATACTCAAACAACCAACGTTCGAATGTTACTAACGTTCGAACGTGTATAGAAGGAATTTAAAAAGAATGTTTGAACATTATGATGTTGTTTGAACGACAGTTGCTCCCAGTACTTTTGATGTCTTGCAGAGGCCAAAGTACTATGAGCTCCTGGTGTTCGAACGTGAACTGGAGTTCAAACGCTAAATGAAAAATCATAATTTATGTACATTTATATAAACATATTAAAAGAAGGCTATATAAATAATTTAAACTTGAAAAAATCATGGCATCTCAGGATAAGTCCCCACCCACGCTACAACTTCGTTGGTATTATAGGACATTCCTTACTCAACCCACATTTTCATTTCAAAATTTTTTTGTACATTTAACAAAAAGATATTTACACTTCATACAAAAAAAATTTAACCTTTGGCTTTCATCACAAAACATTATTTTTTCTAGTTTTGTCAAGAAATTCTAATCTGAGTCTTGCCCTATCTCCATGTAATTTGAACAATTGATGACTTCTAACTTCTGGTCGCACAAATCGTGTAAGTACAGGATCGGAATAGCATGGTGTCTCAGGATAATCCTTACTCTGTCCATTCACTATCTAGTCTAAACGAACGAGTGCGCGACCAGAAATTGGTTTAGAACACTAATTATATTCCTTTATGAGAAAGATTATGACACATTGTTTATATGAACCAAGTCTTTTTGCACGATGACATTTAGCAAAAGTGTTTCTGCCACACAGTGGTTTCAGATTTCAGTCTTTCTTGCCAATCTTGCTTTTCTTATTATCACAGAATCCACACCAGATGAAAAAGTGCGTAAATTGCCTAAACTGAACCAAAAAAATCTTACTATCCATGCTTGCTAAGCTTGAGACACCCTATCTGATTTTTTAACATTTGCTAGTCACAAAGACGATTGAAGCTGATTTAAAGACAAGATCATCATTTTTTTTCTATACTATAATGACTATAAAAATACAGAATACAATACATAATACGCAATATGAAAGAAATTTAAAAGCACAAAATATGAATTGTAGTTCTCACAGTTCCATGGTTTGGAGTCTAAAAACTCATAATTGCATATGAAAGATTTTGAAGAAGTCTGTGGAACTTTGCAAGATAAATCTGAAATGGCCTAATTAAAACTTTTTCACTTTTCTTTGAAAAATAAAGCTAAACAGTGGCGTAATTCTTTAAGAGCTAATTCTATCACAAGTTGGCAAGATTTACAAACTGAGTTTTTCAAAAAGTTTTTTCCTGTGCATCGTACTAATGCATTAAGACGACAAATAATAATTTTTTTTGTAAAAGAAGGTGAAAAATACACATCTTATAAATCAATCACAAAGTCCACCACAACCATAGACTCAACAACAATATCAACCTTATCAACCTCCACATAGAAGGACTCTAGAAGATACTATGAATCAAATTATTCATAGTCAAATGAGTTTTATTACGCAAATAACTCAAGCATTTAATGATTTTAAAGCTCAAACTTCACAGAGTATTGAAGATATCAAGAGTCATCTAGCCAAGTTGACCCATTTCTTAAGTACGTCAAAGAAGGAAGAATTCCTAACTCAACCTAAACCTCCCCAAAGTCAAAGTCAAGCTAATATTGTGTCCTTTGAACCTTCTCCGAGTCAAGTATAAGCAATCACAACACTAAGAAGTGGTAAGGTAATTGACAAAGCCATTAAACCTAAGATTCTTAAAAAAATACGCAAGTCAATTTCTGTAAATGAACCACTTGAACTTGAACATTCAATAGTAAAACAACCAGAACCACAAAATGAGGAGGATCATTTGTGTCCTATTCCATTACCTTTTCTTCAAAAGGTTAAGAAGCCCTTTTCTGTAAAAGATCATTTTGAAATTCTCGAGCTATTTAAACAACTAAAGATTAACATTTCTTTATTGGATGCAATTAAACAAGTTCCAGCTTACGCCAAATTTTTGGAAGATCTTTGTACAGTAAAAAGAAAAATCAATGTACAAAAGAAATCATTTCTAACTGAACAAGATAGTGCTATAATTCAACATAACACTCTTCTTAAGTACAAAGATCCGGGTAATCCAATAGCCTCATGCATCATTGAAAATTTCTGAATTGAACGAGCATTGTTAGATTGTGGAGCCAGCGTTAATCTAATGTCATATTTGGCGTATACATAGCTAGGGTTGGGTGAGTTGAAACCTGCCAATGCTACTCTACAATTAGGAGAACGATCTATAAAAAATCCACAAGGAATTATGGGGGATGTTCTTGTCCAAGTTGATGAATTCTATTTTTCAATAGATTTTATTGTTTTAGATACACAACCAATTTTTCATGCATCTGTATACATACCAGTTATTCTAGGTCATCCATTCCTAGCTACATCAAATGCATTGATAAATTGTAGGAATGAGTCATGAAACTTAAATTTGGAAACATGACTTTGGAGTTTAATATTTTTAACATTGCAAAACAACCCTGTGAAGAAGAAGAATTGCATGAAATAAATTGTGTTGAATTGTTAACTCAAAGTCTATTTGAAAAAAAAAGCGTAAATGAAGAAAGAATTATATACAGTAGAATCTATACCTAATAATAAGTTGAAAGATATATCAACATGGAATCCAAAATATTAAAATTGTTGTCTAAGTCTGTAGAATCAAATGTCAAAATTTTTAAACCAAAATTAAAACCACTCCCGACTAACTTAAAATATGTCTTTTTGGGGAAAGATGAAATCTATCAAGTGATAATATCCTCAAAATTATCTGGAATTCAGGAAAAAGAATGGACAAATGTTTTAAAAAATCACCAAAGTGTTATTGGATGGACAATTGCAGATATAAAAAGTATAAGCTCACTTCTATGTACTCATTGTATATATTTAGAAGAAAATGTTAAACCATCTTGTCAGATGCAAAGATGATTCAACACAGACCTGAAAGAAGTAGTTTGCGCTGAAATACTCAAATTACTAGATGCTAGTATTATCTATCCTATGTCATATAGT
>CM042186.1:15407079-15427945 GCA_023539305.1 Ilex asprella
AGATCTTAATTCAAGGTAGGAGATTTCTTCTCTTTCTCTTACATTGATGCTAAGGTTTATGTATATATGTATGTTTTGCTCTAAATGTGATGTATATGATATGAAATCATCATCTCTTAGTCTTTTTGGCAAAGATTACATGTTTCTAACAAAGTTAGGGTTGAATACCCATGAAATTTCTTCTTTTGCTTCAAAACTCTATTTTTGGAGATTGATTAATTTTCTTTTTAAATTCTTCCTTTATTATTGAATTCAAAACTATAGAGCTTTGTGTTGAGTGATAAATTAATATTGTGGTTGATCGCTTACAATTTTCTTAAGTGGTTATTAAAAAATTGTCACATGAATGGAGGATTTTGTTAATACTTTGGAATTGTTAATTAATTGAGAGTATGTTGGTTTTCTTATTGTATGATTGTTGTGACGGACTTGAATTGTCTTCGAGAAATGCCGTAGAGTGTTAGAGATTAGTTTATTCCAGTAGGGGTGAGATGGTTGCATAACACTTATAGTGGGTTGTCATTTAGTAATGCAACCACTATCGTTCACTGGAGTTCGAACTAGGGTTGGTATACCTTTCCTGGGGAGGGATTCGTCACTGCCATTGGGATGGTAGACGCCCTTTCCTGAAGTGATTGTGATTTGAATGTAATGGGTGAACTAGGTATAGTCGTTGGGTAGATTCCTGGGAAGCAATCAACGTACATGACACGGGGATGAACCAATATACATAAGCATATGGGTTGGATTCCGTCATGGCCGGTGCATTGGTATGGGACAATGCAACGGCAGACGCCCTTCCTAACCATTTGGCAATGATTTATTATTGATGAATGCATTTTATTATTTCCATTTGATTATCACTGTTGTATAAACTTGATATCTGTTTAAATGTCCCGGTTTTATTTCAAAAGTTTTATATGTTATTTGTGAAATGAGACCAACCTATTTTATAATTTTTCTAAACCTTGTTTGAGTTTGGGTAGATTTTGCTACAGAGCTTCGTGCTCATCCCCTATAGTTAAACATTTTTCAGATTTAGTGCTAGAGGAGGATCTCGGGGTTGAAGAGTCGGGGCATTGGGAGGCCCCACCCGAGGGGAATCTAGATCCCGAGGTGGACCTATAGAGTTATAATTTCTTTTGTACTAGCCTAGAGAATTTACTTTGAGATCATGTATAGTCTAGTCTTTTGTTATTCCGCTGCAAGTGTATTTCAATTCTTTTGAGATGTAAATGTCATAGTTGGCATATTTTTTTGATATTGTGGCCATGGCTTGACATATTATTTTGGGAGGATATTGTAAATATTTATGGATGACATATGGTGAATGAAAATTTATTCTATGATGGATAAATGGACCCGGTGTGGTCAATAGCTATGCATATGTGGATTCTGTGCGGTCAATTGTAGTATAATTGTACAGGTTGTGTTTTGGGTAGGGCTCCCCATACAAAGGAGACTCTGCCCGAATTTTGTTAAAATATCCATGGTTGTTGAATGAAATTTTCTTATTGATGGATTTATTTAGCGCTCTCATGAAGCGAATGGTGTTTAGAATATAATGTCGTCTAAAGGGGGTTTTTGGGGGTGTTACACATTCCAATCCCCCGCCATTGACTTACACATCCCATGACTGTTTAAACTCTCCGTGCCTTTCTTGGGGTGAGTATTCATGGACTTACACTAACGGGCACCCAACCGAAATGGAATTCATGAACTTCCACCAACAGTTTCGCGTACACCAACATACTTGATGGACTTTATACCAACGGAGTGCGTATCCAATCATAGGGTCTTTCACCCTAGGGATATTCTAGCCCTTCTTACTAACTCCGACCCAATTTTCAATGCAAACATGCTACTCAATCATATTTTTGATCCAACTTTCCTGAGCCTAACCATCATTGATTAGCACAATATAATGTATATTTTTGTTGTGCAAATCAATGTTAATTGAGTGGTTTTTATAATTAAAGGATGGAGTTTTACTCCATGATTTCTCAACTTAGCATCTGATGATTGCAGGGTAAAAGTGCGCAATGTAACCAGCTTAGGGCTTCTCAAATACATCAAGATGAATAAGGATAAAGGAGAACCAAAGGCAAGCTCAATAGGGGAGGACAGGAATAAAATTAGGAAAATACAGCTAGCGTACTGGTATGAGTACCGGTACGATGACCCTACTGGAGTGCTGCGTACCGGTATGCCCGACTGTTTTCTCCTAAATTTTGCTGATGCTCTCAGCCATTTTTGTGGACCCCACCATGTCTTCTCTTACCTGCCTCCTGCACGCCCACAACATTATTCATTGTGTTAATACTTTCTTTTGGACTTTAATTTGCAAAGAAGCATTAATGAGAGGAGATTGATGTGGTGCTGCTGGGTCTTGACGACTGCTTTGCCAAGCCTCTTCCAGCCCATCATCTGCAGCCTATTGATGGAGATCACATCTCCAAGCTACCCCATGTTTTTTTGGCACGTTTTTGCTGATGAATGATCTCCATTGGAAAGGAGGGGGAGAGTATGGTAAATGAGGGAAGATAGTGTAAGTATTCTAGAGAGAGAGGCTCCCAGCCGTAGAGATGATGAATAGTGAATTCTAGTGAGAGAAAATTCAGATTTTAGCATTTCTTCTACTACATTGTCTGGTAATCTTGTGGAAGGATCTTGAGTATTTCATTCAATTTCACAAATGTTATTCTCCTTTCATGTTTTAGCTATTGAATGCTCATTTTAATGTTTCACCATTAATGTCTTGAAGTTCTTCATTTTCATAGATAAAAAAATTTGGTTTTTCATTTCTCTCATGCCTAGCTTGTAAGTTATTGTAGTTAGTTATTCTAGAATTCCATTTCATTGCAATGCATTATCATTTCAATGTTATTTATACTTTAAGTATGAGTAGCTAAATCCTTAGTTGGCATAACCAAGGAAAACCTCTACTTAGTTGTATGACTTCAACTCATTTCTATTCCTCCCTTCAAAGACCAATGGTTCGATTTAACCGGGTTGAAGGTGGATGATTCGTTGAGTCTTTGATAAACCGTAGGCCTAGTCACGGTTTATACTTAGATACTCACCGGCCTCATCCACGGCTTCTCGGAAATCAATCGTTCATTTATGCTTGATCAGAGGATGCGTTTGAGTTGAGTTTATATACCTAGTAGAGTGACCTCTTGGAAATGCCAACACTTGTTTTATCATTGACACACACTTCACAAACCAACTCTCAAGACAAAAGAATTTTACATTTTCGTGTTTCACCAAATCAGTTCCAATTTGATTCAACCTTCCTTCCCTGTGGATACGACCTTGGAATACTCTTCCAAGTAACACACGACACACAAAAGTCTCCTTGCGATTGAGGAGTATTTTTGTGCACACACATTTCATTTCCCTTGCCTCATTGCCCTTTCTTTTGACACTATCCCAAGGGAAAGAAATTCTTCTCCCTCACACATACATTGCATAAATTGAGGGATAGTATTTAGGGGTTGGTTGAGGTACTGCAAAAATAATCAATCATTTTTTAGTGCCGTTGCCGGGGAAGGCAAGTGTCAAATCAAGGAAGTGATTTCCGAACAACAGAGGGAAGTCTCGTGATCTTCATCACGGGGTGAGGTACGTTGTCTCGTGTACATATTCTTGTTTGTGTATACGCTTATTTGTATATAATTTATTGCATGTGGGGAAGGAATGATCATCGCCGATTAGTTAGACAACCCTTAGGCCCCAAAATGAACATCAACCAAGACCCACCCGAGGATGCAGGTGACAATTTTAAAAATGTGGATGTCAACCCAAACATCCAAGGGGGTGAAAATTTTGATAATGTAGTTGCAAACTTAAATGACCAAAGAGGTGGGGGAGTGCCCGAACCTAGGGTACCTGACCCAAGAAGGCATTATCCCTCTCCTGATCAATTTGACTATGTGGGGGTTAACCCAAACATGCAGGGTGGTGAGGGGGTGCAACCACCCCCGGATGTATAATCCACAAGTTCACAATCCCCCTCCCATTAATGAAAGCAACAATTACCACATGGAGCCCCCCGCGAAGTCTATGAGGGAATTCCTTCAACCGACTCGTAGCATCCAACCATCATGCATAGTCCTCCCAATCCAAGCTCACCTTTTCATGGTTAAACACGGGATGTTAAACTTACTTCCCGAGTTTCATGGCCTCTAAGATGAAAATCCTTATCCCCATATAAGGAATTTTGAAGAAATTTGTGCAACCTTCACCCCAAATCATAACATGGAAGAGATTGTGAGGTTGACAATGTTTACCTTTTCCTTACATAGTAAGGCAAAAATTTGGCTTCAAGCTGTGAGATCCCGCACTGTTTTTTATTGGGAACAAATGATTTCTATTTTCTTGAAAAAATTCTTTCCGGTGTATAGGACCACTAACTTGAAAAAGAAAATCCAAAACTTTTCCGAGAACCCCAATGAAATTTTTTATCAATGTTGGGAAAGGTATAAGGATTTGTTACGAGCCCTTCCACATCATGGTTTTCAACCATGGCAACTGGTGAGTTTCTTCTATGAAGGAATTTCACCGAGCCATCAACAATTCATAGACATGATGTGTAATGGGGAATTTTTGGATAAAGATCCCGAGGAGGCTCTAGACTATTTTGATACATTGACCTAAAATGCACAATCATGGCATACCACTGACCTGGCCGATATACCAAGGTCTTTGCCTCAAGGGAGTGGCCAACAAAAAAGGGGAGGGATCTCGGGAAGACCTACTTTCACAAATTTCTAAACTGTCTAAGAAAGTAGAATATGTTGAGGTGACTAGGAAGTGGGAGATGTCCCATGTGTCATGGGCCGATGACTTTTGTTCTATTTGCGAGAATGTTGAGCATTCCACATCAAAGTGCCCGAACATTCCGGCACTTAAAGAGGCTTATCATGAGCAAGTTCATGCCTTGAACCAACCTAGGTAATCATTTCCTCCACATTCCAACAGTTACAATGCTGGGTGGTGCGATCACCCCAATTTTAGTTGGAGGAATGAGAACCCCATTCCTTTTGGTTCGAGCATATACACACCTCCCACACCTCCTAAGCAACGGCAATACCACAACCAACACCAAGGTCATGGGCAAGCTTCTAGCTCCCAATACCACCGTCCCAATCCACCTACCCAAGGACCTTCCCAACAAGCACCACCAAATCCTCCCAACTACCAACCTCCCCATAGGAGCAGCTTGGAGGATGTGCTCCACATCTTCATCCAAAACCAAACCACTTTCAACAACAACATTTCGGCCCAACTCACAAAAATCACAAATCACATAGGGTTGGCCCAAAAAGAAAAGGGAAATTTCCCGCTTAACCCCAAGAAAATCCTAAGGGTCAACATGTGATTGAGTTGACTGACACTACCCAAGAGAGTTGTGAACAACTCAAGGCTGTGACTACCCTTCGAAGTGGCAAGAAAATTGACAAAACTACTATGCCAAAGGTCTCACCTAAGGCCACACTGCCACTTGAGAAAGAGACTAAGGGTAGCACCAATGGTGGTGGGGTGAGTGAGAGTAAAGAAAGTGAGGTGGTTGACAAAGAAAAAATGAGTGATGAAGGTGTGACTGTTTTTCCTATCCCTGCCCCATTCCCTAATCATTTGAAGCCACCCGTCAAGGTGGCTAATTATGTTGACATTCTTGAGATTTTTAAGCAAGTGAAGACAAACATACCACTCCTGGATGCCATCAAGCAAATTTTCTCTTGTGCAAAGATCTTGAAGGACTTGTGCACGGTGAAAAGAATGTCAATGTCCACAATGTCCAAATTTCCTCAATGTCCAAATTGTGCAAATTTCCTCAATGTCCACAAAAGAGCATTCCTTACCGAGCAACTGAGCTCAATTTTGAGGACTAACACTCCTCCCAAGTTTAAGGACCCAGGCTGCTCCATCATTGCCATAACCATTGGAGATTGCCGAGTTGAACAAGCTTTGCTTGATTTGGGCGCCAGTGTCAATCTCCTCCCCTACTCAGTATATCAACAACTCAAGCTTGAGGAGTTGAAACCTACTCCTATCACGCTTCAACTGGCGGATCGCAGTGTTCGCACACCAAGGGGAGTGGTTGAGGATGTTTTAGTCCAAGTGGACAAATTCTATTTCCCTGTTGATTTCATTGTGCTCGATACTCACCCTGTTGCTAATCTTAGCTCCTAAATTCCTGTCATGCTTGGTAGACCCTTCTTTGCTACATCTAATGCTGTTATTAATTGTAGGAACAGTCTCATGAAGCTAGCCTTTGAAAACATGACACTGGAGCTTAATGTTTTCAACTTATCCAAGCAACCAGGGGATGATGAAGATGCACATGAGGTTAACCGGATTGATACCTTGGTGGAGGAGCACATAGAGATGATGAGCACCTTGAGTTTAAGAGAGGAGGGTTTTGTTGATGTGGAAAGAGTGGATGGGCATGAAGAAGTAAAGAGCTTGAAAGGGGTGGATAATTGGATCCTAGCATTTGAAAGGCTCCCACACCAATAGAAGAAGATATTTCCATCCGATGTACAAAAGCCTACCTTGGAATTGAAGCCACTACCTTCCCACTTAAAGTATGCATATCTTGGGGAAGATGAATCA
Source organism: Ilex asprella (assembly GCA_023539305.1). Taxonomy (NCBI): domain Eukaryota; kingdom Viridiplantae; phylum Streptophyta; class Magnoliopsida; order Aquifoliales; family Aquifoliaceae; genus Ilex; species Ilex asprella. Next base: position 15,413,701 of record CM042186.1, read on the forward strand.
TTCCCGGTGGTGATTAGTTCGACATTGGATGCAAAGCAAGAAGGAGAACTCTTGGAGGTGCTGCGGAGACATAAGGGAGCAATTGGTTGGACAATTGCGGATATCAAGGGGATCAATCCTACATTTGCATACACCGGATCTACCTTGAAGAAGATATAAAACCATCCCGCTAGCCACAAAGGAGATTAAATCCAATCATGAAAGATGTGATACGGGATGAGGTTTTAAAACTACTTGATGTGGGCATTATCTTTCCAATTGCCGACAGTAAGTGGGTTAGTCCCACGCAAGTAGTCCCCAAGAAGTTGGGTGTGACTGTGGTGGAAAATGAGGATAATGAGCTCATTCCAACAAGGGTAATCACTGGATGGAGAGTGCGTATTGATTACCGGAAGCTCAACTTGTGCACAATGAAAGACCACTTTTCAATCCTATTCCTCGATCAAGTGCTAGAACGGGTAGCTGGGCATCTTTTCTATTGCTTCTTAGATGGATACTCCGGCTACAATCAGATAGAGATTGCCCTTGAAGACCAGGAGAAAACCACATTCACTTGCCCCTGCGGTACCTTTGCGTATCGTCGCATGCCTTTCGGGCTATGTAATGCCCCTGGAACATTCCAACGTTGCATGATGGGAATTTTTAGTGACATAGAGGACAAGATTGTCGAAGTGTTTATGGATGACTTCTCAGTCTTCGGGGATTCTTTTGAGGAGTGTTTGGAGAATTTGGAGAAGGTGTTGGAAAGGTGTGAGGAGAAGAATCTGGTTCTGAATTGGGAAAAATGTCACTTCATGGTGACACAAGGAATTGTGCTCGGGCACATCATCTCGGCAAAGGGAATCGAAGTGGATAAATCAAAGGTGGAGTTCATCTCCAACCTCCCTACGCCAAAGGTCATCAAAGATATCAGGTCGTTTCTGGGCCATGCAGGTTTTTACCATCGGTTTATAAAAAATTTTAGTGCATTGGACCGCCCTTTGACAAACTTGTTGTCCAAAGATGTCCCATTTGAATGGTCGGATAGTTGTGAGGCATCTTTTACAAAACTTTAAAGTATACTTGTCACGCCTCCAATTATGCGACCACCTAAGTGGGATTTACCTTTTGAGCTTATGTGCGATGCAAGTGATTATGCGGTCGGTGTAGTGCTCGGTCAAAGGGAGGATAACAGACCATATGTAATATACTATGCTAACAAAACTATGAATGATGCCCAAATGAATTATACCACCACAGAAAAGGAGTTGCTAGCAGTAGTATTTGCATTAGATAAATTTCGGTCTTACATCATTGGTTCACCGATAATTGTTTACATTGATCATTCTGCTTTAAAGTATCTACTGTCTAAGCAGGATACCAAACCAAGGCTTATCCGGTGGATCCTCCTACTTCAAGAGTTCAATCTAATAATCATAGATAAGAAAGGAGTGGAGAACGTGGTGGCGGACCGTTTATCTAGATTGGTGGTGCAAGAGGCTGATGAGCACATTCCAATCCCTGATTCTTTTCCCGATGAGCATTTATTGTCTATTCATTTTATTTGTCCTTGGTATGCTAACATCTGCAATTATCTTGCAACAGGACAAATACCACCGCAGTGGAGCCCTGAAGATAAAAGAAGGTTTATGGCGGATGTGAAGTACTTTTACTTCGATAATCCGTATCTGTTCAAGTACTGCCCAGACCAAATATGAGGCGATGTGTGCCTGAAAATGAGCAGCAGAATGTTCTTACCTTCTGTCACTCCCAAGCCTGCAGGGGCCACTTCTCCGCCAAGAAAACTTCTGCAAAAATTCTCCAATCAGGTTTCTACTGGCCTTCTTTAATTAAGGATTGTATTTCATTTTGCAAAGAATGTGATAGATGCCAACATTTGGCGAGTGTGACCCAGAGGAATATGATGCCCCTCTCCCCTGTACTTGTTATAGAGATATTCGATTGTTGGGGCATTGACTTCATGGGTCCCTTCCCTATGTCGTTTGGCTATCTATACATTCTGTTGGCAGTGGACTACGTGTCCAAATGGATAGAGGCTATCCCAACCAAGATTAACGACCACCGGGTTGTAGTCAAGTTCTTAAAAGAGAAAATTTTTTCGAGGTTCGGGACACCTCGTGCAATGATTAGTGATGGGGGATCATACTTTTGTAACAGGCCATTTGCATCTTTAATGTTTAAATATGGCGTCACTCACAAAGTATCCACCGCTTATCACCCACAAACAAATGACCAAGCCGAACTAGCCAATAGGGAGATCAAGACCATCCTTGAAAAAATAGTTAACCCTAATAGGAAGGATTGGTCTAAGAGATTGATTGATGCCCTGTGGGCATATCGTACTGCCTATAAGACAGTTTTAGGCATGTCTCCCTATCGACTTGTCTATGGAAAGACTTGCTATCTGCCAGTGAAAATGGAACCCAAGGCCTATTGGGCCATCAAGACTTTAAATTTCAATTTAAGAATGGCCGGTGCACATAGGCAATTGGAAATGAATGAGTTAGATGAGATCCGGTGGGATGCATATGAGAGTTCAAAAATTTCAAAAGAACAGGCGAAAATCTTTTATGATAACTCCATAGTGAGGAAATCATTCGAGCCTGGGCAAAAGGTACTCTTGTATTATTCTCGCCTCTCAATTTTTTCGGGCAAGCTAAGATCTCGTTGGGATGGACCCTATCTTGTCAAGGTGGCCTACCCCAATGGAGCGGTGGAAATTACAACCCCCAAAGATGGCCAAACATTCAAGGTCAATGGCCAAAGACTCAAGCCATTCTTTGTGGGTTTCGAAGGCCAAATGATGGAGGAGAATTTGAGTGACCCGGTGTATCCGGAGTTAGTTGAAGAATAGGAATTGGTCATTTTTTGTTACTGTACAGTTTTTGTTATTTACTTATGTCCATTTTATTTCATGTTACTCACTTTTATGGTTGTATAATGTTGTTTCTTTTGAATCCAGATCTTGGTGCTTTTGTCAAAAGCTCGAATGCGAGGTGTTCTCTTACCCTTCTCATCTTTTACTGCATATGCTATCTGTTTTCGCATTGAGGACGCTGCACATTTCAAGTTGGGGGTGTGAGGTGCACCATTTTATGATACACCAAGGTTGCTGGAAATATGTGAAAATTTTGAAAATTTTTGATGAGAAATATCGATAAGTTGATCCATACTCCTTCAGGAAAAAGTTATGGGTTGAACAACATGTTAATCATTGTCTTGAACTCTGTGCATATGAAAATTCTATGGAAGTTTATCTTATGCATAAGTATCACTTATGTATTGACTTTTGAACTCATCTGTATGTGATTTTTGAATGTGTAATTTCAGTATTTTACGGATTAAATTCATATTTTATGCTTAACATAAGTGGTGGAGATGAGTAAGGACCCATGAGAGCTTTAGTGCCAAACCTTTTCTGAGGGGAATTACAATTACTCATAGAACAATCTTTCAATGTCAAATTTGTTCAATAGTCTCATTATTCTTGCTTTGATTAGTTGCATTGGATTAGTAGACCGATTTGTCATGATCATATAATGCATTCCCATGCGGACCTGGAAGTGATCTTAGGCCATCGTTGAATATTTTGAGCCTTAGCCCTTTTTCTTGTGCAAATTTTATCCCTAGTGCCGTGATTGAGCCTATTTTAAAATTCGTTTCTATGCCACACATTCAACCAAGCAAAAGAAAATAAGAAATACTTACCTTACCTTGGTTGTTCCTAAAGCGAAAATGAGAGATTGCTAAAGAAGGAATTGTGGTGTGAAAATGCAAACAAAAGGGATGAATAAGGATTGAAAATCAATGAGCTGAATAGGAAAGAATGATATAAAAAAAAAAAGAAAGAAAGAAAGAAAGAAAGCTAAGGGAGTGGTGATGATATGAGAATCAAAATCCCATGGAAAGGGAAGTGTTCTTCTAAGATTAAAAATCTCTCACTCGGAACAACTCTTTTTGTACCCCGAATCCTTCTTTTCTTTTACCTATATATCACCCCAAGGCCCCATTATAATCTTTAAAAGTCCTAGGTGATCTAGAGAAGCATGAGAGGTGCATAAATTCAAAGAAAATGATGAGTTGTGTCTTGCTACCTAATGCACTAGCATCCTATTCATAAGACTATGCCAAGGTTGCTTTATTTCTACATATGAACTTCATTTTTGGATTACATGTGAGCACCTTATTTTCGAATACAATATTCTATGTCACATGTACACATAGAGTGCATACCAGGATAGCTTGAGTGCATTTGTTGCTTAAGAGTGGCCCTTGGTGAGTTTTGCATTGAAACTAAGTTTGGCTAGCTTTCCGAATATGAATTCTATTTGTAAATTCTCAAATTACTTGTTTAATTCACTTGCACACAAATTGGAAATTAATATGGCAAGTGCATATTTTAGACTAGCATCTAAGACTATAATTTTGTTCATGTTTGCTTAGTTCTTGTCATATGAGGAATGTGTTAAATAATCCATGCTTGTGGAATGGGGGATTATTGCTCAAGTTAATGTTATTGGACATGATTCAGAAATGCTTTGATTATGATCTTAATGATGTGTTTCCTAGATATTCATTTTGGTAGTCAATTGTTGGATTTTATTTCTTGTATATTGAATGTTCAAAGTCCTATATCGCATTGCAATTTCTTTAATAAATTGGACATGATGGCTAAGAGTGTGGTTCTCAAGGAGGTTACATGTTTAATTAGGAGTAGGAATCATTTAGAGTGTGTTAGGATATGAGGGGATGCCTTGAAGTAAATAGGATTGAGGCAGGGTAGCCAGCAGAAAATTTCATAAACCAAGGTTGAGCGTACCGGTACACTGACCCTACTGGAGTGACGCGTACCGGTACGTTGACCCTACTGGAGTGACGCGTACCGGTACGCCTGCCTGAATCAAAAAAAAAAATTTAGGGGGCTTTTTAATTTCAGAATTCGGTTAACTTTTCATTTCCCCCTATTTTGAAATGGTTTTTCATTTCTTCCTCAACTGACACCCACCTCTTGAATTCCCCAACTTTTTCCCATTCCTTCCCTCTTTGAAACCCCCTTTCTCTCTCCCCGATTTCACCCATTCCAAACCCTAATTCATCCCCATCTCTTCCCTCTTCCATTTCTTTCTTCTTTGTTTCAAACCCAAAACCCAAGCCCAAGAACCACCGAAATTCCTTCTCAAGCCTAAATCTCCCCTATTTCTCTTCAAGTATTTCAAAAATCTTTCAAATGGTCTGAACAAAGGTGCCCGGTCCCGATCTTCCTCAACACGAGGAGCCATCCAGTCGCAAACGGGGTGGTGAGGCAAGTGAAGAACTCAGAAAAAAAGGAAAAAGGCAAGAATGGAGGAACGAATGAAATGGATTGGGGAGAGGGGCATAACCTGTGAACGGAATCTCGATCTTATGTGCCTCACTCCATGGAATGAGGTAGTCCAAGCCATCCAAAACCATGGTATGCATTTCTGGTTCGAGGCTGTTGATGGGTATAATTTATCCAAGTGTAGGGAATTTTATCAGACCCTTGGCTTGGCTGATGAGGGTGGGGTGGAAATTTTGAAGGCCAAGGTTTGGAGTAAGGTAATCACAGTGACCCCTGATGTCATTGCGTCCCTCCTCGGGGAATACCAGAGACCACCTGATGATCCACCGACCTACCCTGACAATGTCACTCAGGCGAAGACTGACAATGAACTGGTTGCGGTGATGTTTGAGGACCCTAGCATGTTCAAGGGGAATGTGCAGAGTGGGAAGTTGAAGCATTCGTATGGGTTGTTGAATAAGCTCCTCTATTGCAATATGCTGCCTAGAGGTGCGGAGAAGAAGCCGAATTTGGAAAAATTGGCTTTGTTGGATGCAGTTATGTCTGGGGTGAAGATTGATTTTGCTCTTTTTATTTGGGGCCAGATGAAGGATTTTGCCAATACTCAAAGACCTCAGACTAATTTGCCTTTCGGGAATTTGGTGACCCGCTTGTGCAAACTCAATAAGGTTAAACCTTACTCTTTTGATCAGCTTTCTGCCCCCGAATTTGGAGCAATTGGCAGGACTAGCAAGAAGAAGAGGAAGGCCTTGAGTCGGGGAAGAATAGCCACTCCTGTTGGCATTGGTTCTGATGCCCCTGGTGCTTCATCTTCTTCCGGACCATCAGCTGCGGAACCTGTACGCTTTTGCCAGAAGACTTGTTTAGCAAGCTCCAAGTAGGGTCATCTACAACAATTCCTTTGGGCCTTTCTTTTTTCTACTGAAGGCCATCTTATGACAGATCCTCTTGAAGATCTTACCACTAGGGATACCTCTCCTCGAAATAAAATTTCTAAATAGCAAGTGGGAAGCACTACTGAAGAATAAGATGTCACTTCTTCTAGGCAAGATATACAAGTGGTAAAGGAGACTGCAACTATCAAAGTTGTATTAACTTTCTCTCCAATTTGCCAAGGAGATACTTTCGACAAGGTGCCTACCTCAACCATGCCTTCTTGCCAAGTGGAAATTTCTTTAGTTTCTTCCTAGAATGAGGCGAGGCAGGATACAAGAAGGCCTCAAGCCTACTAGTTGCTTTTAAATATGTTCAACTTTTGCTTCTCTATAGTCTTTATACCATCTCATGTAGTGGCCAAATTTGTGTGGCCTTTTAGTTTGTAATTAACTTCATAAATCCATTTATTTTCTTTTCCCTAATACTTATTTCTGGTTGGTATTGTTCTCTTTTGTTCTGAAAAACTCTTGTAACCATATTTAGTGGCCTGCTCATCTGCTCACTTTATCTTATGTTGTAAAATTCCCACATGGTTGGATGTTATTTCTTTAAATGCCTCCCATTAATGAATTTTTTATGCCACACCCTTCTAGAGATTGCAAATGATAGGTTCCGCCTTTGCAATGCTCTTCCTATCTAAAGGTGTTTCCCACGTAGAGGACCACTTTCCATATTCTTTTTTTTACTTACTAAGGGTAAAATAGTTTTCCAACCCAAACCCCTCTCAAGAAAGCTCTTAGACTTGACTTTTCTATTATAAGTCCTTTCTATTTTCTTTTTCCAGACTTAGATATGGTTTAACACTTCTAATCGATTCCCCTCCAAGTCGTCCAACCCAAGGAACATTGCTTGCGTGTGGGTATCTATCGACATATCCTGATGTTCTACGACCCTCCTTGATCTTATAGTATCTTGCCCATACATCAACTCAAATGGTATTGTTCCTATGTTAGTCTTCTTGGAATTCATGTATGCCTAGAAGACCTTTGGCAACTATCCTGAATTATTTTCTATGGTCTTTTCTAGAATCTATTTCAATGTTTTTTTAATTGATTCTGCTTGCACATTGGTTTGGCCATAATAGGGTGACAAGCTTAACATCTAGAATCTATGTTTAGATTCAAATTTTGTTATTTTTTCCCCTTTGAGTATCTTGATCGATAATAATTGTCTGAAGCAAACCAAACTTGTAAAGGATGTGCTCCTTGATGAATCTAATCACTTTATGTTAATTTTGTAGCCTTCATATGTACTATTTCTACCAATTTTGTGATATATCAGTGATCAATATAATGTAAGAATGTTGTTTTGATGAAAAAAGAAGGATATGATAAATCAAATCCATTGCCCAACCCCAAAATGGCCATGACTTTACAATTGAATGCAGCTCAATAGTAGGGACCCTTTGGATGGGCCCATGCTTCTGGTAAGTTTGACATCCTTTGGACTAGGCAATCCAATCTTTTCTCATGGTTGACTAGTACTGACCATATCTATATATTAGCCATCTCTTTTTTTTCACCCAACTGGTGAGACCTTCAAATTCCTTTATGAAATTCTTCCATAACCTTCATGGCATCTAATTTGTTGATACATAACAACATCAAATCTTCTAGAGTTCCCCTAAATAATTGTTCTTCCAGAAAGACATAACTTATCTCTTGATGCCTAATGAGCATTTTTATTTTTTGAGATAGGTTCTGTAGATATTTAATGATGGGGAACCTCCAATTTGACTCCTCTATTTCAATGGCTAGGATATCAACTGGTCATGCCATCACTATTGGCAAATGTCTGTTATGTATCTTGATGATCCTCTCACTCATGCCTTTTGGAATCCTAATATGAGAGGTAGCTTGAACCATTTCATTGGCTTTTCCTATTATGAAGCCTCATAACATGTTCAAGTTGAACATTCTCAAAACCTTGAACAAGAGATTGTACCAATGTGATGTACTTTTCTAGTGTAGGGTGATTCATTTGTCTCAACCTTGCACCTGTTGAATCACCAATTGTGTATCACCAATTACCAATAGGTTTTTTATTTTCATATCTAAGGCTATCGTAGGCCTATGACTAAAGCCTCATATTTCGCTTGATTATTTGATAATATCATTTTTTATCTAACTGATAAAAAAATTGGAACATTTTCCCTTCTGATGATACTATAATAATTCTAGCCTCTACAACTTCACTTTTGGATCCATCGAACATTACTTTTCAAGGTGTCATTTCTATGTAGCCCACTTCAAATGTATCTTTTTCAATAGGACCACTCGAATGATCAGCTAAGAAATCGGCCAATGCTTGGCTTTTAACTACCTTTTGTGGCAAATGTTGAAAACAATAGTTTGTTAAGGTCGTTTGAATCCATTTTCCATTCTCCCTCGTAATAAGGGTCGTTTGAGCATATATTTGACTATATCAGTCCAAGCAATAATACACACAGTAAATGGAAGTAGGTAATGCCTCAATTTTATTGCTAAAAAATATAAAGCTAGACAATTACATTCCAATTTTTCTATGGATGAGTAATTACATTCCACATTGTTTAATTTTCTACTTAAATAATAGATTGCTTATTTATGGCCTTGATCATTTTCCTGTGCCAGCAGACTACCAATAGATTTTTCTCTTGCTAAAATATAGAGCTTTAATGGCTTACCAACATTGGAAGCTTTGTCAAGTATTCTTTGATTTCTTCAAAATCCCTCCAGTCCACAACCTCCCACTTGATATCACCTTTTGTTTTTAGTTTGACGAAGGTGAACAATCATTATCTTCGCTACAAGGTTAGAGATGAATCTCCTTATGAAGTTTACTTGGCTTAAGAATCTCTGCAACTCTTTCTTATTGGCTAGGGTATGGGCCTTTAAGATGACCTTGGCCTTGCTTTTATCCACCTCAATCCCTCTTTGATGAACCAAAAATCCCCAAAAATAAAAAATACCAACAAACACTCTAAATGTGCATTTTAAAGGATTCATCTTCAACTTGTGCATTCTTATCATTTGGAAAGCTTTTTTAAGATTCTCCAAATGTAATTCTTTGTCATTAGACTTAATGACCACATCATCAATATAAAATTCCATTGATTTCTCAATCATATCATGAGAAATTAGGTTTAGGTGGCCCTTGGCAATTCTTATGAAGCCAACGTTTAACAACCTTTTGATGCTCTATTTTACTAGTAGTGTAACCTCAATGGTCATCCTCCTAGTTGGTTTCTTATGAGGATGAAACCCATTCTTAATTGGTAGTCTGTGTTTGACCAATGATATGTCTAAACCAGTAATTTCTTCATAATTCATGCAATGCAAGCTTTGAATTCCTTTAGCAATTCAACCAATCTCTATTTGAAGTAAGTTCTAAGGGCTGCATTAATGTAGATAGGCCTTTTATTAACCTTATCTCCTAAGTTTACTTCTTCGAATGGCTCTTAAACACTTGCCTTTACATCATCCAAATTCACAAGTGCAGACTAAAAATTTTCCATCTCTATATCCTGGCTTGTATCCTCTAGGTAACCTTCTAACACACACTCAACCTAATTGCAGAGGTAGTTCCTAATGCCTTCACTCTTTCTACCAAGACATATGCAAACAACCTTGTTAGTATGCTTTTAATGACAACCATTTTTCCATCCCAGAACCCTTTGTAGGCTTTATCCATTAATATCTTTTGAATTTTTCATTCTCAAGCCTGAGCTATAGGAAGCCAAGCCTGGCCATGTAATGAAAATCTTATGTAAGTTCTTTTCAAGATAATTATTAAATTGGTTGATACCACTGCTTTGCCCCACTGAAGTCAGGTCCCTATGACAAAAATGGGGTTCCACATTGTGTTCATTTGCATAGAAAGGATTGGCATTTGCCTAATGCTTTTCTATCCCCTTTCTTCATTCATTATCATTTTTTAATAGGAAGATCAATACTTGATGCAGGGATGATGACACACAACCATTAGCATATATCTAATCCCTTCCCCAAAAAGCACTGAAGTTAGATGAGGAATCTACCACAAAAAATGTTGTTGTGATACTCATATTGTCTACTTGAAGTTGTACAGGTAGGATTCATTTTGCAAAAAATGGTCCTCTTGCAAAATTAATGATTGTGATGTCAGTGTAAAACAGGTCCATTTCCCCTTTATTTAGCAGATTTAGCATCCTTGAAGGTAGGATGTTGACCATTGCCCCATTGTTAACCAGAACTTTGTTGACGGGTTGACCATCGATGTGCATCTATATGTATAGTGGCCTCAAACGCTCGAAAGGGAGTGCAATACCACTCTATCTGCCCCACAGTCTCCCTGCTATATACTTATAGACCTCCCATCAAGTGTAAACTCCTTTACAGTTTCTACACCACTAACTCAGTGCTTTCTTCCATATCTCATTTTAGTTGGTTTGGTTGTCCTAGTTTAGCCTTGAATGTTTCAAGTAAAGCCAATATCATATTATATGTTGCATCATCTTTGAGGAGATGTTCTATATCCTCTAAATTCATAAGCTCCACATTTGAAAGCATGCATTTATCTTCTTATATTTTCTTTTTTCCTTTTACGAATGAACTTTTTGATAACTTCTCTATTTCTCCTCCAGACAGGTCTAATATTTGCTTAAACTCAACAATTTTTTGGTCAAGGATAAATTATTTAGTTTGGACCTCTTTGATCTATTTCTCATGTTCTCTTGTCCATGTGGGATTTTTCTTTTCCATCAATGGACTTGGCTCTGAAAAGGCTTCAAAGGGAGTAGGATTTTGCCTGCTCATCTAGGTGGCAAACTTCCTTTGTTTTCTCCTCTTCTGAGTTCTATTAAGTGGCTAGTATCATGTTCCAGATGGGAACTTGGGGTGTTGAACATGGTGTCATCTTGCATTATGAAATTCAAAGGGATTCATTGTTCTGGATCCAGCTTTTGTTCTTGCCTTTTGATTTTTTGCCAGACACTTTTTTTGGCCATTGATGGTCCAACAAAATAGTCCATTCCTTGCACTCTTTCTCTCCTTGCATGGTCTTGGTAGCCAGTGCCTCTTGTATTGTTCTTGATGTCAGAAAAATAATGGGGATCATGATGATTCCTTTCCTTTGTCTTGAATGCGCATGGGTCTACACCATCAAATATCTTCTCAAAACCGTTATAGATATGCACATCTCCTTCACTCCTAGTGTTGAACTAAAGTCCCTTATCAGTGAACTCTTTTATCTCATCATCCCATGGTATGACATCCAACTTGGCTATTTATTTTGCACATCTAAATCACATAAGCAGTGACTCTTTGTCTCTATGATCAAACTTGCTATGAGCTAGCATTCTCATCTCTTTGCTAACCAGCAAACTAACAACCTTCTTATCATCCTGCAAATCAGTAGAAATCATACTAATATTCACCTTTTTGGGGAAAGGATCTTTGTCTACTCCCAAGATTTCTTCTTCTTTTGTGGCTTACATAAGCATCCCTTTTTGGATTAAATTCTGCACATGATTTCGAAAAGTGGTGTAATTTTTAGTGGAATGCCTAGATGAATGTCATTTATAGTATTCTTTTCCCTTTATGTCCTTTTCTGCTGGGAAATTGTGTCCTTGAGATAGGATAATAAATTTTGGTTGATCAACTCATGAAAAGAGCATCAGTCATCGATAAATCAAATGAATACTACATAAAGGTTGAGAGTGCATCCTTTTTGAAAGGATGATTGGGTGGCATATCCACATCGTTTACAGTCCTTTTTAAGGCATCACACATAATTGGTGTTTTTCCAATGATTTGTGTCATATCTACCTCAGCTTCTTCATCGAAGTCTTAGAAACAAGTCTCCAATGAACTATTTTCCTTTATTACTATTTCCTAAGCAATATTTCATGTCTGGAAGCCTTGGGTAGGAGTTCAAAGAGATCTCTGAACTCAATTCCTTTGAATTTATTCCTTAATTCAAACTCTAAGCCATTGTACTAATTCTATTTTAGGAAAATAAACATGGCATTTGTTATTGGCCTTCTTGAATATATCAATGTACTATTTTGTAGATTCATTTGACCTATTTCTCAGTCTTGACAAGTTTGTCATTGAAACTTCTGGTTCATTCCTAAAGAACTGAGTATTAGACTGTTCTTCCATTTTATGCCACATTTTAACTGAGTTGGCAAAAAAATTTATGAACCAAGCAAAGGCTATTCTTGTTAGTGATTGTGGAAATAATTTTATTTTTAGATTCCCATTTTTTCCAACTTCCCCATATTGGAAAGTGAACCTGCCTATATGTCTATTGTAGATTGATTCTCTTTACTACAGAAAATATGAAATTATGGGATCTTATACCCCCCTTGGGAATCCTTCATAATCAATCCATGTTAGATATGGTTTTCTGAACACAGGCATTTTAGTCATAATAAGGCCAGGGCCATAAAGGTCTTGAATCATTTCCACTAGTTGATTTATATTAAAAACCATGTTTTGGTGGCCTTCAATTGTTCAACTTAGTCAAAGGGTTGCCTTCCTACCCTAAAGTTAAATTCCTCTATAGGTTCCATTGGAGACATGGCATGTCTCTCACGACCGCTTCTAGGAAACTCAGGGGTTGTCCGGGGTCCATTTCTTCCCCAAGATTTCTTCCTGCGAAAAAATTGGGGAAACACTTCAACAAATTCCCTGTAACGCCCCAAAATCTACCTTAGACGGCATTACTATCTGAAATCATTCACATCATGAGAGCAATTAATAAAATTCATAAATAAAGAAAATTACATTCATTATACTTAATATCCACAACATCATCCAAAAGAACATGTCAAACCATGGTTATTAGATCCAAAAAGAATATGCCACACTTTGGCAATTACAACTAAAAATAAAACTTAACCTTGCAGCAGAATAAAAAAATATCATCCATACATTGACTCAAAATGCATCCCCTAGTCTAGGACATAAAGAGAACAACTCTAGACATCCCTCTCGGGATTCACGCTTCCATCTAATTGAGTTTTTCAAGCTACCTACTCATCAACTCCGAGTTCTTCCTCTAAACCGAGATCTAAAAATAAATATTTGTTTGTAGGAGGTGAGTACTAAGCTCTGTAGAAAAATTCTCCTAAATTCGAACAAGGTTTAGAAAACATATAAAATTCATCAGTCTCATTTTACAAATATCATACAGAACCTTTGAAAGAAAACAATGACAGTCATCAAATCTCAAGTTTACATAATATCAATATATAGAATGAAGAAGTAAAACCAATTTCCCAAACAATATGTCATTCCAACATTAAACCATTTCCAACAATAAACTATTTTAATAATTTTGTATCATTATCCCCAATGTACCATTAACTACAATGTCCTATTAACCACAATAGTATTTGTATCTCAGGTAGGGAGTAAGACTTCACAAGAATACTCACATTGAGAACATTCTTGGCCACACACACCCAATCTTCACAAGGATAGCCAACTTTAAGAAGGGCGTATACCGATGCATAAGCAGTGATGATCTAACCCAGGAATAGTATACTAACCCTCAACCTCGATACCACGTGAGCGAATAGTGATTTGGTCCTCGCAAGACACCAACCTCACTACGAGTGATAGGCAACCTTCAAACCCACTCGAAGTGAGAAACGCATCTACCTACTCTACGATACCCAGTAAACGGTCACTTATGTTCATTCAAACACCCACACAAGAGATACAATACTCAACTAATTTCTCAAATCACAAGTAAAAGCAAAAACCTCAAATTTCACTAGTATATTTTCAACATTACAATTCAAGAAAATAAGCAAGAGATCATCAAACGATATAATTTTATTGTTCCAAATAAAACACTAGAGTTATTAAATCAAGAGCAATGGAATATCAAGAGAAAAATCTCTCTTTCTTGAAAAACAAGGGTTTGATATCAAAACAAAGATTTTATGGCTATCAAACTATAACTTCATTCAAAACATGATAGGATTTGTAAGAACATCAAGAAATAATGATTTCATAA
>CM042186.1:15429635-15443373 GCA_023539305.1 Ilex asprella
TGTATATATATATATATATATATATATATATATATATAAAGAGAGAGAAAGGTTAGTTTGGACTATAAGACAAAAAAGATGACTTGGGTCGGAGGAAATGCAAGACACTGAGTGAGATAATTTTGTAATATATATATATATAAAAAAAAAGAGAAAGTTTAGTTTGAACTATAAGATAAAAATGATGAATCGAGATGAATTTAATGACTTAAAAAATCGATGCTTGAACTTATTAACAAAAACAATTTGTAAAACAAAAATTTTACAAAAACAAAATGGTTCCAATAGTCAACTTGAAAATCAAAGTTGAGCTTATCTTCAAATGAGGCACACTTTGATAATTCCCAGTATAATAATAGACGTGGCCAAAGATTATGGGTCCAGGGGGACAGTTGTTCGCCTCATTAAAATTAGACCGGAAAAAATATCAATTGAGGAAAAATGTACATTACGTGTTGAATTTGTGATCTTAGAACTGTGAATGAATCGAATCGGGGCAAATATCTAATAGTTTAGCTTAGCTTGTTCGTTCGCATAGAATATTTTGTACTCACCTCAAGATCATGGCAAGGTTCAACATATTATTCTAGCTTAGCTCGCTAATTTTTTCTAATGCTCGGTCAGGAATGACTTGATTTATCTTATTTAATTAAATAAATTGAGCTTTAGTTTATGTTTAGGTTTAATCTCGATTTCAAACTCATATTCAAGATCTTGTTCGGCTTATTTATGTATATCTATAAAGCCCTAAAAATGTATGATATCCCAAGTCTCAATGCACAAGGTTCTGTCTAGTGTGGGGTCTCAGAAAAGTCATATATATGTAATTTTATCCCTACAATAAATAAGATTGTTTCCACGACTCAAATATTTTGACGCTCAAGTCACAGCGAAAGAAGCAATCTAATATGCAAGGTTTTCTCTCTATTATATATAGAGCAATGCTATTGAGACCAAATTTATTGACTTAATTCACTATGACTTTTGGATTGGCTGTGGGGGCCATCAAGCATTGGAACTTGGTGTTGATCCAATGGTTCTACTGCAACCAAATCATTATGTCAGCAAATTAGGTTAGTGTTTTAGGTCCAAATAGTATTAATATTATATATAATATGCTATTGTATATGTAATTATATAGAAAGACATTATATATAGGGAAAAATATATTGGTAGTCCCTCAAGTATCTGCTTTGTGTTAGTTTGGTGGTCGATCTTTGAATTGTGTTAATTTAGTCCTCTATTTATCAATTTGTGTCATTTTGGTTCAATCCAAAATGACAGCTTGAATTCACAATATTGTTCTATAAGTTTAGCCCGAGACCTTCACTATAAATAGGTCTGTGATGTTTTGCATTTTGCATTCCAATCCAAGGCAAGTGCTCATAAACAAAGAGTGTTTTCATTTTCTATTAAGTGTTTGAGCTCCATAGTAATAACTCAATTACTCAAAATTTCGTTTTTTATTTTTCTTTCGACAAAATACCCAACATACAGAAAGTGTAATATTGGTGTTCCAGTTCTACCTTTCTTTTTCTTTGTCTTTTTTTTTATAGGTGTTACACCAAATTCTGTTGTTATCGACAGAGCAATCTCGATCAACAGACAAATTTTAGGCTATTGCTTATCAAATATTCCTATAATTTGTATTTTAAGTCCAAACAATGCCCCCTCATTTAATTGATTTTTATCTTATGTAACCTAGATGAATGAATAGTAATGACCGTTGTTCTATTTAGACACTTAAAGAGTTTTGTCGGCTAAACTATTCATTTCTCCCTTCTTCATTTAATAAAGTGATAACCTAGGCAAACGAACGGTTGATTAACCCCTAAACAACTATTTACAGGCTTTTGGCTACTGCATTGTTCATTCAAACCTTTGCCTATACTTCTCACTATTATCTTTACCCTTGACGGTTTCTCTTTGTTTTGTCTTCACATCTTTGACTATTCTCGATGGCGTCTAAACAAAAGGTAGACCACCCCTCTTCTATCAATCTTCCTCTAGACATACGTCATGTTCCTCACTTCTCTACCAACCTTAGATACGCCTTTCAAGAGTTAGTAAATGATAGAATCTTGATTCTTTCTAAAGATTCTAGCTCAAACTTTGCATTAGGTCTTTCCTTCAAATCAGACATCTTCCTAACACTATCTTTGCACTCTCCTATTTCAAAATAAGAAATATTATGGCTTCATCACCCCCATCTTCAGTGAAAATTTTGGGACCAAGGAATCACTCCTCTAAAGACTTGAGTTGATCTAGATCAACAATGATCTGACTGGGTGGAGCAATTGTAGACACACTTTTTTTACATGTGGAAAAAGCAGCAAATCTGTGAACAAGTCAAGCTCTCAACAAGTCCATTGTATATGAATTGCTAGCTCATAGGTATAGCCATTTGTTTTTTGTCAAATCTTGTAATGCCATGTTACTTTCCCCTGGCTTGATGTCTCCATCTATCCTTGAAATTGTACACCTAATAGGGCTCCCATCGGCTGGGATTGAGGTAACTGCAAACTTAAAGCCTGACCGTATTTTGACAGATATTCCAACTAATTTTGACTACTCAGACCATATCGACTTCTTTTATAAGTCAGTCCCTACTCCCCCTTCTTATAAGGAACATGTAGTTTTCCTTCTTTATTGACTCTATCGCTTTGTCCTTTTTGTATCCAATCTCAAAGTCACTATTGAATATTATAATATCGCCATTCTTTTGGCAAATCGAAAGGTATTGGCCTTAGCCCCTTTTGTTTTGGGAGCTCGTTACAAAGTCCTTTTCAGTATGGCCGAAAGGGAATCACCAATCATTGTGGAGGACCCTTCTGATTATTTCAAGGATAGCTATATGCCTATTTCCCTTAAATTTGGGCAATTGAGTATCTTCCTTTGCCAAAAAAAATTCCCATCAACTATTTTCACTATTTCCTCATGTATGTGTCTCTATCTTTACATAAGGATTTCAAGTTTTACTTCAAGGCCTTTCATGATCTAGAATTTGACAGATATCCTACTCTTTTCTTGCACTTTTCTGAATACCCCTACTCCTCGTCATGCCTTAAAACATTTTTTGATGGCTCCATCAATCTTCCTAATAGCCAAGTTGATTGTCTTCACACCTTTTGGGGTAGTATCCATCTTTCTCACTACCTTTATGTGGGTGGGGCGATTTATGATTCCAAACACACTCAATGTAGCTTCGAAAATTACTCCCTTAATTAGATAGCCAAACAATTTGGTCTCACTCAAAGAGTGCCAATGTTTTTCATGCATCCCCTTGTTGATGAACAAGCAAATCGAAGGGTCAAGTTCAGAGACCCTTATCGTTCCCATCTTATTTCCCCGGCTTATAGCAAGGCTTTAAGACCTTTCGCTTAGAATATCAGTAACGCCCCTAAAATCGGGGATTCTTTATCGGCCGTTGATCACCCATTAACCCTCGGAATTATTCGTGGATGCCACTTAACCCGACACTACGGCACAACATCCCCTTTATTGGGATCACAAAACACAAAATTGTATACATTTAATATAACGATCCATCCGATGTCCAATATACCACAATTTATACTCCATTGTTGTCCATTTATATCATTTGAATAAGAGGACACAAAGCCCAAAAGCATGGCAAACCATTCCTACTGGTAGGTTTGTCATTGTTCTACCGGTAGGTTTTGCCCACTGAAAAAGTTCTACTTGTAGGTTTTGCCTACTAAAAAAGTTCTACTTATAGGTTGCAATGTTCTACCAGTAGGTTTTGCCTACTGAAAAAGTTCTACCAGAAAGTTTTAACATTCTACCCGTAGGTTTTGCCTACTAGACCACATCTACCGGTAGGTATACTCAAAACCTATGAAGCATAGATACGGATATGGCGATACGGCAAAACTTAAAAAAATAGGATACGAATACGGCTAGGATACATCCATAAAATATTTAATATTTTATCTTTGATTGGAATATTTTTGGTCTAAGTATAATATTTTAAACTTAAAAGGTTTAAGTATTATATACCTACAAGCTTTAGGAGGTCTAAGTGTAATTTATTAACGGATATATTTATGGCAAGGGTCTAAGTGTTACGCGCGTACAAACTTCAGGGGTCTGTGTGTAATATTTAAAAGTCAGGGGGTCTGTGAGTGATTAAGTGACAAACCTCAGAAGGTCTGGGTGTAATTCTCCCTAAAAGAAATTAGGGTTTTATACTTCTATAATATATATAAGGGTCCAAACATATTTGCTCTTGTGCCCTTATATTTTTAAAAAAATTTAAGTAATACCCCGCCGTATCCTAAGAGTTTCCTAAGCGTATCCGGATGTATCTGAAAATCAATTTATTTTATTTTATTTTAGGATACTTCTCAGCCGTATCCGATACGTATCCGGCCGTATCGGAGGAGTATCGGTATCCGATACGTATCCGATACCGATACTTTGACCCTTTCAAAGTATTCGTGTTTCATAGCTCAAAACTACTGGTAGGTTTTCCTCAGATTTTTCGATTTCACATGTTTTCGATTTACAATCCATCTCATTTCCATCTAACACATGTTTTAATGAATTTTTTCATATAAAACATAGTTTGTACAAGTTCGATTGCAATTATTTTATATGATTACATGTCAAAAATAAGTTTTCATAATAAGTTTACAAAAACTCAAGATAAAACCACATCTCAACTTTTATTCAACCATGAGGGCCCAAATGAGAGTCGTCTGTCAGTGTATACTCTGCACCTGAAATATTTTCTCATAAAAGGTGAGTCACGCTCAATAGGGTATCTCCTAAAGAGACTACTCCCCAACCTAGATGCATACGAAATGTTCACATGCAACATTTAGCAAATAACAATCATTCCAATCAAGAAGATGCAATTCAATGATAAGAATTACCATGTCATGCCATGAAATGAAATGAGACTCACTTATGCAACTTCAACCCAAGCCTTCACAGACTCCCATAACACATGCAATGTCATGTATTTAAAACAAGACATTCCAAGTCCCCGCCATTGACTTACACATCCCATGACTGTTTAAAATCTCTGGGTCTTTCTTGAGGTGAGTATTCATGGACTTACACTAACGGGCACCCAACCGAAATGGAATTCATGAACTTTCACCAATAGTTTCGCGCACACCGACACACTTGATGGACTTCATACCAATGGAGTGCGTATCCAATCATATGGTCTTTCACCCTAGGGATAGTCTAGCGCTTCTTACTAACTCCGACCCAATTTTCAATGCAAACATGCTACTCAATCGAATTTTTGATCCAACTTTCCTGAGTCTAACCATCATCCACCAAATGTGGTGTTTGATGTCAAACATGTGCACACATCCACATAATGTGATATATCCGTGCATATACAATGTAATGTGCAATTTCAATAGAATAATCATGTCCAATATGCTATAAATGCCATATGAAACAATTTCAATCACATCCCAACATATTTTATGGTCAATTATATTCAAAGCATATAACCACCAATATCTGTCACAATGTCAACATATCAATAAACATATATTGACATTTTATACTCAACTATCAATCACAAACATGTTATTACATAATATATGTCAATAATACACTTCATTCACAAAGGCACAATATAAACACATAGCATGCCCACATAATACAGAATTCCATAAAATTGCACAAGTAACTTCTACAGATCAAACTTAAGCTAGAAATTGGTTTTAGACCATTTCTATACCCATTTCCACATTTCAACCACAATAGGCAATTTTTAATGTATCTAACAACCTACCCACCTCATATAAACACCTTAGGATGGAAATAAGCCTAAGTAGGAAGTAACCCTACCTCTTGAAGCGTAATAAAAGATATAGAACTCTTCAAGAACAACACCCAAAACTCTAGCCTCGATTTCCCCAAATTTTTGTCTTTGAAACTTTGGTGAAATCCTTCCTTCTTGGTACATAGGTGTAGCCCTTATCGCGTAGATGAATTTTAACTCTTGGTCCAAAGGATTTCAACTTACAGAACTCCGTAAATCGTAGATAGAAATTAAAAACCCTTATTTTTCTCGTTTTTCCCTCTCTTCCTCTTCCAACGTGAGGCTCAGCAAATAGAAAGGGGAGAAATCAGATATTTCTACCCTATTTATACCCTCTAAAGGTGAGGTACACATCGCGCCGCACATTCTCTATTCTTGGGTCTGTTTTAGTCCTAAAATGATTAAATTTCGTACTGATTCAAGCTGCAAGTATTTTATGTGAACTTTCTTTAAATTATTTTTCAACTTTCAAAATTTTATTAAAAATTCCCTTTTTGGGTCACCCGAGACCCAACCGTCTCGTAAAACACAAAAAATCTGACTATCTCCAAATCCAACAAAATTTATTTGGGTAATTAGATTTAGCGAGACGAATCCAATCGTGAGGTCCATTTCATTATCCGAGCTCTAGAGAAATACAGATTGTTAACCCGCACTATAGTGACAAATTATCCTTTTACCCTTTTTCATAAAAAGTTCAAATTTACTCGGGTTTTGCATTCTTCCCCTTAAAAGAATTTCGTCCCCGAAATTTACAAACACATGCACATTCAACCACATGCATATGCAACCGTCATATAATACAAAATGACTATAAGAATGTACCTTCATCTTCGAATAAAAAAAGATAACTAGTATGTATAGTATCCTCACGCTCCCTTGTCACATCCTTCACACCTCGGTGCTGCCACAACACCTTCACTGCCTTACGTTCTTACTTTGCAAAACCTTCTCTTGGCTATCTATGATACACACCAGTTCCTCCTCGAAGGTCCCATCCGCATTAACATGCTCACCCCAATCCACCACGTGTTAGATCTGAAGTGCACTTCCAAAGCATAGAGGCATGGACCACAGCGTGAACACCAAATAAATTTGGTTGTAATGTCAACGGGCAAGCAAATGTACCAACCTTCTCGAGTACCTCGAAGGGCTCGATGTACCTCAGTGACAGTTTTTTCCGCTTGCCAAACCTGACCACTCCCTTATTAGGCATCACCTTCGAGAAGACGTGATCTCCAACCTCAAATTCCAAAGGTTGTCGTCATCTGTCGGTGTAGCTCTTCTGCTGGCTCTGAGCCATTAGAAGACGTTTCCGTATCAAGTCCACATTCTCTGAAGTGTCTTTGACCAATTCTAGACCCGTAGAGGGTCTCTCTACCACCTCCGTCCAATAAATTGGAGAACAACAAGGTCTCCCATATAATGCTTCATAGGATGTCATCTATATGCTCGCCTGATAACTGTTGTTATAGACATGCCCGTAACATGTACCATTGAGATCTAAGATGCATGCCCGTAACATGTACTCTAAAATCTAGACGGTCCTCTCCCACTAGCTGTCTGTCTAGGGATGAAAAGCAGTGCTCATCATCAACTGTGTCCCCGTGGCTCTCTCAAAACTCTCCAAAAAATAACCCTTGAACCTAGGATCCTAATTTGATACTATAAATACGGCACTCTATGTAATTGGACAATCTCCCGTATATACAGTCTATAGAATTCCTCCAGTGTGAAGGTCATCCACACAGACAAAAAATATGCCGACTTGGTAAGTCGGTCCATTACCACCCACGCCGCATCATGTCCCTGAGATGTCCGTGACAAGTGGATCACAAAATCTATTGTGACATGTTCCTACTTTTACTCAGTCACCTCCAATGGCTGGAGCAACTCTGTTGGTTTCTGATGCTCAGCCATGATCTGCTGACACGTGAGGGATCTACTAACAAATCTCTAATGTGTCTCTTTATTCTGCTCCAATAGTACTGACGACGGAGATCATGGTACATCTTTGTGCCACCTAGATGCACAGCAAAATGAGAGCAATGGAACTCCTTGAGGATATCCTCTCTCAAATTTTCTGATTGGGAAACCATAACCCTTCCCTTAAACCGAAGACTACCATCAGTGTAAATGGCCCAACCCTCGTCTCCTGTACCCGACTATACCTGATCCCTGATGGACAATATCTGTGTGTCCTATCCCTGAGACTCGATCACTCTACTTAGAAGGAAAAACGTAGCCCCTAAACTCCCCAAAGTGACCTGAGCTTGACATCAGTAGTACAACCCAAATTATCTCACAGTCTCGAGCATTTTCCATTCCAAGGAACCCACACTAGCCAAAACTCCCAGTGACTTTTGATGGAGTGCATTAGCCACAATGTTTGTCTGACCTGGGTGGTAATGCAAAGTGAGGTCATAGTCCTCCAAGTACTCCGTCCACATGCGTTGTCTCATGTTGAGGTGCCACTGAGTAAAGATGTACTTTAGACTCTTGCAGTTTGAAAACACCTTGAACTATTCTCCGTACAAATAGTGGAGTCAAGCCTTCAAGGCAAAGACAATGGCTGCCAACTCTGTATCATGCATAGGGTAGTTCTGCTCGTGGTTCTTTAACTGTCGAGAATCATAAGTCACCACTCTCTTAGACTACATCAGAACATATCTGAGTCTATCCTTGCAGGCATCACAATATACCATGTAACTCAGTCATCTCTCCAGGACAATCAGAAGCTGAAGTAAGTCTTCCCTTTAACTCTTGGAATGCCCTCTCACACGAGTCATTCCACTCAAATTTGACCTCCTTTCGGGTCAACCTCGTTAGGTGCAACTAGTCGAGAGAAGTCCTCAATGAACCTCCTGCAATACCCTACTAATCCCAAGAAACTACGCCTCACAAAGACTGATTTCGGCCTCTCCTAACTCATAACCCCCTCAACCTTCTTCGGATCAACTAACCCAAAACTGACACCACATGTCCTAAGAATTTCACCTTTGTGAGCTAAAATTCATAGTTGCTAAACTTGACGTACAATTGATGGTCCCTAAAGGTCTGAGGACAATCCACAAGTGACCCTCCTGCTTCTCTTCAGACTTGGAGTAGATCAAGATGTCATCCTCAAAAATCACGACGAACTGATCTATGTAGGGTTAAAAGACTCTATGCATGAGATCCATGAATCTCTTCAGGGCATTCGGTAATCCGAAAGGCATGATCGTGAACTTAAAATGACCATACCGCGTCCTAAATGCTGTCGTAGAGATATCTACCTCCCTAATCCTCAACTAATGGTAACCCTTGCGAAGATCTATCTTGGAGTAGACACGCGGCCCTCTTAGTTGATCAAACAATCATCAATCTGATGCAAATGGTATCTATTCTTGATAGTAACCTTACTCAACTGTCGTTAGTTTATGCATAGTCAAATGGTCTTGTCCTTCTTCTTGTTAAACAACACCAGAATGCCCCAAGGTGAGGTGTTCGGTCCAATAAACCACTTGTCCATCAATTCTTGCATTTGGGCTTTGAATTTTTGTAACTCTGTAAGTGTCATTCTATATGGAGTCATAGAAATGGGCGATGTACCGGGGTGCAACTCAATAATGAAGTCTACATCTTTATGTGAAGGTAATTCCGGTAGCTAATCCAGAAAAACATTCTCATATTCAAAAATCACCCAAGGTAGTCCTAACTCCTATCTTGCCTCGTCCTCCAGGGTAAGGCCCGTAAGCCAACGCATTAACTACCTGTGTCAATGAGAGTCATATGCTACCTAGGGTAACATATTGTGTTTCTCCCCTTGAAAATTGAAACAAACACCATCTGGGGTATAAACAGTGACCCTCTTCTAATCACAAACAATGACGACTCAGTGTGCCGTCAACCAATCCATCCTAAGGATGATATCAAACTCCAACATGTCCATGACCCTAAGGTCCATGGTGAGTAGAATCCCCAGGATCTCTAACTCACAACCCCGACATATCTTATCAACACTCACCCTAGCTCCTAGGAGAGAACTCACGTGCAATGGCTCTTCAAAGATTTTGACCTCTAAGCCGAAATGCCTCACACATAATACAATAATAAATGAATGATATGCACCAGAGTAAAATAATACCCTTGCCCATAAGCGAGAGAGTAGAAATGTACCGTGAATAACCAACTTGTCTGTTGGCTCAGTCTGAGGTGTAACGGTGTAGATATGCCCCTGGGTCCCTGAAGTCCTAGTCTACATGTCCTATCCTCGACCTCAACCTATGCCCTGGCCCATCTAGCCTGATTACGAGATCCCCGCACGTCAAGTAGTAGGGGCTTGTGTAACACCCTGAAACTGATATTGACTTCCTTAGCCCATTGTGGAGTAGGGAGGAATAAAGTGACTCTGTGTATGCCCTACCAATAACTGGAACTGGGATGCTGCACAGCTCTAGAATCCCAACCTCTGAGGACAATCCCACTTCTTATGACCCGGTTGGTGGCATAAGTAGCAAATCCTCTGACTAGCCTGATATGTGGTCCTGAAGTTTTTCCGCCTTGGGAGAATCGGCCTTGGCCTTGGCCTTGGCCTTGATAGCCATGACCTTGTCCCCGTTGTCCCGGTGGAGTAGAAGTCTTCTATTTTTTTCCCGAACTCGAAGAAGAGAATTAACCCTCCTTCTTCTTATTTTTAGCACCCGACTACCGGATGCTCTTTGTGTCATCTACCTCTCTCTCAATGCCCATAGCTGTCTCGACCATCGAGTCCAAGTCTTGCAGGTGGTGGCCCACAATCTTTCCCTAGATGGATAATTCCAAACCATCATCAAACCTACTCACTTTGGCTATGTCCGTGGCCACGTAATCATTGGCAAAACAGGCTAACTCCGTAAACTTATCCACATATTCCATAATCACCATAATCCCTTGCTTCAAATCCAAGAATTCTCGGTCTGTCGTATGTAGAATAGTCAATGGGAAGTACTTGCCAATGAAGAGCTCCTGGAACTTTTCCCATGTCATGGCCTCTAGGTTCTTTGAGGCCATTGCCTAGTCCCACTAGAAATGGGTTTTTCCTTCTAGCTGGAATTCAACTAGCCTTATCTTAGTGGCATTGGAGGCGATCTTCGTAGCCTTTAAGATCTTGTCGACTTGGTAGAACCAACGGTCGACCACCATAGGATCCACCCCTCCTATGAAAGTCGGAGGCTTATGTGCCTTAAACTTTTAGAGGTTACTTGATCCTCCTTGGCCCACATTGGCACTACCTTGTACAACAGTAGCTGCCATAGTACCAATAGCCTCCATAAAGGGTTGTTGGTCAAAGGTCGATGGTGGTTGGTTGTTGTTCCGTTCACTGTCTCAGTCGCTTCCCCTTACTCTATTTGCCATCTACACACATGTCAAATAGCAACAGGGCATTTACTTAGTATCCCAAGATAGGGATCAAGTGCAAACTTTGAGATCTCCCTCCTTGTCTCACTAGTAGTGTGTGTGCCACTTGCTAGTAGACATCTACACCTTGAACCATCCCGTTCATTTTTTTCTAGCCCCCAAGGTTAAGTTTTCTAAACCTAGTATTTCTCTCTCCGTATATATTTCTCCATGCATAATCTTCAAGTAACACTTAACATATAACATGTGGCATATTAAAGTACATAACATGAAATGCACAATAAATGTAATGGTCTAGACCCATGCCCCTCAAGCCTTAGGTAATGGTATACCTAACATCTGATACCAAATTGTGACGCCCCTAAAACTGGGAGTCCTTTATTAACCGTTGATCACTCATTAACCCACAGAATTACCTGTAGATGTTGCTTAACCCGACACCACAACACAACATCCTCTTTACCAGGATCACAAAATAAAAAAAAATGTATACACTTAATCTAATGACCCATCCGAGTTCCAATATACCACAATTTATATTCTATTATTGTCCATTTACATCATTTGAATAAGAGGCTACAAAGCTCAAAAGCATGGCAAAAAATTTCTAAAATTTTAGATTTTTGTAAAACCTACTGATAGGATTGTCATTGTCCTGCCGGTAGGTTTTGCCCGTTGAAAAAGTTCTACCAGTAGGTTTTAAGGTTTTACTGGTAGGTTTTGCCTACTGAAACAGTTCTACAGGTAAGTTTTGCCTACTGGAAAAGTTTTACTGGTAAGTTTTAACGTTATATCGGTAGGTTTTGCCTGCTAGATTACATCTACCGGTAAGTATACTCAAAACCTACCAAAACTAAGTTTTCATAATAAGTTTACAAAAACTTAAGATAAAGTCACATCTCGACTTTTCTTCAACTATGAGGGTCCAAATGAGAGTCGTCCACTGGTTTATACCCTGCACCTGAAATATTTTTTCATAAAGGCTGAGCCGCACTTAATAGGGTATCTCCTAAAGAGACTACTCCCCAACCTAGATGCATATGAAATATTCGCATTCAACATTTAGCAAACAACAATCATTCCAATCAAGAAGATGCAATCCAATGATAAGAATTACCATGTTATGCCATGAAATGAGATGAGACTCACTTATGCAACTTCAACCCAAGCTCTCACTGGCTCCTATAACACATGCAATGTCATGTATTTAAAATCAGGCATTCCAAGCCCACGCCATTGACTTACACATCACATGACTGTTTAAAATCTCCAGGTCTTTTTTGCGATGGGTATTTATCGACTTACACCAACGGGTACCCAATCGACATGAAATTCATGGACTTCCACCAACAGCTCCGCATACACCGACATACTTGGTGGACTCTATACCAACAGAGTGCATATTTAATCACAGGGTCTCTCACCCTAGGGATAGTCTAGCCCTTCTTGCTAACCCCGACCCAATTTTTAATGAAAACATGCAACTTAGCTGGATCTTTGATCCAACTTTTCCAAGTCCACCCATCATCCACCAAATGTGGTGTTTGATGTCAAACATGCACACACGCCCACATAGTGCGATGTCTCTATGCATATGCAATATAATGTACAATTGCGATACAATAATCATGTCAAATATACTATAAATGCCATATGGAGAAATTTCAATCACATTCCAACATATTCTACTGTAAATTATATCCAAAGCATATAACCACCAATATCCGTCACAATGTCAACATATCAATAAACATATATCGACATTTTATACTTAACAATCAATCACAAGCATGTTATTACATAATCTATGCCAATAACACACTTCACTCACAAAGGCACAATATAAACACATAGCATGCCCACATAATACCAAATTCCAAGAAATTATACAAGTAACTTCCACATATCAAACTTAAGCTAGAAATTGGTTTTAGACAATTTATATACCCATTTCCACTTTTCAACCACAATAGGAAATTTTTAATGTATCTAACAACCTACCTACCTCATATAAACACCATAGGTTTGAAATAAGCCTAAGTAGGAGGGAACCCTGCCTCTTGAAGCATAATACAAGGTGTAGAACCCTTGAAGAACAACCAACCAAAACTCTAGCCTCGATTTTCCCAAATTTTTGTCTTTGAAACTTTGGTGAAATCCTTCCTTCTTAGTACGTAGGCGTAGCCCTTGTCACGTAGATGAATTTTAACTCTTGGTCCGAAGGATTCCAACCGACGAAACTCCAAAGATCGTAGAGAGAAGTCGGAAACACTTGTTTTTCTCTTTTTTCCTTCTATTCCTCTTTCAACGTGAGGCTCATCAAATAGAATGAGGAGAAATCAGATATTTCTCCTCAATTTATACACTTTAAATGCGCGGTCCACATAGCATCACACGTTCCTTATTCCTGGGTTCATTTTTGCCCTGAAACGATTAAATTTCGTACTGGTTCAAGCTCCAAATATTTTATATGAATTTTATTTAAATTATTTTTTATATTTATTAATTTTATTAAAAAATAATTTTTGGGTCACCCGAGACCTGCTG
>CM042186.1:15446379-15459226 GCA_023539305.1 Ilex asprella
GGTGAAGGCTAAGACTCTTATTCTGGGCTTCCCTCTTCCAACAATGAGTGGAAGCCGAAGTTCTTCTTTGTCAGATGTGACTCTTGGGAGTTGTCAGGGAAGCCGGGTGAGGTTCCTCGTATCCCCAGTTCTTGGGGGACCCCGAAGAATATTAGTAAGGCCAATTTGTCGAATATGTATCTTCTCTCTATTTTTGCCTCCCTCCCTTGCTCATGTTTCCATTTTGTTTACAGATTTTTATCCAGTACTTAATGTTGTAGAGACTTCTAAAGTTGCCAGAGCTGAGGCCTTGGGGTTGCAGTTCCTTCCTAATTTGGTGACAAAAAAAAACCTTTCTAAGCACAAACTTGGGCCACCGGTCAACCAAGATCCTGAAGTTGTATTATCTACTGCCCCTAGCCTGATCCTATAGAACAAGACCTGATCATAGAATTTTTTTTGGACACTAAGTAGTCGAAGAAGAGGAGGAAGCAAGGAAGGGAGCCATTTCCGTCGTCCAAGGAGACATTGGCGTCTGGCCCAATGCCCATTTTCGCAGGGGGAGCAGGGAGGTCTTTCTTCCCAAGGGGATGTGGCTACGCCCCTATTACCTCCTGGATTGTCCAAGGGCGGTCCTTCTTCAAAAGGGACTCCAGCAAGGCAGTTTGGGACTTCGGACGCTCCTCCTAAGCCAATCACTCAAAAAGGCAGAAAGGGGGAGTCTACCCCTTCAAGGTCTAAGGCATAAGGGAGCGGCTTCCTTCGTGCCTGTGAGGCTGCAGAGACTGCCTTGTCTGAGTTGATCCCCACGTTGGATCCTCGAGTGGCTATGTAGATTTCTTTCAAGAGGAAAGTTCAGCATACCATCCATTGTCCGGCCGAGGTATTTTCTGTGTTTGTTTCTATCCTGAAAATCCTCTTGGTTATTTCCTGTGCTGTTTGTCTTTCTTTTTTCCCTCAGTCACTCTCCTGTGAAGATGTTGGACTTTCATCATAAGTAGGAGCTCTTGGGGGTCAAGGAAGCTTTTGACACAATGACTGTGAGCAGGGACACTACCAAGGGGAAAGTAAAGCTTCCGGCGATCGAGGCAGTTGAGTTGAAGAGGCTTAATGATGAACTTGATTCCCGCCACCAAGATCTTATCAGGATCAAGGACTCATAGGTGGAAGAACTAAGAGCCATGGAGGCCGAGCTTAAAGCCAAGGATGCCAAAGTGTCTGAGGTTCTAAGGGAAAGCACTTCTACCTTTGTAACAGGATTTGTGAACTACAAGGAGCAGGTGGAGGATGCTTTTCCTGATCTTAACTTGGATTCCCTCAGGCCTCATCTCAGGTTTAAGAAGAGGGTCGAGGTAGGCTACGAAGTCGAGGCGTTTAATGTTGGGAAGGGGTCTGCACCCAAAGTAGTGGTGACAGGCGGAGGAATAGGAGGTGGCAAAGAAACTACTCCTTGAGCCTTTTTTGATTCATTTATTCCCCTGTTATGTATCATTCTCTCCCCCTCTTTTGATGGCTATGTAACTTCTCAATCGATGTATTTGCACCATTTCTTTTGTTGAGACTAATATTGTTGCTTCTCTTATTTGTATGAATGATATGTCCTTTGCTATATTCTCGATCGGTTACGTCTAACGGAGTTGCTATTAGGTGGTGGAATATGTTCCTTGCATGATTAGGGTATGGGTGAGGTTATTCGAGCTACCCTTTTCCTATGGCTTAATTGGATTGGTCCGAGCTGAGCACGTCTTCTACTGGGCATTTTTGCTTGGGGATTTTTGGGGCTATTTTAGTCTTTTTCCCTTTCTTTTCATGCACAACAGACTTGAAGGTTTTGTTTGTTCGAGAACGGGGGGCCGTCAGAGGAGTTAGTGGCACCTTGAACATGGTGTCCTTTTAGCCCCGGTGTTGCCACGTGTCCCTCCTTTAATATAATGCGAGGGACGTGCATTTAATACATCCGACGAAAGAGATGGGCGCACAACTATCTAGTCTATAAATAGGTACTCCAGGAGAAGGATTGTTTTTCCTGGACGCCGAAAAAACTTTCGCTCCACTTTCTTAGTGTGACGCCTTCTTCCTCCCATCTCGTTTGCTTGTTACTTTTATGACCAGGACTCCTTCTTCACGCGACATAATGGGGCAGATTTTTCAGAAGTTGAGGTTAGTGAGGTCGAGAAGGAAGAGGCTCAATCCCTCGTTAGGCATTTTGACTTCCCTCCTAGAGTGGTCGTGCACCCCACAGTCTCACGATATTTTCATTCTTTGGTTAGGGGCGAGGCTTGTTTCTTCGAGGTTCCTTCCCTATTAGGGCTTCGGTTCCCTCTTCACTCCTTCATATGGGAGGTTTTGCATTTCTTCAGTTTCTGCCCCGCTATGCATTTCCCATGGGGTTGGGCAGTCTTACTGGCTTTCTCGGTGGCAAGGGGGAGGCTATTCCCTCAGGATCGAGCCACTGTGCCAGAGTTCCTTCACTTATACTGCCCTGAGGAAGCATCTAAGTTTTATCATTTTTTTCCTAGACGGGGAGAGGAAATCCCTATCCCCTATCTTCCTTCAAAGCTGGAGGGATGGAGGGGAAGGTACTTTTTCATTTTTGGAGATGGTTGGAAATAAGGAGCTGATTTCCCGGCATTGGTGAGAGTCCCTACAGAGTAGGGGCAATGCAGGAACCTAGGTGAGTTCATATTCGTTGGTGTTGCCCCGCGACATCATTTCTTGTCCCTTCCCTCTTCCCTCTAGTAATGACATTATTATTGTTATGTTTATTTGTTGTAGGCGAGCTTCCACCTTTATTCAAAGAGGAGTTGGCTCGGATTAATCAAGCCCTCACTCATTTACTGTTCTCACATACTGAGCTGATGTACCCCGAGCTGGCCTTGGTGATAAGTAGCCATGAGTATTTGGTGTTTAGTCTGTCGCCCTGTTCTGGGTTTGTTTAGATCTTTACCCTCTTCCGTGCTTTACTGGTGCAGTGCCCTTGTACCTGGTCACTCAGCAGCGTATGATATTGGAACAAGTGGATCAGAGAATGTGGGCTAGGACTTAGGAGCCTGTGGCAAAGAGGGCCAAGTTGGGGGAAAACAGCTCGGGTCTGATGCGGGCGCAAATGCTTCTCCAGGGGCTTCTGGTGTTGGTGGCGTGGCCGCGGCATTCCCGCCAACTGTGGGGGTGTCGGCTCCCAAGCCCCTGTCTGCTGCCACAGTTGGTATTATTGCGTGTAACCCAAGGGAGAGGCCAGTTCGGCTAGGCTATTTTCCTACCGGAGTGGTAGGTTCCAACTCGGACCTCGCCCAGCCGGCCTTGGTAATTGGCCCCAAAGGGAGCTTTGCTGAGGGACGTGGGTCGTAGCAGTCGCGCGTTGATGGAACTAATCTCCCTAGCTTACTCGAGGCGCTTTATAGACCTTCCATTCTAGACTCGCAACCAAGAAACGTTGCATGCCTTTCTCAAGGTAAGATTCACCTTTCCTTGTGTTCCCCGTTACCTTTGAACTTTCAATGTCGTAACTCCTATCTTTGTTTTTAGGTGGCTACGCACGTCTGCGCCCTTGGGAGGGAGATTCATCTTTTGAGGAATGATGTTCAACGGATGGCGGCAGAACTCCAGGAGGCTCATCTAAGTAATTCTAAGCTCCTAAGTTGGGGTCTGGCCCCCAAGGAGGAGTTGGAACGAGCTCTTGATTAACGGGCCCAGACTTTTAGGCAGTTGATCGCTAGCACTTCTACCGAGGTGTCCCTTCAAGATGAGTTAGCTCGCTCAAAGGAGGATTACGATTCTTAGGTCGAGAACTCCTCTGTAGCCCGATCCTTATTGGTAGATCAGCTGAAAGAGTCTCAGGCCACCCTTGCTGAACTGAACACCTCATTGGATGTCGAGTGCCAATTGGCCGAGGATCAACGAAAAGAGATCGAAAAAGCCAGGTTGGAGGTTGCCAGGGCCTTTGAAAGGTTGCCAACCAGGCTATTGAAAGGTTTCTTGGCCTTGATCTCGAGCAGTTTTGGCCGCGGTTTGATGTCCCTCCTGGTGGTGCTCCTAATTCTACTCCTCCTGCTTCTAACCAACCTTGAAGACCCATTTTTTGCTACTTTATTTGTCTAGTTGTTGCTTTTTTTTTTTGTAGACACTTCTTTCCCTTTATAATGGAACTTTCCATCCTGCCTGTCTTTCCCTTTGTAATGGAACTTTCCATCCTGCCTATGGTGGAGTATTTTTTATGTGCCTATTGCTGTTATACTTCCTTGCCCCCCTTAATCCAAGGAGGCCTTGACCTATTTGGAGTAGAGTTGTCTTTTGAGTTGCTAGCTTAACTAGCCACCCCTCATGTGATTTCTTCCCTGTTTTGGGAAACATTGCTTATGACTGTTCCCTTCCTTTTGTGGCCTATGACGCGAATATTTTTTTAAGTAAACCCTTGGGTAGCTCGACAGTCTCCCTTATGTGCTATATGTATTCCCACGTACTTAAAAAATATGTGTTTTCATCGATTTCTAAAGACCTTTCTTCTTTGAATTTGCTCTCCTTCGGTTCTTCCTTTCAGTACTCATGGCTCCCTCTTGCTTATTCAAACGTCGTGTCTGGGAGTCTTTGAATGGTGAGTGGTATTCCATTTTCCTTCTCCCCTCTTTGCTCACTGCAGCGGATGTTGACAATATAAAATGCAGGTACCACTTCCCCGAGGATCTAGGGATTAGGGTTCCTACCCCAAATAAGACCTGTAGTATGCCTTCTTTAGACAAAGTTGCCTTCTTTGAGGGTGCCTTCGAGTGTTTTCTCCGACTTTCCCTTCATCCTAACATCGTCCACGTCCTTTCTCATCATAGCTTGTGTCTCTCCCACCTTTCTCCTGGGGTGGGCTGCCCTAGTTAGCTTTTTCATTTTCTAGCACATACAACGCTTTGACGTCTTCCCTACCGTCTCTGATTTTTCTATTTCCTTGATCTCTCCTTTGACTTCCCTTATTTCTTCAGCTCTCTTTCTTTTAAATGGTATTTTCACCCACCGTTGATTGCAGACATCCCTTCTTCCCCAAAAAGGTGGACCCAATGCTTCTTTTCACCTTTGGGGATTATAGGGAACCCGCTGTTAGAAAAGACCATTGTACCTGGGTCCCCCACTCCTGGGTGAGCTTCTAGGAAAGGGGTAAGCATCCTGGCAGTCTCTTCCAACCGACTTCCATTGGAAAATGCCTTGTTAACCTTGTTTGTGTTGGTCTTGTTCTTGTGCAGGTAATCCCAGTTTTACTCCGCTGGAGGCGTTTAACGTTAGCATGGTCGAGTAGCCTTCTCCCATTCCCTACTCTGCCCTTGTTACTCCCCAGAATCTCATTCGTTATAGGATAAGGGGAAGCTCAACTTGGATCCAGTTCGTGTCACCCCTTTCTGACAAGTTAGATGAGGTGGGCATGGATCTAGATTCGCCCGGCAAGTGGAGTGTTGAGGTGGATGCCATCAAGAAAAGGCTGGTGGAGGTGGGGAACGAGAAAGACAATCTGATGGAAGAAAATATGCAGCTGAAGGAGGAGAATATCCAGTGGGAGAGAGGAGACCACAAGTTGAAGAGGGTTGCTGGGGGAGGATCTGCTAAGGAGGATCTAAAGAGCCCGTGATGTTTCTTCTATGTCCATGTCTGAAGTGTTTTTTTTCTTTGTACTGTTGTAACTTCTATGTCCCCGTTGGTGCAAACCCTTTTTCTATAATGAAATTTCTTGGCCATGGGCCTTGACTCATTTTTTCGCTGGATGATATGTTGGGAGCCACCTCCTTTTTTTTGGTGTGTTATTTAGGCCGAGGAGACCTTAACGAATCCCGAGTTTGATTAATACCTTTTTTACATAGGCTGAAAAGCCTGGTTGCTCCGAGTTTTCCAACTCTCTTAGGTTGAAAAGCATGGAAGATCCGAGCTTATGAGCTCTCTTAGGCTGAAAAGCCTGGAAGGTCCGAGCTTACGAGCTCTCTTAGGCTAAAAAACCTAGAAGGTCTGAGCTTACGAGCTCTCTTAGGCTGAAAAGCCAGGAAGGTTCGAACTTACAAGTTCTCTTAGGCTGAAAATCCTAGAAGGTCCGAGCTTACGAGCTCTCTTAGGTTGAAAAACCTGGTCGAAGCGTTTATCGGCCGAATTTTTTCTTTTCACTATGACTCGTCAGGATGACTTAAAAAACTTCACTGACTTCAAAAGCAGGGTTTACACAATAGATTCTTCTTTACTGTTACAAGATTTTGCATAGGACTATTGGTAGTAACGCTTCAAGTGATCCTCGTTTCATGAGTGTGGCAAGTCTCTTCCTTCCTCAATTTGTAGCTCATAGTTCCTCGGTCGGATTACTTTTTTTACGATATAGGGTCCTTTTCCAGTTGGGATCAAGCTTGCAATGGGCAGGGTCTTTCCTTGCTGGGAGAAGCTTTTTTAGCACCAAGTCCCCTGGTTTGAAGTTCTTCCTCCTTACTCGCTTGTTGTACAACCTAGCAGTGTTCCTCTAATAAGAAAATATCCGCAGCAAGGCTTCGTCCCTTGTCTCATCAAGGAGGTTGAGGTTGACCAGCAATGACTTATCATTCTGCCCGAGGTTAAAGAGATCGACTCTCATAGAGAGCACTCTAACTTCTACGAGAGCCATTGCCTTAGAACCATATGTGAGGCTGAAAGGTGTTTCGCCAGTCATGGTTCGGACTGTCGTGCGGTATGCCCAAAGTACAACTGGGAGGTGATCTAGTCTTTATCGCGAGCTTGATTATCCTGATATTAACCTCGGCTTACCCATTGGATTGCGGGCACGCAAGAGGGTCCATTACTGAAAAGGCTAGTGGCTGACCACGGGGGTGAGCTGCTCAGCTAGACAATGCGACAGGTTATCGTGGATCTGGTAAGTTTGGCATTTCTTCACTACCTCCTTAGCTTTTTTGGACATGGTCGGCCAAAAGTAACCTTGTTATAGTGCTGTGTTTGCCAACGTCCTCGCCCCAATGTGGTTTTCGCACATGCCCTCATGGATCTCCCTCAGGATGTAATCCTCCTCCAATCCTGATACACATCTCATTATCGGGAAGAAAAATCCTCGTTTATACAGGTTACATTGGACTAACGTGAATCTCACCGCTCAGGACTTTAGCTTTGATGCCTCTTTTGGGTCCTCAAGGAGGATTCCTCTTTGTAGGAAGGATACAATGAGGTCCATCCATGAAGGTCCTTCCTCGACTGGCATAGCTAGGTTCTCTGCAGTCAGCTCCTCGTTGAGCCGTATGCTGGGCTGGGTCAGGACTTCGACGGGTGTTTGTCTGGGTAGGTCCTACTCGACGGATGTGGCTAACTTTGCTAGGACATTGGCTCAGGAGTAAGCTTCTCGAGGAACCTGGACCAACTCGGCTAGGATGAACTTCTCTAGTAGTCTACGTATTTCTCTCATGTAAAGCGCCATCTTTTCATCTCAGGGTGCGTACTCCTCTTCAACTTGTCTGACCACCAATTGTGAGCTGCTATAGACTATGATTTGTTGTGCATCAGTTGATAGGGCTAAGTTTAGGTCGGTTATGAAGACTTCATACTCTGCCTCGTTGTTGAACACCTGAAAGTTGAACCTTAGGGCATACTCTAGGTTGTACCCCTCTGGGGATGTAAGGATGAGGCCTGCTCCACATCCCTAGGCATTTGAGGCCCCATCCACATATAATTTCTAGGTCAGCACATTAGGAATGTCGTCATGATCTTCCAAGTTCTCTTCAGGTGGTGAGGTAAACTCGATGAGAAAATCTGTCAGGACATGTCCTTTGGTCGTGGTCTAGGGCTTGAACTTGATGTCGAATTCGTTGAGCTCTATTGCCCACTTGATGAGTCTTCCCGAGGCCTCTGGCTTGTACAACACCTGCCTCATCGGCTGGTTTGTCAGGACTTCAATGGTATGTGCTTGGAAGTATGGCCTCAGCCTTCGGGTAGCTATCGAGAGAGCTAGCATGAACTTCTCCATCTTTAGGTATATTTCCTCGACTCCTCAAAGGGCCTTGCTGTAGAAGTAGACTGGCTGTTGGATTTTCTCTTTGTCCTTCACAAGGGCAGAACTGACTGAGAATTCAGACACGACTAAGTAAAAGGTCAAGACCTCTCTTTCTAGAGGACTCACAAGCACAGGCAGTGAAGCCAAGTAAGCTTTAAAGGCCAAGAAGGCCATTTCACATTCTCGTCCCATCCAAAGGCCGCCTTCAGGACCTTGAAGAAATGTTGGCATTTGTCACTTGAGCGTGAGACAAACCTGTTGAGTGCTGCTATTCTCCCAGTCAAGCGTTGTATTTCTTGGATGTTGGTGGAAGGTTTCATTTCGAGGACGGGCTTCACCTTCTCGGGGTTTGCATCGATACCTCTACTGTTGACTATGAAACCCAGAGACTTTCCTGCCGTCACTCCGAAGGCACACTTTATTGGGTTCAACTTCATTTTGTATTGGCGCATAATGTCGAAGGACTCTCCAAGGCGGTGGATATGAGACTCGTCTTTAAGAGATTTTACAAGCATGTTGTCTATGTATACCTCCATGGTCGAGTCAAGCTTCTCGTGGAATGTCCTATTGACTAACCTCTAGTAGGTGGCCCCGACATTCTTTAGCCTCAAGGGCATAACCTGGTAGTAGTAGATTCCTTATTTGGTGATGAAAGACGTTTTCTCCTGGTCATTTGGGTCCATCCTGATCTGAGTGTAGCCTGAAAAAGCGTCCATAAAGTTGAGCAGCTCATGGCCAGCGGTTACATTGACTATCAGGTCAATCCGTGGTAAGGAAAAACTGTCATTGGGGCAAGCTCGATTTAGGTCAGTGAAGTCGATGTAGAGACACCATTTTTCATTCACCTTTTTTACAAGCACGACATTCGCCAGTCAGGTCGGATAGTCCACCTCCCTAATGGCTTTGGCCCGCAACAATTTGGCCACCTTATTATTTATAGCTTTCTGCCTTTCTGGCCCAAAGCTCCTTATTTTCTGTCGAATGGGCTTGCAAGATCAACACTTAGTCGATGTACGATCACTATTGGGTCTATTCCCTCCATGTCCTCTTACTTCCAGGCAAAAATGTTCGTGTTTTCTTTCAGAAACATAATGAGCTTCTCCTTGGTGAGGGGGATCAGCATGGAGCTTATAAAAACTGCGTGCCACGAATCCTCATCCAACTGCACATACTCTAGCTGCTCCGTAAGGGCAGGTTGGGTTTCCACTTCGTCTTTCATGTCCAAGTCCTCTAGTTGGACATATTCCACATCTTTTTGCATCATTGACGCGACGTAGCATTCCCTAGCAATGCGTTGGTCTCCCCCGACCATGCCAACCCTATTCTCAATGGAGAACTTTATCACCAAGTGATAAGCTGAGGGTATTATCCTGATGGAATTGAGAGATGGTCTTCCCAATAGGACATTGTACGCTGAAAAAACGTCGACAACCAAGAATCGAACGGTGGTTGTGGCCTAACAGGGCTAGTCTCCTACGGTTAGGATGAGCTGGATACAGTCGATTGGCAAGACCCCCTCACCCGAGAAGCCCAGCAGGTGCTTTTTTTGAGGTTCGAGCTGTGACTTCTCTATACTGAGCCTATCGGATGCAGATAGGAAGATGATGTCCGCGGAGCTCCTTGTCGACGAGCACACGGTGTACATTTTATTTACGATAATTTCCTTTTTGACTAGGGGTCGTCATGTGGGTGCTGGCATCCTTCGAGATCCGTGTCCAAGAAGGTAATCCCCACATCTCGACGGGGCGTCTTTCAGATGGCATGGACCTCAAGGTTATCTTCCGACCATGCCCTTTTGGCATACGTTTTCCATGCTGAGCTGGATTCACCTCCTCCAGCAAATCCTTCCGATATGACGTGAATTTGCCCAGAGTCTGCTAGTGTTGCTGGGGGGTTCTACGGCCGCTTTAGCGCCTCGTCCTTGGTCGTTCTGGGCTCTCCCCTCACTTATCACGTATTGGCGCAGGTGTCCTCTTTAGAGCAAGTACTCAATCTCTTTCTAAAATTGGATGAATTCATTCATCTCGTGGCCCGTATCCTTGTGGTACTCACAGTATTTATAGGTCTTTCTCCTCTTCAGATTAGATTTCATCTGAGGTGGCCATCAGACAAACTTCTCATTTTGGACCTCGTGGAGGACCTGCACAATGGATGTGACCAGTGGCGGGAGCCGCGCTGGGACAAATCTAGGTTGTAGCTCTTGCGGAGGGGGTCATAGGCAGTCCCTGACGTTCCCTCTCCTTTTAGGAGGAGACTTTATTCCTCTTCTTGGGGAACGGTCTCTCTTAGGGGACCCTCATGTTTCCTATTTTTCCTAGGACTACGCTCCCTCATTCTCTTATCTACTTCCATTGACGTCGAGCCTCCTTTTAGGTAGAGGGCCTCTTTGCCATTGATATACTTTTTAGCTTTCGTCAGTACATCGGCCATGGTGGCCTTAGGGTTCTTTGCTATTGAGAAGAGGATGTCCTTGGATTTCACCCCGAGTCTAGATATAAAAGTGGTGAGTGCGAAATTTTCATCCACAATCTCCTCCTTTGGGGAATCCTGGCTGAAGCGTTGTACATAGCATCTGAAGGACTCAGTGGGTCCTTGTTTGACGCTCAGTAGATGGTATAAAGGTTTCTTGTAGTTCCGTGCTCCTATAAAGTGCGACACGAACTGTATAGACAACTCTCTGAAGGAGGAGATTGACGCAAGTTGTAGCCTGTTAAACCAGGCTAATGCCGACCCCTTAAGGGTGATAGCGAAAGCTCAGCAATGGATTGGATTTGGGTAACCCTGAAGCTCCATCTGGTTTTTATAGGAGTTCAGGTGATTGACTGGATCCTTCGTTCTGTCGAATGTTTCTATCAACGGCATCCGAAATTTATGTGGGAGAGGGAAGTGGAGTACTTTGGGAGTGAAAGGGGACTCTGTTTGCTGAATCAGAGCGTCCATCGTATCGGGGGTCTTCCCCTTAACTGCTTCTTTCATGTTGGTGACCTCTCGTTGGAGCTCACGAAGTCTTTGCTCTAGTAGGGGATCAATGGTTTCCAGAGGGGGGAGATGTCTATCTTCTCGCTAAGTGGCTCTGGGCCTATTATGGGCCTCGTCTTCGTCGTGGTCTTTTGGATGCCTTCTCTGATGCTTTTTCCTAGAGTGACTATGCCCATGGAGCTTCGTTACTCCATTAGAAGGTGACTGGCGCTCCTGCGGAGGGGTGTGAGGCTCTGCCTAGGGTGGAGGTAGTTATGGATGTGTTGGGGGGAACTGGGGAAGCTGAAGTGTTTGTATCCACTCCGTCAACTCCTGGTTCTGCTTCATCAACTGCATCGTTGTTCGATGATAAACATCCAGCCCGTTAAGCAGAGGGAGGTTCGTCGCTGGGGGGTGACCCTCGGCGTCCACTTCAGGGGCCGAAAAGTTCTCCCGCAGGTTTGGGTGAACTTGTGGATTAATGTGAGATCTACTCATGTTCCAAGTTGAAACCATTAGCAAAATTTAAAGAGGAACGATGAAAAACTGTTTCCCATAGACGACGCCAACTGATGATGCTCTAAAATTATAGCCCAAGCCCAATATAAATCGTGGTGAGACTTTTAAATTGATCAGTTGGGTTAGTGAGTGGATGTTATTCTGCAATAGGGGAATGCAATGGGAGTGGTTTACCTTAGTCGAAGGACTGAGGCTACGTCCACTGTAAAAAGAGTCTCCTACTCCCCAGTGGTGTATATTATTTTATCAGAGGTCGATACAAGGGGACAATCGGTTCGAGTTGTCTTGCAGGGGTGAGAGTTTTGATCTATCTACTAGTTTACTAGTATTGAAAGTGTTTTTAGGGGGATGAAGACGGTTCTCCCTTTATGCTGAGTGATAATTCCTTATTTATACTGGGACCTTCCTAGTTCCAATTGTTCTTCTCTTCGTGCGGATTCCGTGAATGATCCACTCTGCCTCTTGCACCTTTCTCTGCTATCGTTGTTTTTGTTCATCCGGCGCCCCTGCTGCCATGATCCCTGGTGGCTACGTGCTCCATTTTCCCTGCTCTGAGATTACCATAGATGTCAGGGGTGGTCCTTGAATCTATTAGATGAGTGCTCCCCGCGGGGGACTCAAGAATGGTTTTTTGGATTTGGCTCCTAATCCTTGGGCTGTTTATTGGTTGGGTCGGGCCTAAAGTATGAACATTCTGTTGATGCTCGGCTTTTGTTTCCTGACATTGGCCCTTTGAGCTCGTTGGGCCTATGCCTTGGATTTCGTCCACATCAGATATCTTTATAGACTATTTTTAGGAAAAAATTCATCCACACCCCCTACAATTAGATGTAAATTCAATGAAATACCCTCCCGATTCTAAAAAATTCACTGTCACTCCCTGTCAGTGTTTGTCGAATTACAGCGTTAACGACGATTGTTAATTTATAAAAATACCCATAAATGTTTTATAAGGTAAATTTTATCCACACCCCTTGTAAAAAAATATAATTTCAATGACACCCATGTAAATAGACATAACTTCAATGACACCCAATGTAAATAGACTTATTTTTAACAATACTCCCTTCTGATTCTGAAATTTCAATGTACTTCATTTTAGTTCTATTATATTAATCTTTAGATTCATCAATTTAATATTTAATTTTATCAAATTAATGTCCATATTTAATTTAAATTAAATTAACATTCCATCTCATCAAATCAACGCAGATTGATATTTAATTTTATCAAATTAGCATTTAGTTATATTAATTTAATATTTTATATTAACAAATTAATATTATTTATTAAATTTAACATTAAATTATTATTTAATTTTATTAAATCAACACAAAATTGATATTTTATATATTAAATTAAATTTAATATATTAAATAGAATATTAAATTCTATTAATTTAACATT
>CM042186.1:15468012-15483794 GCA_023539305.1 Ilex asprella
CCTCAAGTTCGGATTCAAGGTTTCAAATAATAAAGCAGAATACAAAGCTTTCATCTTTGGGATCACACATGGCACACTCTATAGAGGCAGAACAACTCCTGATCTACAGCGACTACAAGCTCGTGGAAAAAAAGATTGAGAAAACTTATGAAGCCAAAGGAGAAAAAATGATCATATACATGAGGAAGGTACATGAGCTTATGAAGAAGTTCATGCAAGTCAAGATCATACACGTCCCCATAGTTGAGAACTCTTGAGATGACGCCTTAGCAAGGCTAGCCACACCATCCTAGGAAAACCTGGACAAATTCATTCCAGTAGAGCACCTTGTCAAGCCATCAATAAGCTCCAAAGGTGAAGAAGATTTCCCAGTACAGATTCAACCAACCTAGATGGACCCAATTAGAGTATCTCCAGAACGGAACCTTGCCAGCAGACGCCAAAGAAACAACACAACTAAAAGCTAGGTCATCAAGATTCACACTCTTCTAGGGAAATTTCTACAAACGGGGCTTTTTAACACTACTTCAAAGGTGCATGGGAAAAGAAGAAGAAGCTAACTACATTCTAAGAGAAATCTATGAGGGCATCAGCGGTAATCACATTGGAACTCGAGCTTTGGCGAGTAAGACGCTAAGGCAAAGTTACTTCTGGCCCACACTACTCAAAGATGCAACAGAACAAGTTAGAAGGTGTAAAACCTGCCAACTATATGTCAATATTCCCCATTGTTCACCAGAGCTCCTCACCCCAGTAATCTGCCCCTGGCTATCCCAATAGTGGGGATTGGACATACTTAGACGTCTTCCCACCAGCATTAGACAATGCAAATTCGCCATCATTGGAGTAGAATATTTCACCAAATGGGCTGAAATGGAACCATTGGCATCAATTACAGAGCAAAAAGTTCAAAACTTCACTTGAAAATCTATAATTTGTAAGTTCAGGATACCAAAAGCAATCGTCTCGGACAATGAAAAGTAGTTCGACAACCCCAAATTCGAAAAGTTCTATGCCTACTTGGGTATAAAGAATTACTTTTGAGCTCTTGCTCATCCTCAGTTGAATGGGTAGGCAGAAGTAACTATTCGAACTACAATGACAGCTCTGAAGACCAAACTCGAAACCTTACAAGGACGATGGGTAGAACACGTCTTAGAGGTCTTATGGGCTTACGGAACTACAACCAAGTCAGCAACCCAAGAAACACCATTTGTTTTGGCATTTGAAACCGAGGCAGTAGCTCCTATGGAGATAGACGCCCATTCCCGAGGACAGAGCTCTCCGAACTTGAGCACAATGATGAGTCACTCCTTCTCAACCTCGACCTCCTAGAAGAAAAAAGGAGCAGAGCCTTGGAACATATCATAAGTTATCAGAGAAGGGTAGCTCTATATTATAACAAGAGGGTCAAGCACAGAAGCTTCAAATTCAGAGATTTGGTCCTCAAAAAACTCTCCCTTGCAAGAAAGAATCCTTCTCATAGAAAGTGAGGCCCCAACTGGGAAGGCCATTCATTGTTTCCAAGATAATCAGACCTGAAAACTATGAACTACAAACAGAGGAAGGAATGGTCTTGCCACATTCCTAGAACATTGACCACAAGAAGATATTCTTTCAATAACCAGAATATTTGTAAAAGTTCATCATTAATGAATGACAAAGTTTCAGCTCAATCAGCATTTCATTGCTAACATAAGTTAACAAGGAGTTCTTCAGCTCATAAACAAGCGATGAACTCCTCAGCTCAAAAATGAACAATAAGTTCTTTAACTCATAAACTAATGATGAATTTCTCAATTCATAAACGAATGATGAGCTTTTCAGCTCATAAACTAACGATGAGCTCCTCATCTCACAAACAAGAAATGAGCTCCTCAGCTCATAAACAAACGATGAGTTCATCTCATAAACCAATGATAAGATCCTTAGATCATAAATGAATGGTGAGCTTTTTAACTCATAAACCAACAATGAGCTCTTCAGATCATAAAAAATAATGAGCTCTTCTGCTCATTAATCAACGATGAGCTCTTCAGCTCATAAATCAAAGGATGAGCTCTTTACATCATAAACAAATAACAAGCCCTTTAGCTCACATAAGCTCAAATAAAAGCAAACCACGCACTTGGAATAGAATTCTCCTCAAAATCAGAAAAGCATCTGACTTAGCTCACTACATCAACTGGGATTTTCAACCCAAACATTGCAACTAACAGAGTAAAATTTCAAGGAAATAAGCAAGGCAAAAAAAGGTATTTTATATTCGTAAAAACTACAAGATTACGAAAAGAAGAAAGAAAATCCATAAGCTCCTAGTCTCCACTTCAGCACGGATATCTCCTTCTCCAATTGCCATTTCAAACCCTGCAGACGAGCATTCTCAACCTTTAGCTTGTTTGGTTCCTTCTCCACCTCAAAGAGCTACTTTTTTTCAAACTCTAATTCTAAGAATGTAAACCTAATCTCACCAGAAGAGGAACCAGGCGATTGAGCTGATAAATTGCCCTTTCTGCACTTGCTTGAAGAAGTAGTAACATCCTCATCCGATTCAGAGGGAAAAGATTCTACATCAAGAACATGAGAAAAGGGGTAGGAGAAATAGCAACGGAGCTAGAACCAATCCCAAACTACAGAAGGTTTTGTGGAGTGACTAATAACGTGTAAGACCGCCTTAGCACGAACTGCTTAGCTAACTCTCATCATATCATCTGGGGACAAACTGGGAGCACTTAAACAAACACAAGCACAATTAAGATCCATCATAATGTTTGTAAATCAAAAAGGGGAGTTAAGACTCCTCTACCTCTATCAGAGAAACACCTCCACCTCTATCAGAGAAACACCTCCAATAACGAGGAACCTGAGCACTCGCAGACTGCGAGACCCAAGCACACTTAGATTGTGCCTCAACAGACTCCCAAGAATCTCTTAAAACAAAGAAGAAATGTTGAGTCCACCCATCTGGAGAGCCAGGGACATCAACGACCAACGGAGAAT
Source organism: Ilex asprella (assembly GCA_023539305.1). Classification (NCBI taxonomy): domain Eukaryota; kingdom Viridiplantae; phylum Streptophyta; class Magnoliopsida; order Aquifoliales; family Aquifoliaceae; genus Ilex; species Ilex asprella. Next base: position 15,471,013 of record CM042186.1, read on the forward strand.
CGAAGTGGCACCTCCATTTGAAGTGACTAAAACAGGGGGCATGTCGAAAAAAATATCATAGAAGTAGAGGAACTCGGCAGCAATGGTAAATTCACTGTTACCCTGCAAGCGCCAAAAATAAAAAAGCCTATTAGAGGAACCCATTTTTGGGGAAAGATGAGAGAGACACATTCCAAAAAATTCCAAAACCCTTCCAATAACGGGGTGAATGGGCTAACGAAGATCCATCTCAAAAGCACCTTCAAAGAAACAAACTTTCCGCGAAATGAGAAGGTTGCAAGGCTCATCAGAGGTTGGTATACAAATGGTGAAGGTGTCAAGAATAAGATACCACCTTCTAACTTCCTCTACATCTGAAGTCATAATCATAGAAGGGAGCAGAAACACGGCGCATTAGGATACATCCAACATGGTCTGGACTAGTTGTTTGAACAATGGAGAACGAGAGGAAGCCATGAAGCGAGAAAGGATGCAGAAAGTTAGAACCAAAGAAAGACTGCAAAATATAAAAGAAACTCTAAAGCTTTAGGCGAATAATAAGGAATCTCAAGATTTAAAGAAGCGAATAACATGCGAAGACGAAGAGGTGGCCATTACACTTCCTTAATCATGTCGACGGTTAAGGAAACTATCACTTTAAAAAAGGTAGGTGGGCACAGAAAATAATTTCCTTATCGCCAAAGTCCTACTTATAGTAGAAGGAGAAAATACAGGTTATGAAGCCAAAACATGAGAGATGCAAAAACCCTCAACATTGAGCTTGGGCCGCTCAGGTAGCTCAGGCGGCCTAGGCAGCTCGGTAGATCAGGCAACTCAAGCAGCTCGAGCAAATCAAAATCAATAGCTGGAAAGAATCAAAAGAAGCACATAAACCAAGGATAAGCTATTCAACTGATGAAAACTAACGAGGAACTCTTCCTGATGAGCTCTTTAGCTCATAGGCTATCCTCATTAGCTAGCGCATTCTTCAGCTCTTTAGGAACAAATTTCAGAATTAACTTCCAGAAGAACAGAGTTCTCCTTAAAGCAAGGGGCAGATGGGAAGAGCAAAAGTACAAAAGTTCAACGTAAATTCAAAAAATATTTTCATTCCTCAAAAAAAGAAATATACAAGTTCTTCTGGATACAAAAAAAAAATCCTAAATCCCGTGGCTGCAACAGGATCGGAAGTAGCTTCTTGCAGCTTAGTAGTAGGAAGATAAGCATTAGGTGGCTTAGGAGCAGAAGGAATAACTCACGGGAGAGGAACCTCAGAGAGAACAGGAGCAGGAGTTTCAATGCTAGTTGGTGGCAAAAAAACCATAGGGGGTTGAGCTTCAAGATCGGCAGGAGAGTCATCAAGAACTAAAACACTTGTAGGAGCATCGGTAGGATCATTAACAGGCTCTAAGACCTCTGTTTCCTTCTCGGCACTTGACTTCTCTTTCCCCGTATCCAAAGGAAGTTCGAATTTGAAGTCTAGGTCTGGATACACATCTACAACTTGACTCTGAAAAGCAAGGTACCTAGTGGCCTAATTGGTAGCAACTTCATCCTTAAGCTCAATAATAAAAGCATCATTTTCCCGGGTTGTCGCCTTCTCAGCCTTGAACTCTTTCAGCAAAGTAGCATTGACCTCGGCCTACATTTTATATTCTTGTTTCATGGTCTCGTAGAATTCAAAGGCCTCAAAGGTATCCTTGCGAGCCTGAACCAGGTTGCCTATTTTTGCTTTGAGCTCTTCCTTTGCGTTTTTAGCCTTTTCCTCTAGGCCGTTATTAGTTGAGTTTAGCTCCATAACCTGAGCCTTCAGGTCGCACACCTAGGCCTTGAGATCGTTATTGGTGAAGTCTAGCTCAACAACTTTGAGTTCAAATGCCTTCGTAGACTTCTGAGCCTGCTCAACTGTGTTCTCCAGAGCTTGGATCCTCTTCATCAGAACACTTACGTAGATGCCAAGATAGATAGGCTCAAGGAAAATTCAAAGTCAGGAAACATTACCTTAGATCAAATAAGAAACAAAACTTAAAGAAATCAAGACTTACCGTGGCTATTGCATACAAAGCCATAGTAAAAGAGGTATGCAAATGGATCGTCGAGGCCTCCATAATGTCAAATTCATGAATAACTGAGGCAATGGTCTAAGCAGAATGACCTATATATCCAATGAATGAACCCTCTGTGCCTTTGAAGGAGGTTCAGACCCAAATCCTGCTCCAACCTTGTGCTTAGCTCTACCCTTCATCTCAGCAATCTTAGCTTTCACAACCTCGGCGTGTGGAGCCATTGAGCTGGAACCTGAGAAAGTAAACAAGTCAGCTAACACAAAAAAGAAAGAAAAGAAAGACCAAAGATCAAAGGGAAAAGTCTTACTAGCGGGGTTTTCTGCACCAATAATAGAGATGGAAATCGGAGTCTCAGCTCTCACCTCGTAAGGGCTAAACCCTAGCTTGGTAAGCACAAAATTCTTGATCAAGTCAGAATATTTCTCTAGGAGACAATCCTCAAGCCCTAATAAAGCAAGTTTGTCCTTAGCTCCAAGCTTAGGGTGAATACCCTAAACAACCCAAGGGATTGAGTTCAGCAAACACAATAACAAAATGAGTCAAGTTGAGCCCACCCTAAACAAGGACTCACCTAGGTTGTTAGAACCTAACCAAGAGTGTGGAATAGGAAGAGTATCATTGACATTGCTCAAACCAAACTTTTATTCCTTCTCTAACACGAAGAAGAACAGTTTCTTCCAGTTCTTGTGAGAGCTAGGTAGGTTAGTGATCAAGGTTAGGGTCTTCACCCATTTGAATATGTATAAAAATCCATCAAGTTTGGAATTTGACATTAAGTATTTCATGAGCAAAGGAACCGAGGAGGTACCAATCTTATTTTTCTTAAAGAATACAAGGAGGCCCACCATGACACCCCAAAAGTTAGGAGAGATCTGAGCAAGGTAGACATTGAAGTGCAGAATGATATATTTGATGAGGGGGTGTATGAGGAACCTAATCCCATTCTCTAGAGAGGCTATGAAGAAGCAGGTCTTCCTAGGGACCTCAAAATCATACCTAATGTCCACAGGCGAGATCCAGTAGCGCATGCCCCTAGGAAAGCCAAACCTTGTGTACAAGACACTCATAAAAGGAGGAGTAACCTCACTGTGACCTATAAGGTCTAAAGCCCGAGGAACATATTCAGAGCCCTCGACGCTACCTGAAGGTCCAACTCTACCTTTTTTAGCTTTTCCTTTTTGTGATCGCTTAGAACTCGAAGAACACCCTGGTAAAGTCAAAGGTGCCTCTTCTCTTTCTACGACATCAACCCCAGGGAAGTTGTTTATTTCATCACCAACATCTCCTAGGTTGTCCTGTTCTACTTCTAGAGACCTATCACCCATGGTGAGAGAAACATATGAAGTTGTGGCTTCAGTAGAGGTAGACATAACTGGACAAGAGAAATGAAGATTGAAAGAACTATAAAGAGAGGAAAGGTGAGTAAAGCATTCCCTAAGGGCCCCGGGGTTGAGAGACCAGCGACCGAAGAGAAAAACTATGGCAATAGAGTAGAGATCCAAGAAGAGAGGAAAAAAGGACAAGGTAATACCTCGATTCCTAAAGTAGCAAATGCAAAAAGTCTAAAAATTAAATAACCATCTCGAATTCAAGGGATCCATAATGAAATAGAAGAAGAAGGAGCAGAGCAAATGACGTGCCTAGCTGAAAGTGATCGACAAACCAAGAACCAAGAGAAAGTCTGAATAGATTAGGCCAGCCACACAAAGCCTTTGGATAAAATTTAGGAATCTTTCTGAAAACCCTATATCGTCGGTGAAATTGAGGAGATGAAGTTGCAAGGGGAAAAAGAGATAAAGTAAAGTTTGGAGATAGATTGTAAAGAGGGTTCAAAGAAATGAAAGATGATTTTTTGTCTGCAATTGCATTTAAAGCCTAGAGTATGTGGTCCCTCGAGATAAGGGACGTGCACAAGAAATCAGGAAAGCATGATTACACGTTCGTCATAACTGTCAGAATAAAGTCTCATCAGGCACAAATCAAGGTTGACTCAAGCAACCTTACTCATGGCTTAATTCCTGCTTAAATTAATCTATTTGACCAAGGAGTAGGGACAACTGATGGTACCTCAAAATATCTAAGGATGAGCTTGATAACCCAAGTCATGTTACTTAGGTTGGGAGCTCAGCTCATCAATATTATTTACAGACCTCAATCTCAGACCTCAACTCCCCGTGTCCATATCTCAAGGAAGGTTGTGTAAATGACAGTTGGGTCCCACCAAGTCCCTCTTTTCTGGCATCAATCACCCAACATGCATAAGTCTCATTGTGTAATAAGAGGCAATTGTTACAAGGGAGGGGCGAGGATATCGACCCAGATCAAGCAAGGCCCAGGAATAGCTATAAATAGGAGGTCAAGCCCTCGAAAGAAAGGAGAGTGAGCCATTGTAGCCTTACAAAATATTCTTTGTTAACTTCACACAATAATCAATATATTCAAGATTAAGAGACTTCGTTAAAAGTGAATTAGCCGAGCTCCCGAACTGGTGGACCACTATAAACACTATGCGTAATCATCCACTAATCCTCAAATCATATTCCCTAACGCTTTGGAGTTCAGACTGAATTGAATCAAACCTTTTAGTATACCTCATATGCATCCCTCTACTCAGTCGTGTTACTAACGCCATCACTGCCAATATTCAAATTGAAAATCAAAAGTGAGCTTATCTTCAAGTGAGGCACATGACGATAATTCTCAGTACAATAGACGTGGCCTAAGATGATGGGTCCATGTAAAAAATTATATATTCGACTCGCAATCATGACAAGATTCAACATATTATTCTAGTTTAGCTCGCTATTCTTCCCTAAAGCTCTGTCACGAATAACTTGATTTATCTTATTTAATTAAACGAATCTAACTTTAGTTTGTGTTAAGGATTGATCTCGAATTCAAACTCATATTCAAGATCTAACTCGGCTCCTTTATGTATATCTATATAACACAAAAAAATGTATTATTTCCTTAGTCCCAATACACCAAGTTCCCTCTAAAGTGGGGCTTCAAAAAGATCAGATATATGCAATTTTATCCTTACAATAAGTAAGACTGCTTCCACGACTCGAATCTTTTGACCCTCAAGTCAAAATTGAACAACAAAGTTGATATGAAAGATCTATCTCTATAGTATATAGAATAAACTATTGTATATAATTATATAGAAATACATTATATATGTGGAAAAATAAGTTGATAGTCCCTCAAGTATGCGCTTTGTGTTAGTTTGGTCCTCGATCTTTGAATTGTGTTAATTTTGTTCCTCAACTTTTCAATTTGTGTCACTTTGATCCAATTGAAATAACAGTTTGAATTCAAAATATTTTCCTTTAAGTTTAGTCCGAGACATTCACTATAAATAGGTCTCTGATGTTTTGTATTTTTCATTCCAACCCAAGACAAGAGCTAAAGCATTAAGCCTTGAGCAATAAATTAAAATAGTGTTTTCATTTTCTGTCAATTGTTTGAGCTCTAGAGTAATAACTCAATTACTCCAAATTTGGTGTTTTGACTTGATTTATCTTATTTAATTAAATGAATTGAGCTTTAGTTTGTGTTTAGGATTGATCCCAAATTTAAACTCATATTCAAGGTTTAACTCGGATCATTTATGTATATCTATATGACACAAAAAATTGTATGATATCCATAGTGCCAATGCAACAAGTTTCCTCTAAAGTGGGGCCTTAGAAAGGAGAAAATATTGAATGCAACAGTGATACAAGATCACCATTGATATCACCAACCAATAACAAAATTTCAAGTGGGCAAGGTGAACCTCACTTGGACTTACATGGAGAAAAAGTGAGAAGTTATTTGCTTACATGATAAGTTAATTTTTGTAGAGTTTATTTGCTTATTTGTTTTAATATTACTAATAGGTGATACCACATCACATTATCATGTGGTATCACAATTGTGACGAATATTTTCTCCTCAAAAAGATCAAATATATGCAGTTTTATCCCTACAATAAGTAAGATTGTTTTCGCGACTTGAATCTTTTGATGCTCAAGTCAAAGTGGAACAACCAAACTGATAAGCAAGATTCATCCTTTGGACTACATATAATATGCTATTGTTTAGGGCAAAATATATTGATAGTCCTTCAAGTATGGGCTTTGTGTTTGTTTAATTCTCGATCTTTGAATTGTGTCAATTTTGTCCCACAACTTCTCAATTTGTGTCACATTGGTCTAATCGAAAATAACAGTTTGAATTCAAAATATTTTTCCATAAGTTTAGTCTGAGACATTCACTATAAATAGGTCTCTGATGTTTTCTTTTTTGCATTCCAAGCCAAGACAAGAGCTAAAGCATCAAAGCCTTGAGCAATAAATAAAAAGGGTGTTTTCATTTTCTCTAAAGCATTAGAGCTCTAGAGTAATAACTCAATTACACCAAATTTGGTGTTTTGTTTATCCTTTGACAAAATACCCGACATACATAAAGTGTAATATTGGCGTTCCGGCTCTACCTTTCTTTCTTCTTTGTTTTTTCTTTTTCATTTTCTTTTTCTTTTTAGAAAGAAAACTATTTTACCATTTTACCTGTGCATATGGTTGGTATGAGGAAAAGGGCAATTATGCCATTGTCTAATGGTCCTTGTCTCATAAGAGGAATGGACATCTCAAAATGTCACACAAGGTTAATTTTTGTCATATAATGAAAGATGGAGTATGAAGGCATGTTTTGATGGAGGGTTTGGGTGGGGTTATAAGGGGGGTTTGAGAAAAAAGGAAAAATGGAAGGTGGTACAGTCTTTAGGACTTATTTGAATAAAATTCCATTTTGTATAAAAGTTCATTTTAAGGTAAATGGTTGAAGTGTCCTCTAAGAAAACTTACTGATGCATCAAACTCTCTCTCTCTCTCTTCCTATTTTCTTTCACTATTACTCTCTTTCTCTTCCTATTTCTCTCTCTCTCCCTATTTTCTCTCACCATTACTCTATCACCCTCTCCCCTATTTTTTTTCTCTCAAACTATTTCTCTCCCATGTGTAAACAAGGCACCATTACTCTCTTTCTCTCTCTCTCTTTCCTTATTTTCTCTGTTTGTCTCCCCCTTATTTTCTTTTTGTATCGAAGAAGCATGGAAAGGTTGCATACAATGATACATGGTAAAGACTTACAAAAGAGTGACACCAAAGAGGTATATCAAAGAGTGATATGAATATCACATGTATCTCTTTGATGTTTTTGTTTGGTGTCACTTTTTGTAGTCTTTACCATGTGTCATTGTGTGCCACCTTTCCATCCTTTTTCAGCAGAGAAAGAAAATTTGCTCAAAAAAACTAGAGAGAAAATAAGGGGCAGAGGGAGAAAAATATGAAAAGTGAGAGTAACGGTGCCTTGAATATGAAGTGGAGAGAAAGACTTTGAGAGATAAAATAGGAGAGAGGGAGAGAGAGAGAAATTAGAGGAGAGAGTAATGGTGAAAGAAAATAGAGGAGAAAAATAAGAAGAGGTAGTAATCGTTAGAGAAAATAGGGAGAGAAAGAGTGAGAGAATAAGAATAAATGTTCAAAATTCAAACAAATAATAAAATTAAATCATATCTTTACATATTTGAAAAAAAAAACTCAATCAATTATATATTAATTAACGAAGGGTAACTAAGTAATATAGGAAAAAAGTAAACTGAATTGTATTACCTAATAACAAGAAATCTATGGATAAGAGGACTTAATAGCATAAAAATCAGAACTGTGAACTAACTCTCAAGTAAGTCTTAGAACATGTACACACACCCAAATTTTCTTAAGAAAAAATAATCCAATGGAGAAGCTACACCCATTTTTGGATTCAAGTTAAAGACTCGGGATTTAAATCCCAGTCATCGACAAAGAGTCCCTCTAAAACCCATGAATAAGAGCTTCACCAAACCCAGGGCTGGGTTTGAAATTTGGCCAACCTGAATATGATGGTTAAAATACATTTGTATCCATAATAAAACCTCATATTTACCTAAATGATATCCCAACCCTTAACTTGACCCTATCTGTGTCCGTCGAATCTCAAGGAGGAGCTGGGGAGCCAAACGCTCGAGCCCCACCCCCATCAATCGGCGAATTTGGATAGAAGACTAGAAAAACAGAAGTCGCCTGCAACGAATCTTTGTATTGGACGAAAAGAAGTGGTTGTGGATGCAAGATTCATCTCTCTTGTCAACCCACTCGACTGTGTATGAAGTGGAAAGGGCTCTAGTTCATGGCTATACAAAGCTCTAGCATCATCTTCAACAGTCCCAACTTGATCTTGGTGAGGTAAGGAACAACTCGTCATGTTGGCCTACAATTTGCTTGGTGTTTTTTTTTCTAGTTTTATATCTATTTTGGTTATTGTTGTTCCGTTTTGTGATTCTTAGTTGCAGGGTGTTATTATCTATTGTGTTTATTACGTCCACTTTGGTTATTGTTGTACATGTATTTGCTCATTGTAGTGATCGAAAGATATGTCAAAAGATTGAATCTTTGAAGTTTCAAGAAATTACTGATGGCAATGTGATTGGCTCATTAATTTTTATCAATATTGATGTTTCAATATCATAAGTTGGGAAGAAAAAGAAATCCAAATATGAAGTTCATAAGTTAAGAAAAAAAAATTAAGTAAACACACATAAGCATGAATTGAATTGACCAATGGGCAAAATACCCATTTACATAATATCTTTTTTTGTGCCAACCTAGGCTATAAGCCTTGTTGATCACCTATTGACCCCGTCCAGGTAAGTGCATTTACATAATAAATGTATGATAATAATGGTGATAAATCTATGAGTCCCACAGATATAATCATTACGTGTTAAACATGACTACAAATTAAATTGATAAACGAATCCCATGTACACAAAGCTATGATTTGGTTTTGGATGGATTTGATGAGACCAATCAAATGCCTCACCCCTAAAACCATCCAAACATGCCCTGAGAAAGGATAAATGAGGAGTGTGAATAGCACCCTTCTTTTCAGAAATAACCAATTACCATATTTTCATGTTTAGTTTCAAACCAATAAATTTATGTGGAATAGCAACTTAAAAAATCATTGACTTTGCATGAATTGAATCATGAAAAAAAATTATTTTGATGTTCACATATATCAATAGAAATAGGGCTAATATCACTTTATATCCTGAAAGATGTTTCCATTCTCAATTTATATCGTCAAACATTAAAATTTTCAATTTGCACCATCAATATTATGAATTGGTAGCAATGTGGATCTTATTCAGATTGTTGTTCAGTTTTTCCTCATAAATTATTTACGTGAGTTACAAGTGCTTTAAACATGGACTTATGTGTAAATTTACAAACTGTTGACGTCTCATATAAGTTGTACATGATTAGTCTTTGATTAATACAATCCTATTTTGATACATAAAACCGTGTCAAATAAATCGTTGACAAAGATATGCATTGATGGGCATATGTCATCCTCATTCCTAAAACACTTGCAACTTACCTGCTTCAATCTATATAAAAAAATTGAGTGACAATCGGAGTCAGGTTCACATTACTATCAATTCACAAGACTGAGGAAGCAAATTAAGATATTTAATGTTTGAGAATATAAATTGATAATCAAAGCATCTTTCTGATTGCAAAGTGAGGTTAGCCAAGAAATCTTTGCAGATTTCTATGCGAGCTTTGCGTTGTACATTAGTTGTTTCTATTTAGAGGAAAATCTTGGAGACCAAATCTCATAAGTTTGTTTCATATTTATAACACCGTTTCAATAAAGTTTTACAGTAACATTCACCGGAGAGGAGTATATTTAATATTTTATATCAAGATCATGATGATCTCAAAACGAAGAAAAGAACAAGATGCCCATGTCATGCCATCGAACATTTAGGAGAAGTCCATCAGAGTGGCGAATTGATCAGGTCGCCAAACATAAACCTAGTGATGATGCAGGCGAACTGGAAGTCCTTTTTCTGGTGTTGGCATCATATCACCGATAACCTTCTCATTGGGAATCAGTACCTCCCATTTATACTTTTTCACAACATTGTGGACGAATGTCAGTATAGCTAACCGAGCATACTCTTTTCCGGGGCACAATCTAGGTCCACCTCCAAATGGAACATATGTATAAGGGGGAGGTCCACCAGCTTCATACCTTGAAGGGTCAAATTTCTCTGGATCTTTAAAGTAGTCAGGGTTCGTGCTGGTTGAACTCACTGTCCAATAAACCTACATATATGTTGAAAAATAACTAAGTTCTTATGTAATGAACAAAGGGTATGAAGCATATTTGCATTACATCATTAATTTGAGATGTTTATATACCTTCCAGCCCTTTGGAATGGTGTATCCTGCATAGGTGAAGTCAGTTAGGACGTCCCTAAAAGTTCCCTGAAGTGGTGGAACGAGTCGCATCGTCTCACAGATTACGTTCCAAGAGTATTTCATTTTCTGCATGTCTTCCCACTCTAATAATTCCCCAGGTCTTTTTGAGGCTGCAATCTCCATTTGCTCTGGAAAAACCAAGTACTAATCCATTATGATGCATATATCAACTTTCATAACTTCAAAGATTATAGGTAATGTGTAGAAAAACTGAAAGGAGAGAAAAAGATTGGTACCTGCTCGGATCTTATTGTAGATGTCTGGTCTCTCTCCAACGTACTTCATGAGGAATGTTATGGTCGTGGCGACTGTGCTGTACCCCGCAACTACCAAACCCATCATCTTATCCGCGATCTCTGCCTCGGGCATGAATCTTCCGGTTGGGTCTGTGACAACAATCATATGAGACATCACATCTTGCATCGGTGTTCCTTTTGCCATTGCTGCTCTCTTCTCCTTGATCACAGCTACAAGCTCCTTTCTAATTGCATCAGCAGCTTTTTGTGCTCGATAATATGCAGTACCAGGGAAGTTCAAAATAATGGAATGCATACCCAATGTAACATTATCGAAATGATCCACAAGCCTGGCAATTCTCTCGGGATTGTCAATGCCCAGAAAGAATCGACAAGAAAGCGTCAAAGTTATGATTTTTGATAGAGGAAAGGCCAAAACTTCATCTTTTCCTTCCCAGTGAATCTGTAACTGTTCCTGTGTCATGGAGTCCATTTTCCCCAAAAACTTCATCAAAGCTTCGGGCTTTAGGAACCCAGGTTGCCTTATTACTTTCGTCTCGTCACTGGTAGGAGCGCTCGGAGCCGGAGTTGGAGGCGGAGCTGGAGCTGGAGCCGGAGCAGGCTGAGCAGAAGGTTTTGTTTGGTATGAACGAAAGAGCCTTTGCATGGGATGTGGACGGAAAGCAGTGAAGAGCTTTTGCTCATTGGCAAACAAAAACTTGTGGCCATTGGGGCCACATATCACAGCTGTTTTCTCTCCAAGTACATTAGTTTTAAAGATATCAGGTGAATATTTTTTCATCCTTTTACCCACAAAATTTTCTGGCTTGCCAAAGAGAAACTCGAGGGTTTCGCCCAAAATAGGCCATCCCAAGCTGCCCGGAGGCAGCTTGACGTCGGATTTAGGCCGGGCTCGGAAAGCAAAGATGGTAAGAACAAGGGGGAGAAAAACAAGAGCCAGAGAGAGGGATAGGACAAGCACCTCCATGGCTGATGTTTCTTTGGAGAGTGGGATATGAAAGCAATGAAGGTTGAGGTCCGCAGATTAGAGCCGTGGGACTTATATAGAGAAAAAGATATTCTACTCCGCCGTCTGAAAGACCATCATTCTATGTTGTTGCTCCAACCTGTAGTTCTTATTCCAAACGCCCCTCAAAGTTGAATCATTCCGCAAGCAGTCACACATTTCAAAAAAAAAAAAAAGGTAAATTACACTCGCACCCCCTGATATTTGACTTTATTATATAGACACCCCCTAATATTTTAAAAATTAAATTGAGACCCCAATAGCTAGACGGAGTTAACTCTCCTAATAAAAAGACAACTTTGCCCATCTGTTTAACCCAAACTCAAAGCCTCTTTTTAAAAAAAACTCAAACCCTAACCCTAACCCTAACCCCAACCCCAATCTCTCTCTCTCTTTCTTTCTCTCTCTCCCACCAACGAACCCAGACCACAATCCCTCTCAGTCTCTCTATCTCCCTCCAGGAATCAGTCTTCTTCTCCCCCTCCAGTAATCATCTTTTCTCTCTCCCTCCAGTGATCAGTTTTCTCTGTCTCACAGTCCATCTCTTGTTGTGTATATATGTACATGCATACATATATATACACACATGCAGAGAGAGAGGGAAATGGTGGTGGCGGTTTTCATGGTGTGGAGGAGACGATTGGTGGTGGGTAATGGAGCATTTAGGGGTCAAAATAGCAAAAGATCGCTAGCCCTTATCCTACCAAATGCTATGAAGATCAGTAATGGAGAAATCAAATGATGTGAAGATATGAGAAATCAAAATGATCCAAAACTTAAAAAATGTGCTTGGATGATTTGGGGGTGTATTGGGGGTTCAATTTTACTAGTGGTTGTTGGGTTTTTGTGTGGGGTGTGGTTAAGGAATTGGAAATGGAGGTGAAAGAAAAGAATGTGGTGGGGTTGCTTGATTTCTATCTATGTTCTCTTTCTTTCTCCGGTGGTGGTTATGTAATATTTTTTGTCTCGGTTCTCTCTCTCCCTCCCTCCCTCTGTCTTTGTTCTCTCTCTCCCTCTGTTTCTATTCTCTCTCCCCCCCTTTCTCTGTTCTCTCTCTCTGCTAGTGATGGTGGCATAACTAGTGGTGATGGTGGTGGAACTGGTGGTGATGGTGACA
>CM042186.1:15483894-15536000 GCA_023539305.1 Ilex asprella
AGTCTCTCTATCTCCCTCCAGGAATCAGTCTTCTTCTCCCCCTCCAGCAATCATCTTTTCTCTCTCCCTCCAGTGATCAGTTTTCTCTCTCTCACAGTCCATCTCTTGTTGTGTATATATGTATATGCATACATATATATACACACATGCAGAGAGAGAGGGAAATGGTGGTGGCGGGTTTCATGGTGTGGAGGAGACGATTGGTGGTGGGTAATGGAGCATTTAGGGGTCAAAATAGCAAAAGATTGCTAGCCCTTATCCTACCAAATGCTATGAAGATCAGTAATGGAGAAATCAAATGATGTGAAGATATGAGAAATCAAAATGATCCAAAACTTAAAAAATGTGCTTGGATGATTTGGGGGGGAATTGGGGGTTCAATTTTACTAGTGGTTGTTGGATTTTTGTGTGGGGTGTGGTTAAGGAATTGGAAATGGAGGTGAAAGAGAAGAATGTGGTGGGGTTGCTTGATTTCTATCTATGTTCTCTTTCTCTCTCCGGTGGTGGTTATGTAATATTTTTTGTCTCGGTTCTCTCTCTCCCTCCCTCCCTCTGTCTTTGTTCTCTCTCTCCCTCTGTTTCTATTCTCTCTCCCCCCTTTCTCTGTTCTCTCTCTCTGCTAGTGATGATGGCATAACTAGTGGTGATGGTGGTGGAACTGGTGGTGATGGTGACAAAAGTAAAAATTTATGTAATTAGATAAATAATAAACAAAAATAAATTTAATTCGAGATAATTGGATTAGGTAATTCTTAAGGTTTTAAAAAAATAATTACTTTTTAAATTGTACTAATACTACCAAATATTATTTAATAAACAAAAAAAGTTAATATTTTATTTATTGATGTAATGTATTTAGAAATTAAACATTTAAGTGTTAAATTTTAAATATATATATATTTCATAGATAGATTAAAAAAAAATGAGAGGTTGGATAAATTTGGAGGATATTTTTGGTATTTTGAGAATTAGGATTGATGACCTTTCCTTTGACTGTTAACTAGTTTAAAGTCTGTTAGTTGGAGGGGGTGTAACTGTTACAAGTTTAAAATGTCAAGAGAGTTTGATGTTATTTTAAAAATGTGAAGTGGTATCCGTGTAATAAAGTGAAATGTCAGGGAGTGTGAGTGTAATTTACCTAAAAAAAAACAACTTTCTTTGGGCAACAAATCATATTAATGTGACCAAATAAAGAAGTCTAAGTCGGTTGTCATATTTGGGCTCTTAATTTGGTCCCAAAATTTGATCAACATATTATTACTGTTACATTAAATCACTAAAATGTCATCAAAGCCTGTGCTATCATTTGCTCCGACACTTAGCATGTCAACACGTCATATTAAAATCCGATTCCATATTTACGATTAAATTTTTAACTAATTTTCAAAAAATAATTGTGTAATTTTATATCATATGTATATATTTTTATACGTATTTTTTATGGAATTGTACTTGAATTTGATATTAATATATCAAAATCTGAATCATTGAAATAAAGTAAAATAAATTTAAATTCAATTATGTAATTGATCAAAAATACTAGTCTATATGTGACCAATAGAATTCAATTTCAGAGCAAATTCGTTCAAGATTAGTTATCTAAATGAATGCATTTAGCTTTTTTGGTATTTAAAAATTCATAAATACTTTTTTTAACTACTAAAATTGGTTACCTAAAATAAAAGGTAAATATGCAATTTATAGCATCTTAGGAATGATCAAATTGGAAGAACACATGTTATTAATTGAGTTTAGGACTTTATGAGAATAGTTTTTCAAAAGGAAAACTTAAATTTTCTAATATAACTATGATGGACTTATTGGTACTTTTGTCTAGTTATTAACTGCCCCAAGGATGGTCCGGGTCAAATCCAACCCCTGTCTATAATTTTTATTTTTATTTTTATTTTTTTCTCCAATTTTACTCCTTCCAGTTACTCTTACCATGGTACTTTTCCTATCTCAAGCTACCACTTGGTGACTTTAATTGAAAATTTTCTACTTCCACCCTTCTTGCATCTAGACTTCTATCCATGTAGTAGTTTGGGTCCATCTTGGTAGGAAATAGGAATACTGACCCTACAAATTTGTTCGTAAGTGCAAGTAAGTTTTTCCTAAGTGCAGCTACCCTGGTTCTCAAATAAGTCATGGGAGATGACATATCATTGAAAAAATTTGAATGAAAATATATATATTCTAAGGGACTGTTTGTTTGAGGTATAAGGGTTGTACAAGAGGGTGGTATAAGGAAAATTGTACGTGGGGCTTACTTTATACCATGTTTGTTTGGCTTATTTTGGACGGTATTAATTTGCGGGTCGTAATACCAACCCGCTATGAATAGTGCCCCTAATGCTTTGTACAAGGTGTTATTCAATACCACTTACTCGGTGGTATAATATCTTGGTATAAATTTGAAGGAGGTATTAAAATGTAAAAAAACTCAAATGCCCTCTTCTTATTCTTAAGCCGCAATTGTTGACTTTGGATTATGAGGTTAAAATTATCTTTTTACACAATAGCCGCAATTGTTGACTTTTTGAAGTAGGTATTACACAAATAATATTTGTAATAAACAAAGGATGAGATTATAGTTTAAGACCAGGAATAATATATCATTAGATCGGAATTGAATGGATATAAAATTTTATACCACCTAAATCTAAAATCCAAAACAAACATACCCTAAAGGATACGTATCCTCATACATGCATGATTCCCAAGAGTCTCGCATTGACAATGAATATTTACTTCCAAAACAAACTTGTTTTTTGTTACTCAATTTCAAACGTCTAAAATAGTAAGTTTTGTTGAAAAGGGGCGTGGGCTGATTCAAATTTCTGTATGTGCGATTGTGTTGGACAACATTCACAAAGCGCACACTACTTTAGACAATTTGAACACCTAATGCATTACCCCAATGTCTAACATTGAAAAGATTTGCCATTAAAATTGAAGCTTTCATTCATGGTGAGTTTGCTTTGGCCACAAAAGTAATACTATTGATCAGAAGTTACTTCTATTGGTTAAGATCTTTCGGGGGTTTGTCACTATAGTATTATGGCATTGATAAAATGAGAGGTGTAAAGGGTTTCATTGGGAGGCAGAAACCATGATTATCAGACAGCAGAAAGAAGAAAGAAATGCTGAATGGTAAAACTATGCAAATGCTAAAGGTAAAAATTCACAGAACTAGTCAAATGTGTAGCCATGAGAGAGAGAGAGAGAGAAACTAGTTGGTGATTGGTGAAGATTGTGACAGGGTTGGTAGCACCACTAATCCGACTAGTCCTAAAGCACTTACTTCTCCACTTGTAAAAGCACAATATCCTCTTTTTAAAATATTTTTTTAGTATCATTTATTTATTTATTTATTTTTATTTTAGTATCATGTTTTTACCTATTCAAGTTTATTTACTTTTTAAACTTAAAAGAGTATCTAAAAAAGAATAAACAAAAGGGTATAACCAGTCTTACAATAACGTAATCTATCTTACAAGAAGGTGATCGTCCTCAATTTATAAATTTTATTTTTTTCACAATAAATTAAGTCCTAATAGTAGTGCTCTAAATCAAAACCTATGTTTTCTTATTACTGCAGTTAATAAACCTCAAAATCAGATGGAGGGTGTGTGTAAATGACTTACAATTGCGGTCTGTAGTGAAAGTATCATGCCTGAGTTTTCTAAGTCTAGTCAAAGAAAGAAAAAATAAAACACAAATTGCCAAGTGGGTTGAATGACTAGACCAGAAGGATTCATTTTCCTATGCCAAAGAATTATTTTTCTTTCTTGACATCAAAACTTCACACATCCTGTTCACACATTCAGCTTTCCGTGCCGACTAAATCCGGAAGATTCTAATCGACAATTGACAGTGAAAGACATTCACGAGAGTCCAATTTAAAATATTCGTGTTTATAATTTTCTTTAAACTAAACCCACATCAATAATTTGGCTCCGTTTGGTAACGTTTTTATTTTTTATTTTTTGTTTTTATTTTAATTTTTAGAGTAAACAAGAAAAAAATATTCGTTTGATAATCAATTTTTTTTTCTGCCACCGTTTTATAAATTAGAGGCGATTTTTAAAAACCAAAAAAATCCGTTTTTAGTTTTTATTTTTATTTTTAGAAAACAAAAAATAAAAATGTTATCAAACGGAGCCTACATATAAATTACCGGAGGGTACATTTCCAGGAAAGTTGGTTTCGCTAAGTTTTCCCAGAAAGTTGATGCCCTAAAACAGTCATGTTTTGGAGTGATGCTAAATTTATCACTTGTGGTCTGTTTGATTGGGTGGATAAAAAAATAAAAAAATAAAAAAAAAGAAAATTACATTCAGATACTCTCACAATTGACATATTACACATAGATCTTTAAAAATTTATACCCACATAACACTTAGATTTCTACTATAATTATATCAGTTAATAAATTATATTTAGACCCCTCTAAAGTTTGTAGGTATATATTACTTAGACACCTTAAGTTTAAAATGTTATAATTAGACTAAAAATACTTCAATCAAAGAGAAAATATCAAAATATTTTAAATTTTACAACTAAAATTCATGTTCTATTGTATTCTTTATTGAAATAAATTAAAATTAAAATTTTATTTTTTTCTTAAAAAATCGTAATTAGTATACAATTATAGTATCTTCCGGATAATTGTAAATTTGCATGCAGTACTTTTTTCCCTTTTCCAAATTTAAAAAATAAAGATGAATTAGTTGTGTTAAAAAGTTTGCATACTGTTTAGTTCCAAATTTATGGTCTCTCCTTCAGCTCACCGATTCTTACTGCAATTATTCAACTTGAAAACCAAAGTTGAACTTATATTCAAATGAAGCACACCTTCAATAATTCCCACTATAATGCACGTGGCCAAGGATGTTGGTTGTGTCCAGGGCTGCTGTTGATTGCCTCTGTCAAATTAGACCGGCAAATATTTATTAGTGCAAAATGTACATTACGTGTTGAATTTGTGATCTTATAACTGCGAATGAATTGAATTGAATTGAGTCGAATATTAAATAGTTCAATTTAGCTCGTTCGCTTGTTTAGAATGCTTTTAACTCAGCTCGAGATCATGATAAGATTTAACATATTATTCGAGTTTAGCTCCCTAATTTTTCTAAAGCTCAGTCGTGAATGATTTGATTTGGCTCATTTAACAACTCGGTTAATTTGTAAACATGTGTTTTCGTACCAAAATTTGGTAAATCAATATCTTACCCATGTGTGACTAGGTCTGTTAATTGTGTTGAATGAAGTGGGTTTGTGTCGAGTTTTAATGAGTTCTTGTCAAGTCTTAAATGATTTGTATTAAAATAACACTTCACTCATATTTGATTCATTTATTAATTAGTTTTATATTGAGTTTGTGTTGTCTGTAAATCGTATATCACTGATATATAAAATGAGTCGTATCATGTATGTATTTTGATTGGCTTCACTCATATCTAATTTGTTTATTAGTCGTGTCATTTTGAGTCCACTTGTTTACTAAACGGGTGATTTAATGATGACTTACCAATTTTGGGTAGATTATAAAAAAATTATTCATTATAAATATTATAGTATTGAACATCTATTGTCTGTTTTGGACCGAATTAAAGAAAAAATTAATTAAAATACACATAAGTTAATCCGAATATCTGTCACCATTAAACAAAATAAAAAAAACTGGCCCAGCCAATTACTTTGGTGCCATTTGGTTTATGCTAACGTCTTTAGCTGACGGTTCAACAACCATTAACACGTCACAGCCGACCAAGTCGCCTTAGTCCTCTATTCGTACTTTTTTTTTATTCCTATCGATTGCCCTGGGCTAATTTGTATTATATTAACTCTTTCGGAGTTCGGTATTATATTAAAAGCTGGAATACTTATGCATCGTTTGACGAGGAGAATGAAAAGTAAAGATAATACATTTTTTATTATTTAAAGAAAAAAAATAAAAAATAATATATTTTTCTTCATTTGTGTTTGATTGGATGGATGATAATTTTTTTTTTTGCTAAGATTAGGAGTGACGATTAAGTCGCATCGTGTCAGATTCATTTTGAGTCATTGCGGGTATGTGTCGAACATTAGTCACACCTAACTTAACTCATTTAACTAATTGTGTCGTGTCGTGTCGTGTCGTGTCGTGTCGAGTTTTAAGTTGACATGTTTATTTTCGTGTCGTATTCGTGTTCGAGTTAATCAAGTACGTGTCATAATTATTGTATTTTTATATGAATTTAATGTATACACAATATATGTATATATAAAAAGATATATAGACAATTTTTTAAAGATCAAATTATAACAAATTAAAGTTCATGTATTCGATCATTAAATGTAGTAGTTGATCACAAATGATTGTTAAGCTCTCATTTAAAAGGTGCAATTTAATACTTCGTATTTTTCAGCATCATACCAAAATAAACTTTCCCATATCATAGCCATTTCCTGGGTACAAAATCACTTTTGCAAAGTAATAATTGAAGGAACTTCCTATTTCTTTTTGAAAAATTATCTTTTGTTTACAACATTAGTTGAAAAATACTACCAAATGGTATATTAGGCTATTCAAATAAATTTAAGGCTTTTGGTAGGGAGAGTTTTGCCGCCTTTGTGATCTTACCCGGCTCGAATCCGGATTAGTCAGACTCCAAAGAGGCTTTTGGATACCGGATGGTCTGACAAAATAAATAAATAAATTTAAGGCTTTTTGAATTTAGATAATGAATAATCTTGAAATTAAGAGAATTTGGATTCTTTTTTTCTCCACGCTACACTCTATATAAACGATATGAAGTAAGATATCTTTCAATATGTATTTTTTCAATTTTTTTTCCTTAGTAAATCATATACTATAAATTTATGTTGGAAAAAGAAGCCAATAAAGTAAACCCAAAACGGAACACAGTCGGAGTAGCAAACATCCGGTGGATTTAGTCTTACTGATGATGTACTTGTGCAGGACCAATTCTCTTGACCAATTTGTGTGATTTGTTATTTTAGCCCGCCATTTGAGAGTTTGATCAGGACTTTAGTTCAATAGTTCAAAAATTATTGGAAATTACATCACTCTCTAGAAAATAATAGTTTTTTTGACCAGATCAAGTTAGTCATTGAACATTTAGAACAATTTTCAAGAGTAACTTTTGAATGTCAGGTTTAGGATTAATTATACTTTATTCCCTAGTAATTGGACTTTAAGAAAAATTCAGTGCTGGGATCCCGCATTGACTTCACTTGTTAATTGTTCAATCACTAAATCTCATTAATTTAATTTTTATAGTGGAACCTATTCATCCAACTGCTTGCATTAGTTGGCACCCCGCATAATATATTTGTGAAAACGATTATAGTACTGAAACTTATTGTTTTACAGGTGTATTGAAATATAATTTAATTGGACAAAGTTAAAGCTTAAGTATGTCAACTTACAACTTAGTTCGATAGATTAGAAATGTTCCTAACTTTTTAAAGTCTTATCAAGCTATAACTTTAACCCGTTTAAATTGTGACTTAACTCAATTGAATCTTAAAGTTCGAGAAAATAAATATTTGATTTTACCAAGCAAAGCAAAGAGAATTTGATTTTTATTCTACCAAACTAATATCTTCTTTTTTTTCCTTTCATTAGGATTCTTTGGGGATTTCTTAGAAAAATAATCTTGCGTTTCGAGACCACATTAGATATTATATGTTCTATTCAGATATGTTTTGAACACCAACTCATACTTGATTTATGGTAGTTTACCCTATCTTTGCATATGTAACATCGACGAAGCTTAATATGAAATCCAATAATCATTTACCCATAAAATAAGTTAGTAAGGAAAGATTCCTATGAGGACCGTGACCTTTCAACCCTGGTAGGCTGAGAAATCTTTCAAGATTTCTTCTACTGTGTTTTTAATGGAGAACTTGTGCTAGTTATAAAGAGTTTTGAGAATTTTTATTTCTTTTATGAGATAGAGAGGGTGTATTCAATTTATATAAAAGAATTACAAAGTAAATATGTCTCATCTAAATTGGTAAGTACAATCCAATAAAGAAAATAACGATCAACACGTCTTTGGTCTAATGGTACTCTTTATCTTGTGAATGCTTGCCTTCTTGAGGTCAAGTGTTCAAGCCCCTTCCCTTTTTCTCCTCCCCCAAAAAAATTAAAAAAATAGAGAAAATAAATGATTAAGAACATATCTATCACCTATCTACAAAAGTGTTTGAATTTCAAGTGAAACATTCTCGAACTTTATCATTAGATTTTGAATATGTGGTTGTCGCTTGAGTTTTAGGGATGAAAGAAAAGAAAATATATTTTCATTTATCCATTTGGTTAGCATGAAAAACTTCTAAGAAAATTTTAAAACAATTTTATTCCATTGTTTGAAAGGGAGGAAAGTTAGAATAAGTTTTTTCTAATTGTCTAAATTATCTTTAATTATTTTAACTCGGTTTAGAGAAGAAAAAAAATATTTTTTATTATTCAAAATTTTTAAAAATTGGCTTATAACTTAATTCAGGGACAAAAATTGACTCGAATCCTGATCTCTAGACAAAATTATATGGTTAGCCTAATTTGTACAAAGTTTTTAAAGTTAATAACTAATTGAATATTTTAAGAAAAATAAGGGTAAAATGAGAAGTTAGGTTATTGAACACAACTTTCTTAGTTTTTCTTGTGTTTTTTGCAAGAAAAAAAGTTAGTTAGATGTGAGAAAATCTAAGTATAGAAGAAAATTATTTTTTCTATAATTTTCTATTTCATGCTAAACAAACATGTGTAAAATTTTGAAATTTTCTCTTTCTCTTGCCATTTCTAGCATTATCTTGCAAAACAAATGAACCCTTAAAAATTTAAACCATGCATTATCATTCCCCTACAAACTCAGCTGGGGATCTAGACTAAGGCAGAATTTGTTCCTTAATTGGATGAACAAAAACTTTTACAATGTGTAAACCCCTATACTCTCATCTTTATATAGCAAGTAATTATTTTTGAAATGCTAATATAAGTGATGAGGTATGCATGAACCCTATCGATTTCAATAGTATCAATAAATACTATGGAGGCAAATTGATTATAAAATTTAATTTTTTGAAGTGTTTAAGGTTCATAAGGATAACTAAGTAAAAATATTAATTTTTACCGGTCACAATAATATTATCATTGAACCTGGGAGATCCGAAAAACTTAGAATAGCCATTTAGCACATATAGCGGTTCAGAGGAATGAAATAGTAATTTTCATGTTTCGAGTGTAAATTTATTTTAGTTTTGAGATAACTCATAAAAATAAATATTATTAGGTTGAAATAACATTAAAAATAAATCCGAAATGTCGAAAAACCTTAGGGTAATTGTATGCATCAAATTGAAAATTTTTAGTGGCAAAATCATAATTTTGGAGAAAGCCCAAACAGCATGTGAACAGTAACTTCGGGACTGCTGTATTTAAAACACAGATCTCATCCCATTTACTCCCATTCTTTTCACTCCATTCTCACCTCAATCCTCTTAGCGCCCTAGGAGAAGATAGAGGAAAGGAGGAAAGGGAGAAAGGAGACCTCTAGAGCTTGGGTTTTTGGTTTGGAACTTTGATTCAAGGTTGAAATTTCTTCTCATTCTCCTACATTGAGACTAGAGCTTATGTATATATGTACTCTTTTGACTCTAAATTCAATATGTATGTTATAAAATCTTTAATTCTTATAATAAATGTCGTGTTTTAAACAATGTGATGGTTTGGTAACCATTAAAGCTCTCTTTTTCATCTTCAAACCTTAAATTTTAAGAAGAATAAATTTTTCTCTCCATATTTTCTTTGTTCTTAGTTTCCAAACTTTAGGCTTTCCATTAAAAAATAAAATTGTATTGATGTTGACCCTTGCCTATTTTTCTTACATGGTTCTATGGAATAACATACGAGAAATTTTGGGAATTATGAACTTTTGTTGAGAAATTGTTGGGGATTGTATCTTATGGAGGTGTTTTGATGACCATGGATAGTCATTGACCGGGTATCTTAGAGTGGGTAGATGTGTGTGGTTCTTACTCCGTGCAGGTTTGAACTTTTTCTACCATTCGTAGTGAGGTTGGTGCCTTGCGAGGACCAAACCACTATTAGCTCTTGATTTTCGTGTCAGAGGATTAGTATACTTCTCAGTCGGATTCGCTATTGCCGGTGTATTGGTATGGGACATTGCATCGGTAGTCGCCCTTTCCGAAGTTGTTATCCTTGAGAGAATTTGTGTGTGTGTGAACCAGGATATTCTCTATGTGCTTATCCATGCGATTCTCTTACATCAAACTTGAGATATGTTGTGGTTATTGTTTATTGCGCTATCTTTTGGATATGATTATATTGAAAATTGTTGTGAAAATAATTACTCCTTAGAATGGTTATTTATGGTGGGATTGGCTTTACTCTTGCACTTAATTATTGTTAATGTATAAACTTGAGATCTTTTGAAAATATCATGTTTTCTTTTAAAATTTACGTATACTATTTGTGAAATGAGACTGACCGTTTTCTACGTTTTTCAAATCTTGTTTGAGTTTGAGAGGATTTTTCTATAGAGTTTAGTGCTCATCCCCTACCAATAATTTTTTTTCCAAATTTAGTGCTAGAGGAAGATCCCAGCGTTGACGAGCCGAGAAATTGGGAGGTTACACCAGAGGAGAACCTAGATACTGAGGTGGACATCTAGAGCTATAGTTTATTTTTGTGCTAGACTAGGAAATTTATTTACGATCATGTATAGTCTAGCATTTTGTTTATTCTGCTGCTAAGTTTGAGTAATTGCTATAGTTGGAATGTAATTTGGAATGTAATTGTC
Source organism: Ilex asprella (assembly GCA_023539305.1). NCBI lineage: Eukaryota > Viridiplantae > Streptophyta > Magnoliopsida > Aquifoliales > Aquifoliaceae > Ilex > Ilex asprella. Next base: position 15,494,739 of record CM042186.1, read on the forward strand.
ATAGTTTGGTCTGTTCTTTTGGGATAATATTGTGGATATTACTTATGGTGAATGAAATTTTATTTTGTGATGGGTAAATGGACCCGTTGTAGTCAATATTTATTCGTACATGGACCTGGTGTGGTCAATGTAGTATAATTGCACATGTTGTGTTTTTTTGTAGAACTCCCCGTACAAAGGAGACTCTGCCCAAATTTTAATAAATTAAGGACCCCCGATTTTTGGGGTGTTACAGATTTGGTATCAGAGCCTAGGAATTAGGTCTTACATGGGAGCTATAGGTTATGGATTACCACTAGAAAAGTATGACTAGGTTGAAGAAAATTGTTGATCTAATTTTATACGAATCTTATGCTTTAGATTAAATTGATAACTAGGATGTCTTGTACATCAATTAAACTAAATTATAAATTGATGTGCAGGATGGACGGTGGACGTAGGCGTGAGCGTTGTTAGGGAGGACAAGCAAATCCTCCACCACCACCACCTCCTGATACCATAAGCGGCATATATCAATGCTTGAGGGAGCTCACCACTTTGGTACAAAACCATAATGGAAACAACAACCCTAATGGTGGAGCTCACCCCCTAGCACAAGTGCCGGGCAATGGGACGACAACCGAAGGATGGTAACTCTTCAGGAATTTCTGAGGCAACACTCGCCTACCTTTTGAGGGAGCTCCAATCTTTTGGATACAGATAGATGGATCCGTCGAGTGAAGAAGATTTGTGACGGCATGGGAGTTATCGAAGACTTGAGGGTCGGCTTAGCTACCTATTTGTTCAAGGGGGAGGCCGACCATTGGTGGAATTCGGTAAAAAGACGAAGGAACACAGATGCACTAACTTTGGAGGAGTTCGATCAAGTCTTCTAAGACAAATATTTTCCAGAGTTGGTTAGAGACAAGATGAGTGTCGATTTTTTCACTCTCCGATAGGGTCGTTTGACGGTGGGAGAGTATGAGAGAAAGTTTGAGGAGTTGTCCTGATATGCCACGAAATTCATATCCACAGAGGCCAGGAGGGTCAAAGGTTTTGAGCAGGGCTTGAGGTCGGCCATTAGGGAGAAACTTGTGACTCTTAGGATCCGTGACTATATGGATCTTGTGGATAGGGCTATGTTGATGGAGAGAGACATAGAAGATAATCAGCAACAAAATAACCTTATGAGGGGAGGTCCGATCAGGACTGGTGCTAGTAGCAGTGGAGCACAGAGAACGGTACCCTACCGTCGCCCAGATCAGGCAGTTGGACAGAGACCACAGACAGCTCGAGAAATGGGAGGAGTACCAGAGAGAGTAGGCACTGACCCACCTCGATGCTTTGCATGTAGATGTGTTGGGCACTTCAAAGATAACTGCCCATTGCTTTTAACCCAAAACAACAAAGCAACCGGGCGTGTGACTGCAAACAAGCCATCACTACAAAGGCCACTACAACAGCACATACCGTTTAAAGCTCTAGCCCCAAGTGGTGCCAACAAAGGTAGGGTATTTGCTTTAACAAAATCGGAGGAAGATGCCTTCAATGTAGTGGTGGAAGGTATTGTTCTCTTCTACAATTTATGGGCCTGATTTTTATTTGATCCAGGTGCGACTCATTCATGTATATGTACTGCATATGCTATTAAATTGGGATTGGGCTTCGAGAAGCTAGAACATGCGTTGTGTATTAATATGCCTATGGGAGAATGGTTGGATACTAGTCGGATGTGTAGGGGTTGCGTGCTTAGAATTGGGGAGCACAAATTGATTGTAGATTTGGTTGTCTTAGACATGAAGGGGAATCACATGGTCTTTAGGATGAATTTTTTATCCACATTCTAGGCGGTAATGGATTGTTTCCGTAAACGAATTTTTTTTCAACTATCGGGAAAGGTAATATTCAGTTTCGTGAATGACTGATATTTCTCCCATCCATTTCCTACTATGGGTAGTAGATTCTTGAAAGCGAAGACAGATAGCCATTTGAGTTTCTTAGCTAGCTTGATGGGAGATGATCGAGATAAATTTCATGCGGATGTGGTGTTGATAGTATCGAATTTTTTAGATGTCCTCCTAGATGAACTACCCAGGCTACCCCCACACAGGGAGATTGAGTTCAAGATTGATCTCTATCCTGGAATCGAACCTATATCCATTGTTCTCTATCGGATGGCACCCTTGGAGTTAAAAGAGTTAAGGAAACAACTGGATTATTTGTTGACCATTGGGTTTATCTGTTTGAGCACTTCACTTTAGGGATCCCCGGTATTCTTCGTGAAGAAGCATGATGAGACATTTTGGTTGTGCACGAATTACCAAAGATTGAATCGAGTAACAGTGAAGAACAAATACCCTTTGACACAAATCGACGACCTATTTGATCAGTTGAGGGGTTCTAAGTATTACTCCAAGATTGATCTTCGCACAGAGTATCATCAATTGCGAATCAAGGAAGAAGATATTCCTAAGATTGTTTTTCGTACTCAGTATGGTCATTTCGAATATATGGTGATGTTGTTCAGATTGACTAATGCTCCAGTAGCCTTCATGGATTTAATGCACTGGGTATTTCTACCGTGTCTAGATTAGTTTGTCATTGTGTTTATTGATGACATACTAATCTATTCCTGGACTCACGAGGAACATGGACATCATCTCTCTATTGTGCTATAGACATTGAGAGAACATAAGTTATAATTGAAGATGAGTAAATGTGAGTTTTGAATGAAGGAAGTGAAATTCTTTGGCCATGTTGTGTCAGAACAAGGGATTGTTGTTAACCTCGCAAAGATTGAGGCAGTGATGAAGTGGAAATCACCAAAGAATGTGACCGAAGTATGTAATTTTTTGGGCTTAGCAGACTACTACAGGAGGTTTGTGGAAGGATTCTCAAAGCTAACAATGTCGATGATACGTCTCAGAAAGAAGGGAGAAAAATTCTTGTGGACTAAAGAGTGTGAACTAGCTTTTCGCACCATGAAAGAGAAGTTGACAACCGCTCCTGTCCTCATTATTCCGAGTAGTGGGGAAGGATATGATGCATATACTGATGCTTCACTACGAGGCTTAGGGTGTGTGTTAATGCAAGGAGGAAAAGTGGTTGCCTATGGCTCAAGGCAACTGAAGGTTCATGAGCAGAATTATCCCACCCATGACTTAGAGCTTGCCGCTGTAGTTTTTTCTCTTAAGTTATGGAGGTGTTAATTGGAGGGAGAGAAATTCTAAGTGTTATTTGATCATAAGAGCCTCAAGTACATATCCACCCAGAAGGACTTGAATCTTCGGCAAAGAAGGTAGATTGAGTATTTAGAAGACTATGATTTCACACTCAATTACCATCTGGGGAAGGCGAATGTAGTAGCGGATGCACTGAGTAGAAAATCTCGAGGTGAAATCAATTCCCTCGTGGTGAATAGGTGGAAGATGATAGATGCTTAGGAGGAATTTGATCTATGGGTGGATAGATAGGAGGATTGACCGTGTCTATTCAATCTTGTAGCTCAAACGATGCTTCGTCAAAGGATTATGGCATTGCAACGATTAGACAGCAAGTTGGAGGCTATCCGGAGTAAGTTGGTAAGGAGTGAGATTGTTGAGAATTGGGCGATAAATGATGATGAGTTACGGTTTCTAAGAAGGCTATGTGCACCCGATCATGACCAAGTAAGGGAAGAAGTGTTAGGCGAGTGTCATCGTTCTAAGTTCTCCATACATCTGGGTAATACCAAAATGTATAGGGACATGAAGCGGTAGTATTGGTGGAAGGGGAATGAAGAAGAATGTGGCTAGATAGGTTTCAAAATGTGTGGTGTATCAGTAAGTGAAGATTGAGCATCAAAATCCCGGAGGATTATTGCAGTCCTTGCCTATTCCCAAGTAGAAGTGGGATCACATCACCATGGACTTCGTATCTGATTTTTCATGGAATTCACGAGGGCATAATGTCGTATGGGTCATTAATAATAGACTCACCAAGTCCGCTCACTTCTTGAATATGAAGACCACCGACACATTAGAGACCCTCAGCAAGCTCTATATTCGCGAGATAGTGAGATTGCATGGAGTTCTGCTATCCATTATGTCTGATCGTGATTCTCGTTTCGTAGCACAATTTTGGAAAAGTCTTCAAAGAGTTATGGGGACAGAGTTGCGTTTCAGCACCTTTTTTCATCCCCAAACGGATGGCCAATATGAGAGGGTGATCCAGATTCTAGATGACATGCTACGTGCTTGTGTGTTGGACTTCAAGAGAGGTTGGAGCGATTATTTGTCGTTGGTGGAATTTACATACAATAACAGCTATCAGGCAAGTATTGGGATGACACCGCATAAGGCATTGTATGGAAGACCATGTAGGTCCCCAACTTGTTGGTTGGAAGCTAGCAAGAGTAGCTTGTTTGAGCCAGAAATTGTTCGAGAAACTACAGAGAAAATTTAATTCATCTGGGAGAGACTACGCACGACACAAAGTCGACAGAAAAGCTATGTGGATCAAAGACGAAGACTCTTAGAATTCAAGGTGAGAGATTACGTGTTTCTTAAAGTATCACCCAAAAAGGGAGTGCTGTGATTTGGCAAAAAGGGAAAGTTAACTCCAAGGTACATAGGACCATTTGAGGTGATCAAAACGGGCAAAGCGGCATACCAACTTTGATTACCAGCTCAGTTATCAAGAGTACACGATCTGTTTCATGTGTCGATATTGAGGAAGTGTCAGTCGGAGACCATGCATGTTATAGATTTGCAGGATATTGAAGTTCAAGACGGAGCCACCTATGAAGAACAACTGGTGAAGATTCTTGATACCAAAGAGAAGGTACTCCACAACAAAGTCATCAGACTAGTGAAAGTTTTGTGGCAACACCATGGAGTGGAGGAAGCTACTTGGGAACCAAAGTGGAAGATGCGAGAGAAGTACCCTCATCTGTTCTCCACTTAAGGTAAGTTTCGAGGACAAAAATTTCTTTAAGGGGGTGGATTGTAAACCCCCACACTCTTATCTTTATATAACAAGTAATTATTTTTGAAATGCTAATATAGGTAATGAGGTATGCATGAACCTTATAGATTTCAATAGTATCAATAAATACTACGGAGGCAAATTGATTATAAAATTTAATTTTTTGAAGTGTTTAAGGTTGTTAAGGGTCCCAAAGTAAAAATATTAATTTTTACAGGTCAAAATAATATTATCATAGAACCTGGGAGATCCAAAAAACTTGGAATAACCGTTTAGCACATATAGCGGTTCGGAGGAATAAAATAGTAATTTTCGTGTTTCGAGTGTAAATTTATTTAAGTTTTGAGATAAATCATAAAAATAAATTTTTTTAAGTTAAAATAGCATTAAAAATGAATCTGGAACGTCGAAAAACCTTAGGGTAGTCATATGGAACAAATTAGAGATTTTGTGGCAAAATCGTAATTTTAGAGAAAGCCCAAACAGCTTGTGAACAATAACTTTGGGACTGGTGTGTTTAAAACACAAATCTCAACCACTTTACTCTCATTCTTTTCACTCCACTCTCACCCCAAACCTCTTAGCACCGTATGAGAAGATAGAGGAAAGGAGGAAAGGGAGAAAGAAGACCTCTAAAGCTTGGGTTTTTGGTTTGGAACTTTGATTCAAGGTAGGAATTTCTTCTCATTCACCTACATTGAGGCTGAGACTTATGTATATATATGTACTATTTTGACTCTAAATTCAATATGTATGTTATAAAATCTTTAATTCTTGTAATAAATGTCATGTTTTAAACAATGTGATGGTTGGGTAACCATTAAAGCTCTTTTTTTTTATCTTCAAACCTTAGATTTTAAGAAGAATAGATTTTTCTCACCATATTTCCTTTGTTCTTGATTTTCAAACTTTAGGCTTTCCATTAAACAATAAAATTGTATTGATGTTGATCCCTTGCCTATTTTTCTTACATGGTTCTATTGTATAACATAAGAGAAATTTTGGGGATTTTGAGAATTATGAACTTTTGTTGAGAAATTGTTGGGGATTGTATCTTATAGAGGTGTTTGGATGACCATGTATGGCCATTGACCGGGTATCGTAGAGTAGGTAGATATGTGTGGTTCTTACTCTGTGTCGGTTTGTACTTTTCCTACCACTCGTAGTGAGGTTGGTGCCTTGCGAGGACCAAACCACTATTAGCTCATGGGTGTCGTGTTAGAGGATTAGTATATTATGTCTGGGTCGGATTCATTATTGCTGGTACATTGGTATGGGATAATGCATCGGTAGGTGCCCTTCCCGAAGTTGATATCCTTGCGATGATTTGTGTGTGTGTGGGCCAGGATATTCTCTATGTGTTTATCCATGCGATTCTCTTACATCAAACTTGAGATAAATTGTGGTTATTGTTTATTGTGTTATCTTTTGGATATGATTATATTGGAAATTATTGTGGGAATAATTATTCCTTGGAATGGTTATTTATGGTGGAATTGGCTTTACTCTTGTACTTAATTATTGTTAATGTATAAACTTGAGATCTTTTGAAAATATCATGTTTTCTTTCAAAATTTACGTATGCTATTTGTGAAATGAGACTAACCATTTTCTACGTTTTCCAAACCTTGTTAGAGTTTGAGAGGATTTTCCTACAGAACTTAGTGCTCACCCTTACCAATAATATTTTTTTTTTCCTGATTTAGTGCTAGAGGAAGATCCCGACATTGACGAGCCAGGAAATTGGGAGGTTACACCAAAGGGGAACCTAGACACCGAGGTGGACATCTAGAGCTATAGTTTATTTTTGTACTAGACTAGGGAATTTATTTACGATCATGTATAGTCTAGTATTTTGTTTATTCTGATGCTAAGTTTGAGTATAATTCTTTTGGAATGTAATTTTCATAGTTTGACCTATTCTTTTGGGATGATATTGTGGATATTACCTATGGTGAATGAAATTTTATTTTGTGATGGGTAAATGGACCCGGTGTAGTCAATGTAGTATAATTGCACATGTTGTGTTTTTGGGTTGAGCTCCCTGTACAAAGGAGACTCTGCCCGAATTTTGTTTAAATTAAGGACCCCCAATTTTTTGGGTGTTACACAATGGCTTGGTGAATATTTCAGCCAACTGGGATGTGGATGGAACATACGAGGTTTCAAGAGAACCGAGTGCCATCTTTTCATGAAAAATATGATAATCTAACTCAACGTGTTTAGACTGCCAATGGAAAGATAGATTAATCATCATGTGTAAAGAACTAATATTGTCATAGTGCAAGATGGAAGGGGTGGAGAGAGGAATATTGAGATCATGTAATAAAAAGGAGAGCTAAGTGAGTTTCGCTGTTGTGGAGGCCATAGCATAGTACTAAGCCTCAACATTGGACGGGCTTCCTAAAAAAAGCACAAAAACCAGTGCTGGAGTGACGACTGTTGGGTGCATCCAACCAAATTAGCATCTAAGAAGGCATAGAGATTAAGAGTGCTAGACGCCAAAATGCGTAACCTAAAATGAGACATGTCATGGGCATAGCGTAAAATGTGTTTGAAAAGTTGAAAATGGGCTACCGTAGGAGTATGCATGAATTGATGGAGTAAGTTTACACTATAGCAAATGTCTGGACGGATAGAATTAAGATACCACAAACCCCCAACAATACTTCAATAAGTACAAGGGTCAGAAAATGGTTCATCATCTAAGGAGAGAAGGTGACCTTTTTGGGCATCGGATTCGAGATGGGTTTACATGCACCCATAGAGGCACGATCTAAAAGATCAAGAGCATGTTGGGTTTGAGAGAGAAACATAAAATTTAGAAACCTCAATATCAATAAAATGATGTAAGAAACCCAAATCCTTGATAGAGAACTCATGTGCCAAAGTGGTCATGTGCCAAAGTACTTTATTTTTCATTATTTTCTTTAGTTACACAATTCAAGATCAATTTGAAAAAACACTAAGGCATTGAATCCAAAACTTATGATATAAAAAAAATAATTAACACTTCAAAACACAACCCTCAGACAATATCATTCCACATACAGAATTTGTATAATCGAAGTAGTAATGAATACAAATTTTCATTAAAAAAATGACACATGCCACAGTCATTCCTAAAACACATCTCTTGGAAATGCTCCTTCAGTATTGCGGAGAATTCACAAAACTCCATTCTATCGAGACTTGATTGGAGTACTAAAAATATTTTACTTGCCACAGTCATTCATAAAACAAATCTCTCTGAAACGCTCCTCCAATCCTTGGGTGAATTCGCAAAACTCCACTTCTATCAAGACTTGAATGGAGTATTGAAAATATTTTACTTGACATCTTAAAAATTTGGAATAAGCAGGACTTATTTGCTCATTATTTGAAAACCCAATACTCCCCAAACTCAAGTCATTATGTCTCATATTTTTGTATTAAAAAACTAAAATTTCATGCTGTCTACATCTATCCAAAATTTAAAGTTACATAACAAAAAAAATCATTCACTCACTCGTTGAAACCATATATTAATTTAATGGGTCACTCCAATTCATTAGTAATAAATTTAAAAAATCGTCACTGTACAATCCAAAAAATAAATATCCAAATACTAAAAAAAAACAAATTGATTACCATGATAAAATTAATTTTTCACACTATACACCAAACTATCGAATGGAAAGTGGGCACCGTGATCAAATTAGTTACCAGTTACCACTAAAAACTATGAACTTTTACAACACAATGCAATAATACTAATTTGCAAGAAATGTGTTCACATGACCAGAAATGAAAAATATACCCAATCTTGACTGAAAGATTTTCATCATAGGATTGATTTGAGTCCAAATTTATTCTTGGAATATGGATCCAAATTCAGAGGAACAGGAAACATTAGCTTAATGACATTGGGTGAAAATCTTACCTTGATTCAATTTTTTGTGTATGTTTATGATTTGGGGAGGCTATCTAAATATAAATGAGTTAAAACTCATTAAAACACACAAAAAAAATTATAAAGTGATTCAAGTTTTTTATTGCTGAAATGATTTAAGTTGAGTGGAAGACAATTCAAGAGAAATGCTATATTTGGGATAACAAAATGAAAGTAAATCAAACAAAACAAAAATTGATAAAATTAGAGAAAAAAGAAGAAACATTGCATCTTGGTAGCATCACTGTTTACAGAATTGTGGGTTTCCCAAAAGTGGTCAATTTTTTTTGTTTTATATTGTATCATCATTATTGTCTATTCCCTTTTTTGTTTATTTATTTATTTTTTTTTGGTTGTAATTTCTAAGTCATTATAACCCCAAGAGAGATAAAGATATATCTTGGGCTTAAAGCAACCCTTAACCCTTCACACACATGCAATCAATTTGGCTAATAGGTACCTTGCAATTACAAAAACGTATTAAAGCACTAAAGCTTGCACATTCATATTCATGGTAAATGGGATGGATGGTACAAACTCTTAATTTCAGACTCTTGATTTCATCTGATACAGACTCTTGATTTCATCTGACATGGACTCTTGATTTCATCTGAACCATCCACATTCATTGTATATGGGATTGTACAAAACCCACAAACATATTTGTTATGACACAAACACGTTCATGATGTTAGTCTTGAAATCTATTCATCGGGATAGATTTTTCACCACACTACATGAAGCCATCACTTTCTTCTCATTGTTGGTCAATACATCACGCTCCTAGGAATAGCATTCCAAGAAAAAGAGTATCCAGGTGGACCATTTCTGTAACGCCCCAAATACCACCCTAGACGACATTACATTCTAAAACCATTTATGTCATGAGAGCACTAACATAATCCATCAATAAATAAAACTTCATAATTCATTCATAACATTTACATCATTATCCAAAAAGAGGATGCCAAACCATGACATTTTTATTCCAAAAGGATTAATCATGAACTTGCAGTGGAATTACAAAAGACATGTAGACTTTATAATGTTTTAAGAGAATATTCTAGCCTAGAACAAAAGAAAGTGTATATCCTAAGCATCCATCTCGGGATTCGTGTCTCCCACTATCGGAGCTTGCCAAGGTCCCGACTCATTAGCTTCAAGCTCCTCCTCTAGACACAAACCTGAAATATATTGTTTGTAGGGGGTGAGCACGAAACTCTGTAGTAACATTTCTCCCAAACCCGAACAAGGTTTATAAAAACATATAAAATGGCCGGTCTCATTTCACAGGGACATTTTACAGATCTCAAGTTTAAGTAGCAATAGTATAGGAATGAATAATAACAACTCAGTCCAATAAACATCCATTTCCCACACATGATATAATATTTTCGTTCAAGGCATGAGCATCCTTACAAAGAACCTTTCATCCTCAAGGTCTTGTTTCTTTGGCATGAGCATCCTTACAAGGAACCTCTCATCCTCACGGTTAAGTTTCTCAAGCCTCCTTACAAGGAACCTCTTGAGAAAATCACAGATTGTCCTCTTTTGACATGAGCATCCTTACAAGGAACCTCTTACCCTCAAGGTTTGGTTTCTCAAGCACCTTTATCAGGAACCTCTTGAGAAGGAATGAACATCCTTACAAAGAACCTCTCACTCATATTTGTCCATACAACCATACAAGAAATACATTACCTACTATACTCTCAATTCCTCAACCATTCCACAAAATATCAAAATCCCCAATTCACAAGCCATTTTCAAGAATTTTCAATTCCCACAAAGGATATTCCCAATAGAACTATTTGAATAAAAGGTACAAGAGATCATCATAACATAATTTTGTTGTTCCATATGAAACACTAAAGTTTTGAAAGCAAGAATAAAGGAGAAATCAAAAGAAAAATCTATTTCTCTTGAAATCTAGAGTTTCATGACAAGAAGAGAGATTTTATGGTTATCTAACCATAGCTTTGTTTAAACATGACAATCTTTGCAAAAATAACAAAGAAAAGAGGGTTTCATGACATATATATATATATATATATATATATATATATGAGAGTGAAAATATAAATACATATGTAAGTCCTAATCTCAATGGTCAAGAATGGAAGAAAAACCCCTACCTTATATTCTTGAAAGCTAGATTTTGATCTTGAATCACCCCTTTAAACTCTTGTTTTTCTCGTCCTTTCTTCCTCTCTTCTATTCCTTTCTTCCTTTCTTAGGGTTTCTAAAGTTAGAGGGGCAGAAATGGAGCCAAAGGAGGCGTCATAATGTATTTATAGGGCAAAAATCGGGCTAGGGTCGCGACTTTTAAAGTTCAAATTTCTTTCGGCCGTACCGGTACAGTACAGTACTACCGATACGTCTAACTCTCTGGACCAAAGTATTTCGGAACACAGTACCGATACGGTTTTGCCTAGTTTAGCATTTTTCCTCCATTTTTCATTTTCAATCCATCCTAAACTCTCCCAAAGTCAACCCAAACTTACACAACATACATTTGTACCCCACACATAGTTGATAGAAGTTCTTTTATAAATTATATAATATATTCACTAGCTAAACCAACTTTAACTATTATTTTACTATCTTAGTATTTCTTACGGTTGTAACTCATGGGCTTCATTCCTACACCATTACATATATCACATTACTACACAATGTATGATTATATTACTTTAACATATAGGGGTTTACAATCCACCCCCTTAAAGAAAGTTTCGTCCTCAAAACTTACCTCAAGTAGAGAATAAGTGCAGGTACTTTTCTCGTATTTACAGCTCCGGTTCCCAAGTAGCTTCTTCCACTTCATGGTGTTGCCAAAAAACCTTCACTAATCGAATGACTTTATCACGAAACATCTTCTCCTTGGTATCAAGAATTTTCACCGGCTATTCTTCATATATTGCTCCATCTTGAACTTCAATATCTTCCAAATCTACAACATATGTGGTCTCTGACTGGCACTTTCACAACATCGAAACGTGGAATACGTCGTGTACGCCTGATAATTGAGCTGGTAACCGAAGTTGATACGCCGCTTTACCCACCACCTTGATCAATTCAAATGGCCTAGTATATCTTGGCGCTAACTTTTCCTTCTTGCCAAATCTAAATACTCCTTTCTTAAGCGACACTTTGAGGAACACGTAGTCTCCCACTTTGAATTTCAAGGGTCTTCGTCTTTGATCCGCATAACTTTTATGTCGAATTTGCGCTATGCGTAGCCTCTCCCGGATGAGTTGAATTTTCTCGGTAGTCTCTCGAACAATCTCCAGTCCAAACAAACTACTCTAGCCAGCTTCCAATCAACACGTCGGTGATCGACATGGCCTTCCATACACTGCCTCATACGGTGCCATCTCAATACTTTTCTGATAACTGTTGTTGTACCCAAATTCTACCAATGACAAATGATCACTCTAGCTTCCCTTGAAGTCCAACACGCAAGCTCGTAGCATATCTTCCAGAGTCTGTATCACCCTCTCGGATTGGCCATCCGTTTGGGGATGAAAGGTTGTACTGAAATGTAACTCTGTCCCCATGGCTTGTTGTAGACTTTGCCAAAACTGCGCCACAAACCGAGAATCATGATCTGACACGATAGAAAGCAAAACTTCATGCAATCGCACAATCTCACGTATGTAAAGCTTGCTCCAGGTCTCTAAGTTATCCGTTGTCTTTATACCTAAGAAATTAGCAAACTGGGTGAGTCTATCCACGATGACCCATATGGCATTATGTCCTTGCAACATCCGTGGTAAACCCGACACAAAGTCCATGGTGATGTGATCCCACTTCCACTCTAGGATAGACAAAGACTATAGTAAGCCCCCTGACTTTTGATGTTCGATCTTCACCTGTTGGCACACCGCACATCTTGCTATAAACCTTGCCACGTCCTTCTTTATTCCCTTCCACCAATACTGGCTCTTCATGTCTCTATACATTTTTCTACTACTAGGGTGGATAGCGAACTTAAAGCGATGACACTCTCCAAGTATCTCCTCCTTTAGGAACGAATCGTCGGGAACACATAGCTTCTCCTTATATCTCCAACAGAGTGATGGGATGAGATGAGAGTCCGAGAATCTTACGGCATGAGATTTTTATTGGCATTTGGTTAGGAGAGTTCAAAATTCTTGAGTAACTTATGGGCGAGAAATCAAATTTTGATATCAATTATCATCGTTGAATCAAAAGCCTAAAAATAATCTCAGCAGTGTTGCGAGATAAAGAGAACGGAGTATTGGGGAAGATATAAATTGTGTTGGAAGAGAGAGGAGAAATAGGTAAAGATCGTTTGATAAGGATCAAAGATCACAGAGAGATTATGATAAGGAAAGAAGATAAAAAAAAATCTTTGAATTTGAAGAGAGAAAGAGAGGCGTGAGTCAAGCAATGTTGTTGAGCGGAAAAGCAAAATTCAGTAATCACTGTGAACTATTGGATCAATATTTATGAGATGATCTGAACCGTCTTTTATGTTAGGATTACATTGTCCGTTGAACATATTTATGTTTTATCTCAAAACGATCTGAACCTCCCTTTATTTCTAAAATTCAAACTCAGCTCTACTTTATTATATAGATAGTGTGAGAGAGAGTTATATGAGGGATGAAAGAGTGTGCTTAAAATATCTATGAGAGAGAGGGATTTAAAAGGAATGTAGATATCTCTCCAATGGTTTGAATGAGAATGAGGAGAGATAATAGGAATGTAGTAAAGTTCTATAGGAATGTAGATTCATTAGGATCTTTCAATCAATAATATTTAATCATTCTGAACTGCGAAAGGCTCAAGATAAACCAAACTAGTTACTTTATTATATAGATATTTTTTATCTTATTGATAATTATATGATAGATAATTTTTAATTCTTGATTTCGTTCCTATTTAAAAGTTGTTTTGAACAAATACATGTTTTATGTTCAAGAAATTCTTGTTCTTAAATTCCAAAACCCTAGTTCTTAAAATTTTGCATTATTTCTTTATGTTATTTATTCATTCTTCACTCATAAACCCTAATTCTTGGACAAACCAAGTTTTACATTCAAGAGTACGTTTTTCTGTCCAAGAATCGAAAGTTTTGATTAAACCCTAGAATTTTGAATAGCATAAAAGACAGGTTTCTTGATATGAACTTTAATTCTTTTATTCTTGTACATTGAGAATTGTGAAATTGTGATACATGGATTTTCATGAAATTGTGATTGTGATTGGTTGAGTAAATGATTTTTGATAAAATTGTGATTTTTATCTCTTATATGATTTAGGCGAGACAGACTTGGATTACCTTTGTAAGTTGCAATAAAGTGTTAGAGGTTAGTCTGTCACAGTGGGGTTAGATGCTGCCTAATACTTGTAGGAGATTATTTTCTTGAGTGGTCAACCACTATTATTCACGTAGGTCCGAGGTTAAGAGACAATGTACCTTTCCTATGAATGGATTTGTTAATGTCGTATGAGATTGTATACACTCTTCCTAAAGTGATTTGTGAAGTGGCCTTGTGGGGAATGATTGAGAATATTTGTGTTTGTGGTGGGTGAACAATATAGGTTCCTTGAGTAGATTCCTGAGAAGTAACCAACATACATGAGACACTTGAGATTGTGTTTACTGAATTATTATTTATTTTCTCTGATTGTTAAATATTTACTTCTGTTATTGAATTACTGTATTTTGTAACTGACATTATTTTACTTTCAAAAGTTATATATGTTATTTCCAAAAAGATACTTCCCCATTCTATATTTTGAAAACCTTGTTTGGATTTCAAAGGAATTTTCGATGGACTTTTGCTCACCCCTTACTACCAACACTTTCAAATTTTTGTATATAAAAGGATGTCGATGTAAATGAGCGGGTAGATTTTGAGGCCGAGGTCGATCAACATGGTGATCCCGACAGTGAGGATTAGAGTTATTTTTACACTTGATGAATTTTAATCCATTTAGTTAGTAATAAACATTCAGTAGTTAATAGTGTATTTCGAGAACTAGTATTATTTAGATGTTTTGAATGCAAACTTGGAAAAATTTACTATGGTTAGTTTTGGGAGTTTTATATATCTATGATGAATGGTGAGTGGTGAATGGTGAACGGTATATGTTTGGATGATTTTTAGTTTTTTTTTTTATAGTTGTAGATCGGTAATACCAAACTACGGAATTTTGAGGGTTTCAGCGCCTCCAGTTATCTTCCTGATCCTCCATCCGAGTGGACTTCCTCTTCCCATGTGTGTCGCATATTTCTTCTCTCCGTCTTCCCTTGCGCTTGTCAAGGATATGACTACGCTTAGCTCAGGAGGACTTTCCTTTAATCTTAGTTGTCTGGTGATTGAACTCCTCAGGGACCTCACGATCTTCTGATTTCCTCAAGGCCTCTCTTAGTTCCTCGTTCTCCTATCTAAGCTTTTCTTCCTTCTCTTGGGCCTTCCTTGGCATGGCGTCTCGGGCGTTTTGTCGGTCATGAAAGGACTGGACTAGCTTCATGAAAGTATAAATTTCTCTATCAATTTTTGGGACCTCATCTCGGCGGTCATTATCTCAAGGATTGTACTGTCCAGATAAGCAATCCACTCTTTCTTTGTTCCAACTGCCAGCAACACTGAACCTTATGTCACAATTCGAAAGTAGAGACTCTCGGTAGTTACGTTCAGGCTCATACTCATTGAACTCTTGGTTGTTGCGTGGTGATCCTAACGTACTTTGTAGATTTGACATGACTAATTTGTTCATCTTCCCACAAAGAATGTCAATTATACGAGAAAAACATCTCGCACCTAATATTTGGAGTGACGTGAATTCTGTGTGCTCAATTTTTGGGAGAAAATGAAAATAGTGTCCTATAAAACGAACAAACTGATAGGGACCAGGGGTGGGCCAATTGGAGGTACTCCGATACTAGTCAGTAAATTATAGGGAAAAAATGCGTACCTTAGACTTGTTTTATCCAATATTTATTGTGATTTGTACTCTCTTCTAGGGTTTTGATCAATGGCTGTACAAGTTGTACACTTATTTTTTTAGTCAAATCTTCCTTAATTTGCGTACGAATTTTTTTAGACTTACTTTCTTATTCGTTGATTCTTTAGGTCACATATTTCTAATGTACACCTACAATTTTGGCAATTTCCTTGTTCGCTACTTAGTACAGCATCTGGTTATATGGGATACCCTAGCTATCTTGTTGCTCAACCTTTAGTCTTTATCAATGCCTAGACAACATCTTGTCAACCTCCTCAGGTTTTTAGAGATGACCTAACTATCTTTTCTCGTTTGGATATGGCTCATTCTACAAAAGATAAGAGTCAAACTCTTGCCCCAACTCTAGTGTCGTGGTACCTCTTTGAGAGCATACTTCATAAGTATATTCTCGGCACACACTTACCTTCTCGGATATACTTTCCATCTAAAAGACCACTTTCAATTGATTTCTTTTCTGATTGTGCTTTTATTCACTCTGATCATCTGAAGCCAAAATTTGCTCGGCCAAGCTATAGTTTTGTTCTGTTAATCCTCCATCTGCTCGGTCTTAGTTTGGTTGAGTCTTTGCCTTCTCGGTCATTGTAGAGTTACTCCAAATAATTCTTTTTAGCATATGTCAGCTGTCATGTGTCCAAGTCCAGTTGTCAATTGATGATCAAAAATTTTGAAGCTCTTGAATTTACATAACCCTATTATGCAAAACTTCCACGAATGTGCTACTCTCTCTCTCTCTCTCTCAAGATTTATATTCTTTTTCTAATCCCATCATATTGGGTATGAGACAACCACCATTAACTATGAGAGTTTAAATTGTGATCAAACATTTTATCCCCAACCAAAATTATAGTCATCCTAACAGACCTTATAGATTATAATAAAGGGCCAAATGCATAATTCTCAATAAAAGCAAGGCTATTTTCTAAGTTATCAGGTAACATGATAGGGTTTATTCATCAACACAACCCATATTAGTAGTATAAATTATAGTTAAACATTAATTTTCAAGCTAGGGGTACAAGTATGACCGTCCTTATAGATTATAGTAAAGGGTCAAATGCATAAATCTCAAAGAAAGCAAGGCTATTTTCTAAGTTATCAGGTAACATGATAGGGTTTATTCATCAACACAACCCATATTAGTAGTATAAATTGTAGTCAAACATTATTTTTCAAGCTAGGAGTACAAGTATGACCTTCCTGTAACATAAAAAATTTATTTCAGGATCAAGTTTGAATCTTACAAATTAATGAAGAAAAGAAGTAATTCTTAGATTGGCCAAAAAAATTAAATAAATAAACAAAAGTAAAACCAAAAATGGCTGGCAAGAGGACTAATTATACATTGTCCTAAAAAAATTACAATTCCGATTTTACTTTACCCTCTTGACTATTGATCAAATTCAGTACACTTTCAACTATTGATACACCTAACTTTACAGGCATCATAAAATTTTGGCCGAAATTAGTCTAGGTGGACTATTTTCTAAGATAAACGTGAGTTATTGTGGGCCCATAGTTAAACAATTTTTTTAAAAAAATATAGACAAACTTGAAATTGAGAGGATCCAAATAGGCAGGCAGTTGCTATATATTGAATGGCTGCTTACACAGATTGTGCAAAATTAAAGCATGACTCACTGTGGACTATAAACTACATTGACTGAGAAAATTATGAATTATTGTTTTGGCTGTATCAAAGTATTTTAATCTCAATAATGAAAGCTTAAAGGAATAGTCTGACCAATCCATTGCAAAATTATTATTTTTTTTGTTTCTCCCATGCAGAACAAGGCATTCAGGAGGATCAAAGTACAGTCCCCAGTAGTCGCTTTCTTAGAAAAAAAAAATCAGAGTGGCATTCAAAACAGTCAGCTATGGCTTGCTATAAGAAAATAAAATATATATTGTACTGATACATCTTATGATGTGATTGCTTGCTTACATAAAGTTACCATCAGATAATTGAATGATTAGAAAGAAATATTTTATTTCGTAGGAAAAATTACACAGCTTTGACTCCTTCAACCATCTGGTACTGCACCACAACTATTATGCGTACCATATTATTACTAGTTTCATCAAACTTAATAGGCAGTTGTTTCAGTTTGTCCCAATATTACAAGATTTTATTCACTTTGGATTCGTTTGATAGACGTGGTATGAAGAAATTAAATATTAAATTATATTATTTTTTATTTAATCGGGATTAATATTTTATTTAATAAATAAATTTGATGTCGTATTAATTTCAAAAACGTATATTAATTGTATATTTAATGTATATTTTTTATACGATAGTTCTGTATTATACACGTTTTTTAATACCACCAAGAGATGTGATATTATAATTCAACTCAAATATATTATTTTACATATTTACTATTATAACCCCCAACTGATAAAATCAAATTGTCATTATTATAACAAATACTGATTGAGTATATTTTTGTTAATTCAACATTAATACGATGAAATAATTCTATAACCAAAGAACTAATTGGATTAAGTAATTATTATTCAATGCTTATATTGTGTATTTTCAAACACTTGATAAAATTATATATTATTCTAATACCCTATTTAATATTATCTTTTTTTTTTGTATTGTATTAGACTGAATTACTATATCTAATCCATTCATTTCTAATACGACAACCAAACAAGTCTGTGTTAATGCGTTGACATTTTTCATCCAAAATATAACAATTATTGCCTTAAGCAAGCGCAAAGCCACCTTATGCCCAGCCCTCAATTTTTTTTTCTAAAATTATTTATATATGTTTTAAGAATTTTTTGATATATTAAATTGCGTCCACCTTATTTTTTAGTCAAGACCAGAAAAAGGATAATATATTTATGAGTTTACTTATAATTTTGACATTTATTTTAGTAATTATCAATTACATGAAAGAGAACACATTTTTTTATGTAATCGAATGAATGATAAATAAGTAAGTGATAGCATGATTTTGGATATAAAGAATAATAAAATTAATGCAAGATTTTCAACGTATGAAAATTCATTTGAATAAATTCTAAATAGTTTTTAATTAGTCTTTGTTTTGTAAAAGGATATAATTAATTTTTAATTTTATCATATGTAGCTACTAAACTTACCAATTTTAGTCTTTTAAGTTTGACAAACTTTTAAGAATTAAATCGGATGTAATTAAATATAAATTCATTATTCTATTTTTATCAATTGCAATAAAAAAATTAAGCATATTAAAATATTCGGTACCCACCCTAAAATGATTTTTTGGCTGCCCCGGGCCTTGAGGGCAATATAAGAAATGCATAGCTCAAAGGGTAAAACAAAATCAAATCTATACGTAAAAGGGGATGAAAATATATACTACGATACTTTGCTTCCCAAACTAATGCAAAACAATTTCTCGGAAAGTGCTATTAGAATAAGTTCACCTAACAGCTACCTTGTCGCAACACGGCAGCCTTAAATCCTTTCAAAAATTTCAAAATCAACAATAATACTCAGATTTCGGAAAGTAATTGTTATATTTGTCATTGATTTAACTGTAAATTTTTATTTTTTATTGGAACACATTACTTATTCAATGATGAAATTCTTTAAGTCGAATTTTTTAATCAATTTAGTATTTTCCTTCTAAATTTTCGGACACCGGTCCTCTCTCTTTTATTTTTCCAGACACCAAAGAAATAAATTTTGATATTTTTTAATATTATATGATAATTAGAGATTATATTTTGTACAGTTATGGGCCTTACGGCAAATGTCAAGGTTTTAGTGCTAGACAGAGAGCTACCTGTGCAGGTGTACACGATTCCACTTAAACATCTTAGCTCAAAGGGATTTTTATAGTCTTATATTCAACATACTTGGTCACGTTCAATGATTTTCATCATTTTTAAATTCTTCAAATGATTCTTTAATTAATTAGATATTGAGCGGTTAATAACGTGCTAGTGCTAGTGCTAGTGCCAGTGCCACGCCCTTTAGACTTGGGCTTGCAACGAAGAAAAAAGATGCATACAACTTTTTACTAACTGCACTTATTAGTCAATCTTGAATTTCATATGACTAGAGAACTTGAATTCAGGACAAAGTCAAATTAAGATCACAATTTAAATAGTCAAAATATGTTTATAAATACAAATTAAGTTTCATATATCATTTTCAATAAATAATACTGTTAAGTTATTTATATATTTCTAGTTTTAGATCTTTTTTATTCGGTTTAAAATTTTCTAATTCAGTTATATTCTTATGGGACCTTTTTGGTAGGCCTAATCATGTTATGAATGTAAAACTTTGACATGAGCGATAAATACAAAAAAAGGTATTTTGCAAGCCAATATACTAAATTAGACATAATTGATAAAAAAAAATACGTAGAAAAAATTTTGTTGTAAAGAAGTACACTGTTGAGATACAAAAATTTAATTTCCCATTTTATAAAATTTATTTTCTTAAAAACGGTTTTAGGAATATATCTTAAAACTGATTAGACATACATTGATAAGGCTTAAATGTTGAATTTTAAGAACATTAATTCGTGAAAAATTTACTTTCCTAAAAATGGTTTTAGGAATATATCTTAAAATTATTTAATAACATTAATTTGCTAGATTTTAGGTACATTAATTCACGAAAAACTTTATCTTCAGAAAACGATTACCTCTTCTTCTTCCTATCCAAAAACTATTTCATCTTCCTTGGCAAGAAGTCCTAAATCGTTCCCTGAACATCTACAGGACTTCGTCTTTGAAAAGAAAGTCATACTGGTCTACCATTGAAGCCTTTGAAAGAAAAATCATACTGGTCTGCCATTGTAGATGTAAATTCGTATGTATTTCCCGCTTAGTGTAATAATACAGTGTAACACTATAACACAAATAGTGTTCAATACTTTTTTGCATGTAGTAACAAATTCAAAATAAAATTGAACTGTTACAATGAAATTATATGCAAATATATATTTGAAAAAATGTAACAATATAGTGTTTTATGTAAATAAATTTTTATACTGTTATTGTTATACTGTAAACGCATATGCAGGATAAACTTCGGTAATGGTGTTCGCATATAAAAAAATAGTATAATCACATTTAAAATGATAGATATAAACCTAATAGAGTCATAAATTCAAACATTGTAATTACTTAGATTGAATTATAAGAATGAAATAATATTTTGGACTTGCACTGATAAATTGCTTCCATGCCGAAGAAGAAGAAGACAACAGATGATACTGTTGCAAAATTTAAAATTCAAACCAACTGATTTATCCTCAAAATAAATGGAAGAATCCAATCTTCTATTAAATTAGGAGATTATTAATGCATAAATATAAGTTGAAAAGAAAAATAGTTTCCCAAAAATAAATGATTTAAGAGATGACACAAATGTCAAACGAAAATCCAAAAATTTCAAATCATGTATTTTGACACAATTAAGAACTAAAATTAAGGATTTCCTTACTTTACATTTTTTTTTTTTTGGTATACTTTTTTACAAGTAATTCCAATTTAGTATACTTTCCATCGGAGTGGGCCTAAAGCCCAGACTTTAGTAGCCTAGTGGTTGGGCCGGCCCTGGTCATACCCTAGTAGAAAATGACTCCAGTTATTCATTTCGCAACTCTTTTTTTATCATTTTTAATTTATCAGTTAATATGCTGATAAAAAGTGGCTCAATCACAATTATTATATTATTAATAAAGTTCACTAATCCAAAAATCCATATAAAATTGGTAAAATGAATGTTGCATAAAACAATGGGGTTTGATACCCGTTTGCACTCCTACTTCGCAGAAGCACATTCAGTCAAAATACGTTTAGGAGGATGGAAAGTCAGTCTCAGTAGTTGCTTTCTTTGAAAGGAATTCAGAGTAGCATTAAGACTCTGAATACCATTCCAAACAGTCAGCTATGGTTTGCTATAAGGAAATAAACATATACCTTACAGATACATCCTATGCAGTACTGTCGCTCAATCTTATTTGTATAAAGTTAAAATGAGATAATTAAGAGATGGCTACCAAAAACACTGTTGTATAAATTTATATGAATAGTTTTTATAATTTTGGGGTAGTGAACTTTTAACCAAAAATGTTATGAAATTTTCACTTTATACCTCGACAAAGATAAATTCCACTACAACGCACTAAAATTTTCTAGATGATAACAATGTGTCTCTTTTCCCCTCGATTTGGGGCATACATATTGCCACCACTAAAATTAATTTACGGTGCTTGATCAAAAAAAAAAATTCAATTTACGGTGTAATGTGAGATTTTCTTAGCAAAAAATTTAAATCTTTCAGAAAACAAAGTGTCATTTGTTCTACAGTTTTGTCCCCTTAAAATTGTTGCAATAGTTTAAGCACCCTACTTCTTTGTTACCAATTTTTCCATATTGCCCTCTTTAACTAATTTTATCGATTTTATGCTGAGTTCAAATGATCATTAAATTTTGAACAAAACACAGTCATGTTTTGAGATGATGTCAAACCATAAAAAATAAATGACAGAATAATCTGAAACAACTTAGCATTGTCGAGGATTCGATTTGTCAAGGACTTTGCCGTTTGCCCTAAATAATTGAATAGCCTTTTGATTTTTTTGAACCTTGTGAAACCAATTCTTAGGGGTAGTAGAGTGGTTGAACCTGGCTTTTAATAATTCAGAAATTTTAGGCTTAATTCCTTTTCACATCATTTAAGGGTTAGCCACCTTATCCCTTTAGGAACATACTTTAACTCAACTCAAATCACAGTTGACAACTACTGAGCCCGAGGGAGTAATCGATGCAAACTTAAACACATTTTAGCAAAAAAAAATTGAACCTTGTGAAACCAATTTACTTAATGGTAAATAAGTGTAGATAATATAAAGGATAAAACACAACTACTACAATAATCTGAGTGGGCAAAATCAAATTAGCTAACCCCAAGGGTAGCTCAAATGGTAAAGGGGACAAGCTGTAAACTCAAACGCCTTAAGTTCGAATCGTGACAACCCGTTTGGGCCAGGCAATGAGGAATTTATCCCTCACGAATATTCTAACTCTGGCGTGGATGACCAACCTTTGACTGGACTGGAGAGGGGATTAGTCAAGATGCACAGAAGCTGGACCGGATACCCCTGACCATTGAACCAAAAAAAAAAAAAGTCTAATTAGCTATATAATTGAGCCAACACAACTAATAATTTGGCACAATACCACCGTATGGAATGAGTTATCTTCCAATACATTTGAGCAATGCTACATGGACTTAAAAAGTAGACTTAAAAAATTGACTTGATAATCTCAACCATTGATTTCACTGCAGGTCCCTGCATTTATTGAGACCTACTACCTATTCAATGGTTGAGACTATCAAGTCAATTTTTTAAGTCTACTTTTTAAGTCCATCTAGCATTACTCAATACATTTTCTCTTAAATTTTTTTCTTTGCAGATCACCTATCATTCTAAAACAAGTGAATGATTTGAAATTTGAGTTATTTCATGGAATAATAGCACTCATATAATGGTACCTCACAATTCAAAAGTCACTCTATAACTGAAGAATAAGCGTGTTCTTGGGTCATCGTAGAAACATAGATAGGGTCGACAATGAACAAAAAATAAAATTTTACGACTATTTTTTCGTACACATTCACTTGCATCACATACACAAGTGCTCTTTGAACCATGTTATGCACTCATGTGAGACCATTGTATACAATGGTTCACCAAGAAAGAAATTAAAGAGAAAATATATAGAAGAGCATCTTATCCTCACTACCTCGACTAATTTCAACAACTTCCTATTTTTTGGGGCACTATGCTCTCTCTCTCTCTCTCTCTCTCTCTCTCTCTCTCTATGAATATGTATGCAGTTGCCTCTTATTATTTTTGTTGTGTTGTGAAAGTGCTAAATTAATAGAACATAAAATAAATAACTCAAAAGCGAAATGAGAGAAAATTTTGGAGAATGGTATTACTCTCTATCTTGTTGTCTTTTTACACCTCATTCCACCCTGAGAAGCTCCTTTTTGTTAGATATACATTTGTAATTAGCTAATTTTGTGGAATCCATTACAAATCTCAACCTATCCCATGGTCATTATGATATCAAGATTGAATATCTAAAAGTGTCATTGAATGGAGGGGATCAAACGTCAAAGCTACATCATTTACACTCATGTTGCACCTTCAAACTTAAGACAAAGGTAATGACTTAGATACCCAAGATGATTCCTTGGCTTAATTACCTTAAGAGGATTAGAGTTAAAAAAAAATTAGGAATTAATCCATATATGGATCTTAAGTGATTTTAAAAGAAAAGATTTTCTAAACCATTTTGTGTTTTGAAAATATAGTTCGAGTCATTAGCATACCCATATTGAAAAACAGCCTTAAATGTTGTAAAAAACCATTTTTTTTATTGGATTTATGCTTAAAAAACTAGTAGGGACCGCTCTATACTCACTAACCTTTACTAGAGTGGTATCTTTATGATTTAGGAAAGAAAAGGGGAAGAGACCACGGGATGGAATACAAGGCTAACTCTATGAGCTCGATACCAAGATTTGTAACCCCCCAAATACCACCCTGAATAGCATTACATTCTAAAATCATTTACATCATGATAGCACTAACAAAATCCATCAATAAAGGTACATTGGACACTCGACTACATGTTGACTATCGGTAGCTCGGGTACACTGGATAGTCAACTACCGGTAGTTCGGATATACTTTGGACAATTCGACTACCTACTGACTACCGATAGTTCGGGTACATTTTGCACTCCACTATCTGTTGACTACCGATAGTTTATGTACATTTTGCACTCGACTACCAGTTGACTATCGGTGGTTCGGGTACACTGGGTCATTTTTTACCAGTAGTCACTGCCCAAATATGCCTATATTTTAAGTTTTTCATTTTCAAACCATTTCAAACTCTTTCAAAACTAACACAAACATGTCTAACAAGGTTTTCCACATAAATCTAGGTACCTACAAGTTCTATTGAAAATGATTTCAATTATTTACAAGTTAAAACTAAATTTTAGCTAAATATTTACTATTTTCAACTTTAACATCTATAAAATATTAACTCACACCAATTTTTTGGCCTCACTCCCATTTCTTTCTACTTTTCAAATCTATAGGATTTACGCATACCTCAACACCTATACTTTCATTTGAAAATCAATTAATAAACAATTATATCAGTATATAAATATAAACATGTGGGGGTTTACAATTGAGCAGAATGAGAATTTATCATATGAAGAAACCATTGGTCAACATCTTTTTGATTTTATTGATTTTTAATTTCTATGGGACCTTGATATTTTTGAGTTGGCAGACGTTCTTCAAGAAATTCTTAAGTCTATGCTAAGGTCACCAAAGGATGTTGAATGCGAGATTATTTTACCAATTTTCAAAGGAGTAACATATCTACAAAAGGGAGTGTTTGAGAAGATAATTCTAAAGTACAAAGCGGATGTAGACAAACAGCAATGCATCAAATTATTTCAAGTCAGGAATATAACTAAATCACTTTGCCTATTACAAGGATGACTATAATCAACCACGTCAAGAGGAGGTTCTGCTCCTGTCGACAAAACTTGTTGTTAGAATGCAGCTACTAGAGACTATACAATTTTTGCTAAACTAAAACCAACAAATCCTCTAATTAATGCTCGTTGGGTTCCTTGGAGCTATACCCCAACAGCCAAGAGGGGCAACACCCCAAGCACCTCGACCTGCACGCAAAGGTGCCATGTGCCAAAGTGCCCCACCTCACCAGGGCACCCCAGCTCAGTGCGCCCCGGCTCACCCCCTCGTGCGCCCACTCAATGCTCCCATGCTGATGACCTTCCGTTACAAGAATACAAGGGGAAAACTTAGTATATAGATCATGAAAGTCACTATAACAACCCAGAAGGCGTCCCCAACTACTGGGACAAAAAGGTCAAGGAAGTACAAAATCAACTGGGCGACATCTTCAACATCATGAAGGCGAGAGAGCCGAAAATTTTCAAGCATCTTGTGAGGCATATTGATATGTCATTCATAGTTGATCTGGCCAACTACTCATCCCACCTTGTAAGGAGTACTATTGAAGTTTTTGATGGCTCAAAAGATCCACTAGACCACCTTGACTTCTATAAATCTCTTATGCAACTACGTAATAGAAGAGATTATGTGCAAGGCTTTTCCTACAACCCTCAAGAAGTCTGCAAGCCATTAGTTCGCGAAACTCAAACAAGCGTCCACAAATTATTTTGTTGTACTAAGAAAATCCTTCGTCCCCCACTTCATAGGGAGACACTACCCACTTCCTCAATATTTAAGCAAGGCCGAAATGAAAGTCTGAGGAGTTACCTTACTTGTTTTAATGAGGAGGTCCCCTAAATTGAAGATTCAGATGACAAAGTCACTATAACTGCCTTCATAAGTGGTATTTGTTCACCTAATTTTTTGTTTTCTATTTTGAAGCTCCCGCCAAAGAGCATACCAGAATTACTTTCAAAATCCCATAAATACATGAACGTTTAGGACATCACCAAAACCAGGCGAGGTGAATCCTCATGTGGTGAGAAGAAGAGAAAAGATCCATGCGAAGACAAGAGCGAGACCAAGAATAAAAAGGGCATGACAAAGAGGGTGTCAGCCAAAGACTACATCAACATTGTGCCTCTAAGGGAGTGATAGGCCTTCACGTGGCTCAATGCCTCATTTGAGCATATGCTACTCCAAATTCAAGAAAACCCTGTGGTGCACTGGCCAGGACAAATGAAATATGCCCCGAACCGTAGAAACCCAAACAAATATTGCCGATTCCACTGTGACAATGGCCACGACACTGTCGACTGCTTTGAATTCAAAAAGAAAATTGAGAAAATTATACAGGGTAACCAATTGTGACAGTGTGTGACAGGCAGAGACCACGCCCCATTACCCGATCGCAACTAAGGTGAGAGAGAACGTCAACGACCCTTAGGAGAAATCCATATTATCTCCATAGGGCTTGTGGGAGGAGGTGACTCCAACTCAGCTAGGAAGCCGCACGTTAGAAAAGTTAGATACTCATAACCAGATGACGCACGCACATTGAATTCTCATAAGCAAGCGGATTATGAGGTCATCTCCTTCTCAAACAAAGGCCTAGAGGGGATCCAGCACCCCCAACGATAACCTATTGGTGTTGACCATGATGGTTGTCAACTATCAAGTAAGAAGAATCCTTGTGGACAGTGGCAGCTCTGCCGATTTCCTATTCCCAAAGGCATACAGTAACCCCCATCTTGGCAAGGAGATACTCTAACCCATCAGGATGCCTCTCATTGGTTAGTTTTGGAGAAAAAGCTTACCCCCTGGGCTCTATCACCCTACCAGCCATGGCGGTCACTGTACCTAGAAGCGTCATTATAATGGTAAATTTCATAGTGTTAGACTACCCGTCTACCGACAACATCATCTTTAGGAGTCCAACACTCAACACCTTGAGGAGGTGTCATCCACTTACCTCCTTATTCTTCATTTCCAACCTCATGTGGAATTGGAGAAATTCGAGGAGACCAAGATACGGCGAGGGAGTGCTATGTAGCTTCATGATGACCAAAAAGCCTCAAGAGACCATATAAGTGGAAGTACTTGACCCTAAGGACGACAGCGCACTAGAGAGAGAAGAGCTAGTAGAGGAGCTCACATCAATGGTCATGGACGAAAGTCGCCCAGAGAGAAGAGTCTATATAGACTCCTTACTTAAAAAATCCAAAATTCTG
This sequence comes from Ilex asprella, assembly GCA_023539305.1. Classification (NCBI taxonomy): domain Eukaryota; kingdom Viridiplantae; phylum Streptophyta; class Magnoliopsida; order Aquifoliales; family Aquifoliaceae; genus Ilex; species Ilex asprella. The sequence goes on from CM042186.1 coordinate 15,522,388, forward strand.
AAGGAAAAGTCTTGCCCCATCCATGGAATCCCGAACACCTGAAGAGGTACTACCAATAGTGTGAAAGAGTAACAAAACAAAGCAATAGGCGTTTGGTTGGATCAACTAGATTCTTACTTTTTTTAATCAACCAGATTTGTACCTTTTGGTGGACCACCTGCCCACCACTGTTAATTACAAGCAGTTATCAAATAAAGCTTCGCATATTAATCACAAAAATTGTCTTACTTTTTTATTTCACCAAAAATTTGGAAACAAAAGTCATTTTTATCAACCATCCTAGGCACTATGGCTATCTTCGTTACTGTCGCACTCCTTGTTGCCTGACTCACTGTCATTAGAATCCTCGTTATAATCATCATCACTTGTGCCCGACTCCTCATATAGAACAAATCTCGCTAAGAAAAGCCGTTGAAACCTTCCCCTTGAACTCCTCGTAGCCATCAATAAAAGTGTTTATAGTGCTATCCCATTGGTTATGGACAATCTTCTCTGCAGCCTCTCTCCGCCTCTCTATCTCCAGGGAGTGAGCCTTTACTCTGATAGCCCTCTCATAAGCTACCTGCTACTTTGCCTGTGCTCTCACGCAAGCAGGCTTAGGCTTAACTTCCAACTTAGCAACTCTCTCGTGAGTAACCAAAAGCTCAGCCTACTCTGCCTCTGCTATCGCACAAGCAGCCTCAGTCTCAAACTTCAGTCTAGCAATTCTCTCGTGATTCACTAAAAGCTTGGCCTCAAGAGGTGTAACACTCTCACGAGCCACCCTCAACTCCTCCTCTATAGCCCACAATGTCTGTTTCGTTCTCATAAAAGTCCTCAATATCTACTCATGTTGATAAGCCTTCACAAAAGCTGAATGAAAATAAGTAAAGCAAGATTTTTACCTATTGCCACAATACAAGAAACGCCCGTAAAACCCCCCAACCATTTGGGGTCAGTCGCCCTAACATGAGCGACAAGTATGCCAAAACACAGCACAAAGGCGTAGGAATCAAAAATCTCAAACCTGTCTCTAGCACCTCTTCGTAGATGACAATTTCTTAAAAAAATTCATCATACGAAAAGTAGTGATGATCCTAGCAATCTCAACATTAATATTGATGATATTGAAAGTAGTGCTCACCTTGAACATCGTCGTCAACGACTACTTTGCCACATTTCTTGCGTAGCTAAGGATGCTGGGTAACATTGTTTCTACCACTATGACCTTCGGAGCCTGTCGCCTCGTTGCTCGTGCCCTCGTAGCGCCTAGCGCCCATAGTCAGTGCCTCGCACATCTCGCTTCCTACACGCCTCCTGGCAATGGAACCTCACCTCACCTTCTGCTCGCGCCTCCTTCCACTAGCGCCTCGCCTTCTGGCACTTGCACCTCGTCTTCCTGTCGCTAGCACCTCGCATTCTACGCCACACACTTCTCTTTCGCTGCTCATCTCACCTAGACAAGCATTTCAAGCAACCATTAAAACAATAACCATGACTATTTATGGTGTGAAAGATTTTGTAGCAAGAAGAGGCATGGAGAATGAGAATAATTAAAAATAACTATAGTCAATACCCAGAAGGAAGGGTAAAAAAGTAGAAAGCAAAATTTATTCTTATTGATGCCCTCTCCTCCAAAACACATTGAGCTTGGGGCATGGGGCAAATGATGGGCGCAACCTAGACCAAACCCAGATCATAGAAGCAAATCAAACCCAAATAAAAAATGCAAGCGAGGCACAAATCACATATGCAGACCAAGCCTAGATCACAGATGCAAGTCAGGCCCACATCACAGATGCAAATCAACAAAAGCTCATCACAATTTCAATTGGGTCAAGCACACCACCTTGGAGGACTAGTCTATTACTAGCGCATGTGGGGATCTCCATCTTAGGAAGGGAATCGTGGAACAAATTCATCGGGTGTGTGATTCACCAGCTTCACAAAATCATCTCGCCCGTTACGAGTATGATGCCGGCCCCATGGAACCATCCCGCTCCCTGTATTGGAGCCTTAATAAAAGCTCCCTTATAGTCCTTGTGAAATGCTGCTCACCAATAAATTGTAAGTCTCGCCTATACATAGGAGCATCACACAAATCTCAACACTCTGTAGTTTTAGTAATAAGATTCTCTGGTCATCGTAGCCATTCTCCATGGAGTAGGCCACTCAGATCGAGCCACCCAATTTGTGCATTTAACTCTGTTGAACACGACCCATCACATATACCACCACATCTTTGATTGATTTTGCATAAACACTTTTGTGCATTATCAATTTACACACAAAAGGTTTTAATATGCAAGAATGAATCTAGAATTAGAAAAATAACTTTTCATCTATAATGTGGGGAGGCAGTTGTTCGGTTTTGATTGCTTGTTTAGAACAAGCCAATTTCGTCAAAATCTTTCAGACCTGAACAAATAAACTTACAAATAATATTAATTAAAATTAAAATTCAAAAAAATTCACGTGCAACGATTAGTATCAACAAAAAATCATATGACCTTAAAGACACATAGGTGTTGTTCAAGTAATATCCTTTATCAAATATTTCAAGAGTTTAAATGAAATAATCGTAGAATAATCTTTGCTACAAGTTATTTCTAAGCAAATGAGCAAGTTAAATATTGCTTATGGTTCCTTTAGTCACGTTGTATACCTTTTTAGAAGTAAAAATTTAAAAATATGTTTATTATTATTAAAGAATTACTGGAAATTATAACAAACAAGCCGTTAGATATTAGTAAATATATGAAATCTATTTTGTTATATACGTATGTCGCCTGTATTTGTATACAATTTTTTGAGATTTTGCTGTATAATTATATCCTTAACACGAATTCGTATTGTGCTTCCTAGATGTGACACGTGCCAAAAACATGGAGTAGTTCCATAGTTGATGATCCAAAATTCACTAATGAAAATGAAGCTAAAAGTATTTACATAAACTTATTGTGCAAAAAAAAAAATCCACTAATCAATATGAATCTAAAAGTATTTACATAAACCTACTATGCAAAACTCTCACTCTCTCTCTCTCTCTCTCATGTGTTTTTGTATACGTGTAAGAACTTAAAATAACTTAATTTTTGGAAAGACCTTATTTTAGGATTTTTTTTTAATCCCCATTATATAGGATATGAGATTACCACCATTAACCATGAAAGTTTAAATTTTAATCAAACATTTGAAAAATGAGGTTTTCATCCCAACAAAAATTACCGTCATCCTAACGGACCTTAATAGGTTATAGTAAACGGCCAAATGCATAATTCTCAATGAAATCAGGGCTATTTTCTAAGTTATGAGGTCATATGATAGGGTTGATGAAGCAACACAACCCATATGAGTAGTGTAAGTTATAGTCGAACATCAATTTTCAAGCTAGGGGTACAAGTATGACCGCCCTATAACATAAAAAAATTATTTCACTGTAAAGTTTGAATCTTACCAATTAATGGAAAAAAGTAATTCTTACATTGGCAAAAAAAAAAAAAAAATCAAACAAAATAGTTTGTGAGAGGATTAATTATACTTTGTCATATTAAACTACGATCCTGATTTTATATTTCCCTCTTAACTTCAATACAATATACTTTCTCAACTTTACGCAATTACGTGCATCCTATAATTTTGGCTGAAATTAGTCTAGTAGACTAGTTTTCTAAGATAACAAGTGAGTTTTTAAACAATTTTTTTAAAAAAAATATATGACGAATTTGAATAGCTAAATGTTCAATCTGTTCGGCCAATAGTCGTGTAGGCAAATTGAAATAGGGTTATAAATAGACCAAATATAAATTGATCCATTGATTTAGCACAAATTTTAATTTAAAATCCAATCTCTTCTACTATGTTTTGAGATATAGTAGAATAATATTCATGAGAATCAATAGTGAACCTTATTTTTTATTATTTTTTAATTTATTATTGGCACTGAATTGACAATATTTTGTCAATTGTCGCACAAATTTTAATGACACAATATATTAGCACAAAAATAAGTAGGTTAAATACAGGGCCAAAGCTTATAACATGAAAAAAAAAATGACGGGTATAACATTAGAAAAAATGAATTTTTTTATTTGTTGTTCTAGTATTAATTGTATCATTGTGCAATAAAAGTTTTTTTTTTTTGCTCGGCTTTGTTAAAATGTGGAACGGCTTGATTTTAGTTTATAAAAAGCTTTTTAGTGATTGGCTTCATTGAAAGGAGGGATCTTGATTATAGGTTTTTTTTACAAGGAATTGTGTATCAACTTGAACAAGAATCGATTAGTAAATATATCTAGTTAGTTTCAAATCATATGACGTTATTAATTTAATCGACGACGAACCCGAAATCACACAAACTCACTTCACATGTATAATTAGATTTACACGAAATTAACATACTTGAAATTGAGAAGATCCAAATATACTGGCAGTTCCTACGTAACAAATGCATGGCTGCTTACACATGATTGGGCAAAATTCAAGCATGACTCACACTGTAGACTATAAACTACATTGACAGAGAAAAATATGAATCCATTCCACAGTTTCATTTTTAGTTCTCCCAAGCACAACCAGTCAAAAGGCATTCAGGAGGATACATCTCAGTAGTTGCTTTCTTTGAACAAAAAAATATATATATATTCAGAGAGGCATTCAATATAGTCAGCTATGGCTTGCTATAAGCAAATAAAAATATACTGTACTGTTACATCCATGCTGTTTATGTAATTAAATAACGTGTAATTAGATAGAGAACAACCAAAGGGCCCATCTCATCCCAGGACGACTAGGAGGGGAGTGTGTAAATATATTTACTGAAAGAAAAAGAAATAAAGTCAGTGGATCTGAGTCTTCTCAATTATAAGTTTTGTCGACTGAGTAGGTTAAATTAACCGTTTAACCCAATCGCCTAATCAGTGGGTTCTTATGGGACTCGGTATTACCTAATAAGTTCCAATGAATTTAGTGATATATAGGACAGAGGTTCTACTCGGATGGTTACAACTCTCTACAATGGTGCGACATATTTTGATAGTGCAAAAATATTGTTCCCTATATCAATAAAAAATTTAACAATATATATTAAACTGTAACAAGATTAACAAAATTTAAAACCGAGATGATAAAAATCTACAGGCAGCTCCTACATGCTGAATTGTCGTTTAGTTTCCAGCTTTCGAAAGCCACCGACGATCTATATGTGTGGTAGAAGAGGGAGGACTTGGGCGGCTCAGTTGGGATCAAAAGGGAACAACCCCTTATGGCCAGTAAACAAATAGTTATACCTTGAATAGAATGCTTGTACTTATATTAATATTTTCCTCATGATGAAACTTCTCAGAAACACATCCAGTCAAAGTACATTTAGTAGGATGGAAATTCAATCTCAGCAGTTGCTTTCTTTGAAAAGAATTCGGAGTAGCATTAAGACTGTGAATACCATTCAAAACAGTCAGCTATGGATTGCTATAAGCAAACAAACATATACAAAGATACATGCTATGCAGTGTCACTCAATCTTAATTACTTGAATAAAGTTAAAATGAGACAATTGATAGATGCCTAACAAAAATGATGTTGTATAAATTTGTATAGTATAGTTTTTATAATTTTGGGTAATGAACTTTTAACGGAAGATGTTATTAAATTTTCACTTTTTCCCTCGACAGAGGTAGCTGTTTACTATTACAACCTAATTTTTTTCTAGATGATGACAGTGTGTCCCTTTTTCCCTCTATTTGGGGCAAGCATATTGCCACCACTTAAATAAATTTACAGCACAATGTGAGATTTTCTTACCAAAAAATTTAAAATTTTTCGGAGGACAAAGTGCCATTTGTTCCACAGTTTTTTCCTTTAAAATTGTTGCAATATGTTATTTTGTGTCTTTTATTGTAACGCCTCAAAAACCACCCTAGATGGCATTACATTCTAAAATAATTTACATAATGAGAGCACTAAAATAATTCATCAATAAATAAGACTTTGTAAGTCATCCATAAGATTTACAACATTTTCCCAAAAGAATAGGCCCATTTTTTGCCTTTACATTTCAAAATTTAACTAATGTAGCGCAGCACAATATAACAAAAGTGAACTAGACCTTACATTGTTTCAAAAGAATACCCTAGTCTAGTACAAAAAAATGTGTCGCTCTAAGCGCCCACCTCAGGATCCCCAATCCGGTCTAGTGGAGTCTCACAGTGTACAGGCTCCTCGACTCCCAACTCCTCCTTAAGAGTATAATATGAAAAATGTTTAACTGTAGGAGGTGAGCACGAAACTCTGTAGCGAAACGTTCACAAACTCAAACAAGATTTATAAAAGTATATAAAAAGGTCGGTCTCATTTCACAAATAGCATATATAATCTTTGAAGTAAAACCGGAACATTTTACAGCTAATCTCAAGTTTAAGTAACAGTAGTAACAGGAATGAACAATAACAACTAAGTTCCAATAAATATTCATTTCCCATACATGATATAATATTGTCCTTCAAGGCATGAACATCCTTACAAAGAACCTTTCACCCTCAAGGTTTAGTTCTCAAGCATCCTTACCAGGAACCTCTTGAGAATATTACATATTGTCATTTTTTCGCATGAGCATCCTTATAAGAAACTTCTCACCCTCAAGGTTTGGTTTTTAACCATCCTTTCTAGGAACCTCTTGAGAAAATCTCATATTATCCTCTTTTAGCATGAACATTCTTACAAGGAACCTCTCACCCTCAAGGTTTGGTTCTCAAGCATCCTTGCCATGAACCTCTTGAGAAGGAATGAGCATCCTTACAAGGAACCTCTCACTCATGTTTGTCCAAACAACCATAAAAGCAATACATTACCAACTATTTTCTTGAATACCCAACCATTCCACTAGTCCCCAATTATAAGCAAATTCATGTAAAATCCCCAATTCCCACAAGTGATATTTCCAATGGACCAAATTTAATAAAAGGTACAAGAAATGATCCACAATTTCATTTCAACACTCAAAACCAAACCAATTTACACAATTTATAAGCATATCTCAAAATTTTCAAATTTGGCATATGACATTTTTAATAACCACTCAAGAAAATTGCAAGAGATCAACCATAATATTATTTTATCACTCAACACAAAGTTCTAAGGTTCCAACATCAACAATAAATGAAGAATTTAACGGGGGACTCCCTTACCCTTGAAATCTAGGTTTTTGAATCAAAAAAAATGGGTATCAACCCTAACTTCATGTAAAATATGATAATAATTGTGAAAAAATCAAGAAATGAAGAACTCATAGCAAATACATACTAATGAGAGTCAAAACATGTATATATATTAGCTCTAACATCACTGAAAGAGAATAGGAAGAAATCCCCTACCTTGTAATCTTGAAGAACTAGGATTTTGATCTTGAATCAATCTCTAAATCTCTTATTTTTCCCTTTTGAGCATGTGTTTCTCTCTTTCTCTCTTCCTCTCTAAGTGTTTCTAGGGATTGAAGTGATGTAATGGAGGCTAAGGAAGCGCCCTAATGTATTTATAATGGAGAAAGGACCGGCTGTTCGTGACTTAAAATTTTCAGATTTCTACAGCAACTATCGGTAGTTCGGATACACTTTGGACCATTCGGATACCGGTGGACTATCGGTAGTTTGAGTACACTGGATAGGTACTACCTGTAGTTCGGGTATACTGGAGAGTCGACTACCGGTAGCTCAGGTATATTTTGCACTCTACTACTTGTTGACCACCGGTAGCTCGGGTACACTGGGCCTTGGACTACCGGTAGTTCGGGTAAACTTCTACCGGTAGTTATTACTAGTAGGCACTGCCCAGATTTGCCTATATTTTATGTTTTTCATTTTCAATCCATTCTTATCCCTTCCAAAACCATCTCATACATGTCTAATAAGGTTTTTCACATAAATTTAGATACCTACAAGTCTTATTGACAATGTTTTCAATTATTTACAAGTTAAAACTAAATTTTTGCTAATTGTTTACTATTTTCAACTTTAACATCTACAAAACATTAACTTACCCCCATGTTTGGCCTCACTCGCATTTCTTTCTACTTTTTAACTCTATAGGATTTATGCATGCCTCATCACCTATATTTTTATTTGAAATTTAATTTACACCCAATTATATCACTATATGAATATAAACATGTCGAGGTTTACATTTATATATTCAATTTCATTTGGATCTGTTTTGGAGCATTTTGTGGGCAACCCATTACTTGGTGCAATAAGTTTTTATGTTGGAATCAAATTTTATGGTTCATGACTTGTTGGACATCTCAACTTCAGTGAATAAGTTTCCGTTGAAAAAAAAACTTTAAATTTTCTCATTTAATTTATTTTATATGTTTTAATGGATCACTTTTAATTTAGGATTTAATTGAATTTTTATATGATTTAAATAAGTAATTATATTTTGCTTTAATTGGACATTTGAATGTCTTTGTGTGGTGGCGGTTACTAGATGATGGACTTTTAAAAAGTCTTTAATGGCTAGCATTCTCAAATATATATAAATAGAACTCATATGATCTAATGAGAATATATGGTTTTGTAGTTTGCATTCTTTTCCCATATAACTTCGATTCGAGTCAAGTTTACCCTTTCCTTCCAGTGGGCATGACCATTATGGAGGTGCTGCAGCGAGCATCTAGGTTTAATTTTGGAGTTACTGGTGTCCGTCAGTACCCTCACCGGGGAGGCTCAGCTGTTTTAGGACAATGTTCACACGACTCTCGGACTCGCAGGTCAACTCTTTTTAATTTATAGACTCTATTTTATTCTATTTTAAATTGATTGTTATTGTATATTTATTTACATATTCTTATCAGTTTGTGATATGGATATTATTTTGTTTAGTAAAATTATGTATAATTATGCTAATTTCCCAACAATTTCAACCATGTATGTCTTACTACAACTACGACAAAGATGGTGCACTCTGTCACGTGATGGACTTTATTATTGATTTTTGAATTTGAAGAGATAATGCGCAAGCCAAATGTGTCTTGTTTTTTTTTTTCTTCTCCAGAAGTTTTTATATAGCGGAAAAGCTACAATTCCTCTTAGCCAATCCACATCGAAGATCGGGATTTTTTTCCATGATTTGGGTTTACTCTATTTTGGATTTTCTAGGCATTACGAAGTTTGGGTTACTATTAATAGAGGAAATACGTTTTTTCGGTACTAGTTGTTGAGAATGGTCTTGTAATCTCTAATTTTTAAATAGTGAAATTTTGTCGTTGTAATTCGTTTGTGGACGTAAACTTACATATTAGGTCGAACCGGGTATATTAGGTATGTTCTATTTTTCTATTTATTATTATTATTATTATTTTTTGGGTCTTGCTTTATAACAAACTAGTATCAGAGCTTTAGTTTTGGGATGGTTATAATAAAATTTGAAATATAAAAATTTTATGGCTAGAACAATTTTAATTTGTGGCATATCAAGATGAAGACAGTGCTTCGTCAACAAGAATTGACAAAGGTCATTCATGGATCTTGGAGACAAATTGTTGATATTAAAGATCAACACACATTGAAATTTCATTATCTCTTGTCGATGAGGCTCTTCATCAGGTTATCGATGAAGACTTTGAATTAGAATTTGCAGATGAAGAAGTCCATCGCCTACCATTTGTATCTAAAGCAATAGTTGTATACATTCAAGATGAAAAAATGTACAACAATTACTGAGCATATTGATGAATTTAACAAAATTATTATGAACTTGAAAATACTGAGATTAAAATTATGGATAAAGATCAAGCATTTATTGTGTTATGCTCTCTGTCTAATTCGTTTGATAATTTTGTTAATTCAATGTTCTATGAGAGAGACTCCATCTCTTTAGTTGATGTGAATACCTCTTCGAATTCTAAGAAGTTGCGTACTAAATTGAATAGTAAGGGTAGTGATGCTTAGGCAAAAGGTCCGTTTGTAAGGGATCGTTATGACAGTTCCTCTAATAATAATAGAGGTAGATTTGTTAACAAAAATTCAGATAAGGAAAAAAAATCTAAAAAATCGATCACAGTTTCTAAAGAAACAACATAGTTTTGAATGTTTCTATGGTCACAAAATTGATTATTACATGCAAGTGTGATTGTTATAAGTTGAAAAGTAAATGGGGACAGAAAATAATAAAGCCTTCCGATTTCTCTAGTGTTGTTGATGTTGCAGAAGAAACATTTGATGGTTTAAATAATGTTCTTACAATTGTTGTCTTTAATGGACGTTTTAATAATGAGTGAATTCTTGATTTGGGTTGTTCCTGTCATACGTGCTCTAATGACAAATGTACGACATATTGCAGAATTAAAGAAGAATTTGATTTATTTGGGTACTTTAGATTCCATTGGTTGTAGATTTTTTTGTTAAAGGTAGAGTTATGAAAGTATGTAGGGGTTCTCTAGTTGTCATGAAAGGTAAAAAATTTAATGGTCTTTATGTTCTTCAAGGTGATACTATGATTGGTTCAGCTGGTGTGTCATCTTTAGAATTTTCAGATTCAGATATTACGCAATTATGACATATGAATTTAAGCCACATGATCGAAAGGACATGAAAGTTTTATCTAAACAAGGTTTACTTGGTAAATAGAAAATTGAGAAGCTTGATTTCTGTGAGTATTATGTCTTCGAAAAATATTGTAGAATCAATTTAAGTACAGCTACACTTAATCTTAATTACTTGAATATAGTTAAAATGAGATAACTGATAGATGACTAACAAACACAATGTAATATATATTTGTATAATATAGTTTTTATAATTTTGGGGTAATGAACTTTTTACTGAAAAATGTTATAAAATTTTCACTTTATCCCTTAACAAAGATCAAAGTTTGCTATTACATTTTAAATTTTTCTAGATGATAACAATGTGTCCCTGTCCCCTCGATGTGGGGCATATATATTGCCACCACATAAATAAATTTTAAGTGTAATGTGAGATTTTCTTAGCAAAAATTTTAAAGTCTTTCAGAGGATAAAATGTGTTCTATAGTTTTGTCCCTTTTATTGCTAATAAAGTGTAGGCTAGAAGTAAGAGGATTCTTGAAGTGTGAGTGTTTGATGACTAAGGGCTTGTAGTAATGGCCATGAACGTGTGAAATAAATAGAGAGTAATAAGGACGCTTGATTTATTGTGATTCCCCAATTACCTTTAAGCCACTCGAATGTAGTCTCTTACTCCGAGGAGGGGGAGAATTTCTATTTTACTTGGAGAAAAGAAGATAGAGAGCAACTTTTTCTCATTGGCTTTTGTAGAAGAGTCCAAGGGTATTTATCTTACGGAGTCATATGATAGTCCAACCAACAACCCCCGCTTCTCCCAAGTCTATTGGGATGTTCTTTGAGTTGGTTAAGGATATTGCTGAGAGAATGTTGAGTCGTTGGTAGACCCATTCTCTTGATCTAACGTGGTATGTTCCTCCAAAGGTAAAATGATGTCGACAAAGAGATGGAGATTTAACTAAATGAATTGCGTGATTTTCGCTCGTAGGTCTATTCGTCCACCTTGAGATTACCAATCATACTTACCGACTAAGAGGTCAGCAAATGTGAGGGTTATTTATAACACTAACCAACTTATATTAGCATTTTTGTTTTTTGAAATTTATAAATTTTTTGGGTAATTTTGTAATTCCAAAAAACTTCGTCATGAAATTAGGATTCACTTTGTAATTTTTAAAAATGCCTCAGAATTTTTTGGAGTCAATATAAGTTTGAAAAATATATCCTAACTATTAGACACAATTATTTAGCATTAGGGAGTATTTTATAAACTTTGGGTTGTCATTGTGTAATTGCAATAAATATTTGTATAATATGCTAAAATTTAATCTACAAATTCAGGTTATGTTTGGTAACTATATTTGTCCTGTGTTTTATGTTTTTGTTTTCAATTTTTATCAAAATTGAAAACAAAAAGTATGTTTGATAACTGTTTTTGATTTTTTTTTTGTTTTTGTTATATTGGAAATAAAGACAAAAAAATGGGAACAAAAAAAAAGATGTTTCAAAAAACACAAAAAACAGAGACAACGCGGGCAAAAAATGGTGGGAATTAATGAGATCCGAACTTCAACTCCTCTCAGCAACAAAACAAACTTTTTTTGTTGAAGTATAAAAACTCATTTCACCCCTCTTTCCTCTCCATTGCTTCTCTCTCTCCTTTCTCCCTCATCTTTTCTTTCTCTGTATCAGATCACCTGCCTTCATCTCTACCTCCTCTCTCCTTTCTCTGTATGAAACCTAGAGGCAATGAAACCCACCTCAATCGTTGTCTCTCTCCTCTCTCCTCTCTCCTCTCTCCCTTTTCTCGGTGAAACTCAGAAGCTGTGCATATATATGCACATATCGCTGCCTCCAAACGAATCGTCACCTCTATCGCCACCTCCAAACGAATCGATGTCTCCTATTTCTTCCCCCCTCTCTCTCACTCACAATTGAACTTGAATGATTTCAATCTCTCTCAGTCGAACTCGATTGAATCAGCCCATCAGTTGTCTTTTTCCATGCTGAGAAGTTTCCATTACAGTCGAGATTGTTGCTGCTTCATTTAGGGTGCAGGATCAAAGCTCAGGGTTTCAAATCTGGATAGTGGAAGCTAATATGGGATCCTAAAGGAGAGTTGATTCTATGTTTTTGAGTGTTTTGAAGGATTAAAGTCTTCTAATTGTGGTGTAAACGGGGATTTTCTTTTCCTCTGATTCGTGTAATTCTTTTGATTAAGTGTCTTTATGTCGTTTAAAATGTGGAGCATAATATATTTGATTAATTGTGTGAGTGAACAAATTGTACCCATATGGAAATTTGAGCGTAATATGTTTGATTATTGTTTCCATTGCTATTGGTTGACGATTTGTTGTTGCTGGTTGCTAATCTGTTGCTAGTGCTGGTGCTGGTTGGGCCTGTATGTAAATAGTGTGTGGGTCTGTGTGTGTATTGTGTCTGTATTGGTGTTGGTGTGTGTATTTATTTTAGGATTGTGTTGAAATTGGGGTTGGAATTGGAAAAGAATGTGATTTTTTTGTGGGTTTTGATTCATTTTCCCCATCTTTAATTTCAAGATGAAATTGAATGGTGTGAATAATTTCACTTGGAAGCATTGGTATATCACAAGAGGATCTTCATGTTATGGCAAGACTTCTCCTTATGCAAGATCTGTTGCTGCTGCTTATGATGCTTAGTTTGAGTTACTGTTGTGCTGTGGCTGATGGTTTTCAATTATGGGCAGTGGTTTTCAAGTCTGAATTACCATAATTATTTCATTAACAGTTGTTTAATTATAGATATTTGTGGGAGGGCTTAGCTATGAGATCACGAATGAAGAACTCATACAGTCCTTTGTACAGTATGGGGAGATCATCTTTGTGAAGATACCAACTGGAAAAGGATGTGGTTTTGTACAATTTGTTAACATGTATGCTTCATGTAGGTTACCATAGTCTATTAAGGTCGTGCTAAAAAATTTGTATGTGCTATTATGTTAATGCTTGTACCATGTTATCAAGGTGCTTTGATTTCATCTTAACATACGATAAATTATTTTCTAGTTGATCGCACAAGTTTGGATAAATAAAAAAGATCAGTTATAAAAGGTTAAGAATGG
>CM042186.1:15551000-15575994 GCA_023539305.1 Ilex asprella
TGGACGGCAATGGTAGTGGTGGGGGAAGACGGTGATGGTTGTGATGGGTGATGACGATCGGTTGTGATGATGGGTGCCTTGAGTGGTAATGATAATGGTGGTAGTGGGGTGGTGGGGGTAGGGATGATGATGAGATAGTGGTGGTGGTGGTAAGATGACTACAACAATGATGGTAAGGCAATGGGTTGGTGGTAGGATGGTAATGATGGTGGTAGGGCAGTGAGGATGGTTATGGTAGAGTGGTGGTGGTGGTGGTGGGGTGGCAAGAGTGGTAGTGGTGGTTGTTATTGTGACAGAGGTGGCGGCAATGGTAGCAACAGTGGTGATGGTGGTGGTGTGGGAGTACCAAACATTATTTTTTTTTCAAAGTACTTATGAGAAGTTATAAGTACTAGAAATATTTTAAAAAAGTTATCTCAAACACACCTTTGGGGGTATATTTTTCTTATTAAATTTGGGGTGTTAATATTAGGCATTAAATTAACTTTAAAGTAAAATTTAAAGAGATCTCAACCGCGAAAAATAAAAATTATTTTATTTATTTTTTTAGATTTGAATTGTGTTATACTTTATTACATAAATTTTATTGCTTAAATGACTTCTGAAAAATTTCACGCAAGGATGGAGCCCCGAAATGAGCTAAGGATCCAAAGCCCATCCTAATTGATTTAGAAAACTAAATTTATATGTAGATATTCTATATATTATTTACATTTAATTAATTTTCTCTACCCTATTTTCTTCATATTCTGACAGAAGTATAGACTCATACCTCCACGGTTGTGTGGACATGCTTCAAAGAGGCTTATTACTTGTGAGTGTGACATTGATATTTACTAGACAAAATTATTGTTGTAGAGATAACATTTCAACTATGAATAGCTGATTGATAGTTTGATTGTTGCGTGGAGAAAAATTTGTCTGTGATATTAACAACGAAGTTATGATGCAATGTCTTTAAACTACGAAAAGTCATCGAGAGCAATTTTAAATGACGATAATAAACCTATTCTTTTCATAAAGAATTATAACTAGTGTATTTTGTTATTGAGTTTTAATACTTTCTATGTTTATTAAAATTTTAAGTGTCAAATATGATATATGTAAATGTAAATTTACATCGTAGTTTATGGATTGACAAAAAAAATAAAAATATTAAGGCTTCATATATCGAACATAGATATATGAAGTTGAGATAGAGAGAGAGTATTTGTTCCAATAATCGAGAATCATCTTAGTGTGTTTGACATTATTTAAAAAAAAGTGTTTTTAGAACTTTTAACTTATGAAAAATACTTTTTTTTAAAAAATAGTGTTTGACTTAACTTATTAAAAACACTTTTTGATAAGTAAAAGTAATTTGAGCACTTAAATAAGTTAATAAAAAAAGTAAAAAAAAATTAACTTTTACTTTTAAAAACCACTTCTTACTTTCACCTCTCATTTTTCCCGACTCCCCCCCGATGGTCAATACCTCTCTGTAAGTCCCAAAGAACTTGCAGGTAACTCCTAAAATATCGGTGAATCGGCAAGAGTTACAAATCGGTGAATTTTTGCAAATTATTTATTCTGAAAGCTAAGTAAGTAGTTCTTGATCAGTATGAGCAATCGGAGAATGGGTAGCTGTACATGTGATCTTGTCGGCCAGGTTTATCCTGCCCACCAGTTCGACCTCGACGCCTTGTTTTGCTACGCCTCTGCTAATGTTCAAAGTTTCTCTCTCTCTCCTTCCAAATTCACCGTCTCTCAGGTGAGTTCTTGTTTGATTGCTTTCTTGGCAGCCAAACAAGTGGTGGTGGTGGAATTTTTGATTGTATGATTGAGTTTGTTTGATATTTGATTTGATTCAGTTCGGGCATGGTCAATCCAACTCTACATTTCTGCTGGAAGTTGGATCTGGTTCTTCTGTGAAGCGCTATGTACTGAGAAAGAAACCCCCTGGGATATTGCTTGAATCTGCCCATGCCGTCGAGAGAGAATTTCGGGTTGCACTTTTCTCTTATATTTATGTTTTATCAACTTTTTCCCCTTTTTCTGATGGACTGAAACAGTCAGTGATTGATAATATGTGTTTTATTGACCTTTAGTATGTCATTGTGATAGTTGGACTTGTAATTTTTTCGTATGATACATTTATTAATATGATATTTTTGTGAATAATTTTTTTTTTTTGTATTATTGTATGTGTAGTATATGTTTGTACATTTAATGCTATTAACAATTGGAACACAAATAAGTGTTTTCACATCCAAACGTGCTTTTTATAAAATACATTAATTTAAGTACTTTAAATTTTGAGTATCCAAACAATGCTTATTTAAAAAAGTGTTTTTCTTATAAACACTTTTGATAATTATTTATTAAAAAAATAATTTTTAAATTTCATAAGTGATCACAAACACACCCTTAATAACGTGGATTTCGACTTATGGATCTTTCTAATTTTTTGAGATTCACAATAATGTTTTATAATAAATGATCTAGTGAAACGAATGGAGATGTAGCCCGGTTTAATTGGGCTACCACAATTTGGCCCACAAGAGAGGTTTGGATTAGTAAAGGCCCATCAAACTGTATTTGGTCGGTAGCAGTCCAAGTTACTGCTGGACCAAATAAGTACAGTAGCCTTCCACGGCCTTTCAGTTTCTATAGGCCACGCACTTGATTTGTTCACAAGTTAGTTTCATTGAGAAAATAAAATAGAAACTCTAAATTCACAAAGAAATTTTTTTTTTTGGGTTAAGTAAATTTGAAAAAACTTGATTCAGAAATATTTTACACTACTTATCATCAAATAAGTAGTGTAAAATTTGACGTTAAACCCAACTTTTTGATGTTAAAACTTGGGTGCGGAGACATGTCTCAATAAACGTATATCAGCTAAGTTTGAAAAAAATTATGTAAAACTTTTACCATACTACGATTTAGGCTGGCTCATAATCAGGAGCGGAGCCAGAAATTTGTGTCAGGGTAAACACAAATATTTAAAAAAAATATTTTTTTTTCTTACAATTAATAGAAATAGGACAATAATTTATTTAATTACATTCTATTTAATACTTAAAAATTCATTAACCAACCATACCGAAATTTGATAAGCCTAGAATGTACAAATGATAACATTTTTTTTACAAAATATTAACTAATTAAAATCATTTAGAATTGACTTCGGTAAATTTTGTACTTTTAAAACATTGCATAACAACTTTATTATTCTTTAAATACATAATCATGTTATCACTTTAGTATTTATAAATCACTTGATCGATTATGTAGTTTAATATGCACTTTATAATTTTTACCATAATTAATAAAAATAAATGTCAAAATCACAAGTAAACTAACGAATATGTATATCATGTCTTTTTTAGTCTTAGAAAATATAAAATAATTCTAGTATATTCAAATTTTATCTAGATAGGTACATAACCAGACGAAAATGTGTCAAAAAATTATATCCATTTGATATAAATATACACTAATTAATGTGTCAAAAATATAGAGAGGACATAATTAAAATTATTTATTTGATATAAATGTACATTAATATTTATGTCTTCGATTTTGGATTGACACAAATAATATATTATACAAATATACAGTATACATATCTAAATAATAAAAAAAAAAAATTGAGAAGGGCACTTGCCCAGAGGGCTGCCTCCGCCCTCCCTCATAATTAGTTTTCGAAAACTCACTATATCTGCGGCTTTTCTGCTACAAATTTGTCAAGGTGCTTTAAGAAAGGCCATCATTAGGGATAAAAGAGAAAGTGATTCTAATTGAGTGTAGGATCAGGTTCCCCTTAAGAACACTGAGCATCAAAGTGGTCTTTTTTGTAACGGTTTAGTGGATCTAGGAATTATTGCATGGCCCGCCACATAGAGATTTCACATAAAAATACAAATTCCCTATGCAGAATTTGGGCTAAAGTGAACTGCAACAAATTCCCTATCAACTGAAACAAATTTACTTTCCAGTGCAGTCATTTTTTGGGTGCTCTCTCTTCCGCTTTACTGTACAAGTTCTCTTGTGGATCACTTTGACTGTCATCTTCTTTGTTCTTAGTGTGTTAACTGTTCATAATTGGATCGTAATAGTAATGCATCGCTATTTGTTATGGGTCATCTGTTTCGTCAAATAAAATTGGGTGGGATAAATAATTCCATCCAACTCAGCTCCTTAAAAATAAAAATAAAATGATAAGAAGGTTGGGTTGGAGTAGATATGATAGAATTAATTTTAACAAGTACCGTCCAAGCAACGCACAATCTTTTAACCAAAAATATGAATAATTTTTAAGTTCAATGAGAAAAGAAATAAACGTTGAAGTAGAAGAAGAGAGAGCGGATGCTGGAGAGACAAAACGAATGAAAGTTATGCGACATAGAAATTGGGAAGTGGGGAAATTGACTTGGAGTAGGTAACTGCCTAGAGAGAAGAAATTAAATTGTGGAGGAATTTTGAAAGATTATGAATTGATTTGAAGGGATCATGTTTGTTGATTTTTAAAAAATTAAAATTCTATATATAGGAAAAAAAGAGAGATAGGGAGTGAAGGCTCATCAAGAACTTTGCCATATAATTTGTTTGCTTTATATAGATAGATTTGTTGTTTGGTTTGCACAATCATTTGTTTAACTACCATCCTCTCTCTGTATATTTATATTATCCATTTATATTTTTGATGGTGGGGATAACACTCGTTGTGGTATTAATAATTTGGTTGTAGTGTGACAGGGTACAATTGGTAACATGGGCACAAGTCATTATCTCGACAATGGCAAGGGTCATCGCAATTTCGACAACAATGTTGGTGTTGGTGATGATGCCATTGACCAAGGTGATGGCGGTGTTGATAGCAACAATGATTGTGATGAGTTGTTGAAAGATGATGTTTGTCAAATTTATCATGAAAATATTTTCATCTTTTTGAAGCCTTTTCTCATTCAAGCTAAGTTTGTTAGTGGATTAGATTAATAATTTGGTTGTAGTATGATCGAGGTAGAATTGGTCGGCATCAACACAAATTGTGGTGGTGACATTATTGAGTGTTGTGTCGACGATAATGATGGCGGTGGTGATGTGCCGTCAACCAAGGAATTGGTGGTGTTGATGGCAACACCAGTGGTGAGAGATTAGGTTTGTCAAAATTGTCATGAGGGTATTTATGTCTTTTTACAATTCTTTCCCATTCCAGCTAATCATGTCAAGGGTTCGAATTAGGATTGGTCGTATATTGTATTTGAATCTGATTTAGATTGGTCCTAATCCAAACTCAATTAGAAAATTTGATCCCAAATTCCATCCATATATCCAACAAACTTGATATTTGTTGGCTATATCTTGAACCCATGAAGAATTGGACATTTGATCTTAAAATTCGATTCGATCTGACTAAAAGAATCCCTCAATCTCATATCAACTTCAATATAATTTGATTAAATTTCATATCAAACAATGAGATGTTCCCCGTGGTTTTTTAAATTCTAACCATGATATTGGTTGAGGTATAAGTCTTGAGTACTTGTAAACTGACTTTGGAATAATGGATTATGCTTTGGTGAACACTAGAGAGGTTTTCCCACGATTTGTTTCCTTATGAGAGTTTTTACATCAAAAAATTGATTGTGTTATTTATTGTTTTTAAATATGAGCTTTGAATTTGATCACACGAGGGTACTATGTATTTGATAAATTGATTGATTGAATGTTCATATCATACATAGTTGTTTGGTTAGATTTGTTGCCATTGGTTTGGGATCTCTATATGAGATTGATTGTTGAGCATTAAAATTGACAAATTCAATACACCAATTTCATGGGTTTAAAGGGTCGTGATGGTTGGAAAGGGGTTCTCACGCTTAATTACAATATCATTGTGAGAAGAGGTCATTGTAGTACAATTAGGTTAAAATTGGTGTTTGTTTAAGCATAATTTTTATTAACTTATTCATCCTCTCCTCTAGGTAGTGTCTAGCAAGCCATATGTTTAATCGTAATGGAATATCTACATAATCTCCCCTGTAAAAATTGGTATTAAAACGTGGTTGCCTTAAGGTTGCATTAGACACTTGTAGGCTTTTTTGTTGTTCTTACACACCTAGTTGAGTATGGTCAAATCATCGAATCATGAGTTGTATGTTTTAGTGCACATTACCTTGAAAGCTCAAGTGGGACATAAATGATTTTTTGACATTGGGTCCTTTAGGCACAGGACAAGACTAGAGAGAACTCCAACTTTTGCGTTTGTACAAGTGTAATGGTGGGATGTTCACATGTAGGGATGTGAGTGTTTCCACGGTTATTTTCAACCATTGGACATGTCAAAGTTGGATAATGCCCTCTATGTGGAAGAGTTAAAAGCTAACCTAAACAGTATTAGCCAATTGTGTGATGATGGCAATAATGTACACTTCACGAGACATAAATGCACCGTGTTAAATGATAAAATGGAATGTCGCTTGGAATGGGTTAGTTCAAGAGATAATTGCTATTGCATATCTCTGAGCTCTTCACAAGTGGGTCATAAGGCAAGTGTTAATGATGTCACACTAAGGCACCAAAGGTTAGGTCATTATGAACTACAATGACCTTAACCGAATCACAAGGAATGAGCTTGTGAAGGAAGTACCTAAGTTATGGAAGTATGCTACCAAAGTGTGTGGTTCTTTTCAATTAGGGAAACAAACTAAAGTCCCTCATAAGAATTGAAAGCCATCATAACTAAGAGATCCCTTGAGCACATTCACATTGATCTCATGGCTCTTATATAGACTGAGAGCATAGGAGGAAAGAGGTACATCTTAGTAATCATAGATGATTACTATAAGTACACTTGGGTGGTGTTTTTGAGAGAAAAATCTAAGGTTTTTGCTAGCTTTAGAAACATTTGTAAGAAAGATAGAAATGAACAAGATTAAGACATAGGAAAAGTTGTCAGAAATAGAAGTGATCATGGTAGAGAATCTGATAATTCTAAATTATGTGCATACTGCGATAAAAATGACATTAATCGTGAGTTTTTTGCACCCCAAACCCCACATCAAAATGACACAATAGAAAGAAAGAACAAAATCATACAAGAAATGATAGGTCATGATGAAGTATTTCTAATTTTTTGGGAGTAAATGCTACATCATGAGATATAGTGAGAATTTAGGAAAATTTGACTCCCAAAACGATGAAGGAATCTTTCTTGAATACTCCACTAATAGTATAGCATTTAGAGTGTTTAATTTGGGAACATCTATTGATATGAAATCCATAAATTTTGTAATTGATGACATAGGAGGGGACCTTGTGCTTTATAAAAAGGAGAATAAGAGAACTAGTGGTTCAATAGGAGATAAAGAGAACCAGAACCTACTTCTACCCCTCAAAGAAATGATGAACTTCTCATCAAACCAACACCTTTGTGGTCGCTAGAATGAAAAATAAGTTTTAAACCTAACTAAGGCAAGCAACACTTGAGCTACCAAGAAGGACCGCTCAAGCGAACTCATAGAGCGAGCCCTCTATTACTTTTCGTGGCCTTTTCCCATTTTATCCCCTAAATCATAAAGAGACCGCTCTAGCAAAGACAAGCGAGCATAGATCAGTACCTATAGGGTTTTAAGCATAAAACCATGCAAGAATTTGTCCTTACGAGCACTAAAAGGCGTTTCTCAAAGAGGGTCCGACAATGACTCAAACTATATTTTCAAAAGTCATAAATAAGCCTTAGATGCTGAACACCCCCCCTAATCTCCCGTTGATCCATCCATAGGTTCATCATACCCTCATCAATAGCATCCATACAGAGAGTAAAAAGTCTATGTTGTTGATCAATACTACCCTATAGATGACCTAGTGCTCTATAAATAGTGGTCCATTGGTCCAATGCATCTATAAAAGGTGTCCTAGGGAGTGTGGTACATGCGGTATGAACTCGTTCCTAGCTCGATGGTGGTACGCTCTATAGTAGTAGTACCATGTATCTCAACCTCAATCTCGTCACTCTTTGCCTCAACCTCCATAAGGTCAAAATTATATTTAGCATGTGTCTCACTCTTTCTGAGAGACTCTTTCCCTAGAGATCTCTTTGGTCTCAACATCTTATCAGACACTAAAACACCTACACTCGTGTCTAGTCAAATATGGATGATTAGAGAACCAAATGGCAGATTGTCTGTAATCACTCCCTCATCGAATGTTCTTCGAATGACTCAAAAATCCCACATGGTAGATCTATCTCCAACCCTATACCAATATCATGTAGCAAATAGGCACAATGTAAAACCCGAGAAAATTTTAAATTTTTATGAAAAAGAGCAAATCGGTAATTTGTCGCTATAGTATTGGTTGTAAACCTAAATTTTTCTAGAACTCGAATGATGAAATGAACCTCACCATTGGATTCTTCTCATGAAATTTAGTTACCGAGTCAATTTTCGTTGAATTTTGAGATAGTTGATTTTTTTTAGTTTTACAAGGTGATCGGGTGTTGCATGACCAAAAAAAAGCAACCGAGAAATAAATTGCTAAACATGAAAAATAATTTAAATTTAGTTCAAATAAATATATATTTAACTTGAAATGCGAAAAAAATTAATTGATTCAAGATAAAATCAGACCCCGAAAAGGCGGACATGTGGCGTAACAAGGGTCAAGTATCTAAGGGGTATAAATAGGGGAGAAAAATCAAATTTTCTCCCCATTACACATCAGAGTTTTGAAAAAGAGAGAAAGGGAAGAAGAGAGAGAAAGCAAGGGTTTCTTCAAGCCTTCTTCTTGCAATTTAGGGCCAACCCATGGTCGAAATCTTTCGAGTCAAGAACCAAAGTTCATCTACTCGACGAGGTCTACGTCTATGTACCAAATATCGGGAATTTCACCGAAGTATCAAAGACTGGATTTTGGATTGAAGATATTTGTCTGTATGAGTAGCATATATGATGATTTGTACCAAGAAGTCATCATGTCATGTGTCCAACAAACATCTTAAGTGGAGTAAGATGCGGTGTGGTTGAAGATCTAGAGTTAAAAGTAACATCTTACTATGCCTTTATGAGATTAATTATGTTTTAATAGAGTTTAAATGATAATATTTCAGGAGAAATAAAGTACAAGGGCAT
Source organism: Ilex asprella (assembly GCA_023539305.1). Classification (NCBI taxonomy): domain Eukaryota; kingdom Viridiplantae; phylum Streptophyta; class Magnoliopsida; order Aquifoliales; family Aquifoliaceae; genus Ilex; species Ilex asprella. The sequence goes on from CM042186.1 coordinate 15,560,117, forward strand.
AAAGGCAACAACATTAAACTTTCAAGCAGCACACATGTATTCTAAAGGAGAATTGATGAAAGAGGAAACAAAGCTTCCACATTCGAACGTCAATCAACATTCGAACGCCATTTTGAAATCATTGAAGATCTTCAGAAGATTGCTAGGGTGGTGAAACAAGGCTTGTTGCAGCTAGTCACTATGGATGACAAAAGCTACATGAGTACCAAGTTCAAACTCCAACAGCATTCAAATGCCCTTCAAAGAAGAAATGTTTCCACGTTCGAACTCTATGTAACGTTCGAATGTTCATCCCAGATAAGATGCAGGTAGAAAAGATCTCCACCTGGATTTTGGGGCATAGGCTTGGACTTTAAGCACCTAGGTCTGTTCTTTTATCTCCCCCCTTGTCTATAAAGACCATCCCTTGGAACTTGTGAAAGATCATCTATTGGAAGTGGCAAACCCTCCAAGAGTAACTAGTTTTCTTGTACTTTCATTATTAATTTCATTAGCTTCCATTGTAAAGTTTCTTTCTTCACTTAGAGGATTGAACATATCTCATCTTTCTAACTCTCTTGTAGCTTTAAAGGGTGAGTAGTGTGTCACTCATTCTTTTTCAGAGATAGGCTAATTGTTTTGGTAAATTTTAACTTGTAATTAAAATTTTCTCTACTTGGAGGGATGAGAATCACTCACTTTTTTAGTTTTTTCAAAGTCATAAAGAGTGAGTAGTTTCTCATTTTGTATTTAGTAAGAGGTGATGGACATGTATATTATTGTTCGGAAGTTATATTTGTGCATTTCATTTATACTTATTGATTTATCCTTCTATTGTTTTCTGAATGATTGAATGTATCTAGCAAAACTAAAGTACTTTGTACAACCATGAATCTCTTATACACAAGTTAACTCTTAACATAAGAGAATTAATTGGTTCTTTGAAAGTACTCAAGCTAGGTCTTAATGACAACTTCTCAATCTTCATTATCATTATGTTTTAACTAAGAATGGAGTAATTTAACAGTTGTTGGATGATTTGTAGGTTTGCTTACTTATTTGTAAACGGGTTAAGTTTCGGTACTAACAATTCTTGGAAATCTCTAAAAAATACATTGGAGTCATGCTTTTAATTCATGCAGTCCATCTTTATCCTCCGATTAACTTATTATTGACTTAGGGGTCAATTGATTATTTACAAAGCACAAATATAAGAATCGGATGAAAAACTACACGTCTAGATCCTCGAGTTAAAGCATGACTTTTTCATTAAAGAGAATTTTATATTTTGGTTAGGATATTCTATAATAATCATAACTTCAAATCTCAAGGGTTCCAGTCACTTTGGTATTAATCACTTACAATTGCAAAACACCAACATTAGTTCCTTGTGGATTCGACTCCGGACTTAACCGGATTATAACTATAACTTGATCACCTGCATTTGGGTGTACACAATTTGGATCAAGTCAAGTTTTTAGCGTCGTTGCCGGGGACTCTAACAGTGTTTTAAAGTAAAAAGTGAAAATACATTTGGTTATTGTATATATTTTTTATTTATTGTACCTAATATTTATTTTATGTCTGAAGATCCTTACTTTCCAAAATTGCCAAAATAATTTGTTGGGTCTGTGAATCAATCTGAACCATCTTTACCTAGATCAATAGCAGACTCCTTTGATAATAGCATGATCAATAATGAGAGAGAAGGGAAAATTCCTAATATTCAAACTCTAAGGGATTATTTGCATCCCACACGAAACAGTGTCTCTTCTTGTTTTGTGTTTCCTTCAAATGCACCTCACTTCAATGCCAAGTCTGGGATAGTGCAATTATTACCTCAATTTCATGGACTTGAATCAGAAAACCCATATTTACATATTAAAGATTTCTAGGAGGTATGTGGTACATTCCTAGATAATTCTAAACTGACCAAGTTGAAACATTTTCCTTTTTCTTTAAAAGACAAAGCTAAATAGTGACTAAATTCTTTGAAAGCCCATTCGATACCAATCTAGCAGACATTACAAAATGAGTTTTTCCCTCTACACCGTATCAATGCACTTAAAAGGAAATCATGAACTTTTCGGTTAAAGAGGGGAAAATTTTTTACCAATGTTGGGAAGGATTCAAGGATCTTCTCCAAGCCTATCCACACCATGCTTTTGAGAGTTGGATTTTGGAAGGTTTTTTCTATGATTCTTTGCCCACTCGACTACGTCAGTTTGTTAAAACGATAGCTCAAAGGGAGTTCATAGAAAAAAGTCCAGAAGAGGCATTTGCATTTTTTGATACCATATCCGAGAGTTCCCAGATGTGGGACTCAACCTCTCATATCACTGTTGAAGCCAAACCATCCAGTTTTGAAGGGGGAAAATATGTTTTAAAAGAAGATGATGACCTGAGGGCAAAAATGATTATCTTATCTCAAAAGCTTGAAGCTCTAGAGATGAAGAAGGTGAATCAAGTTGCTATTAGCCATCTCACAGATCAAGTGTGTGAGATTTGTGTTTTAATAGGACACCTTATTAGGGAATGTCCTACCATTCCTGCATTTAAGGAAGTCTTGTTAGAACAAACTAATGCAATTTTCAATCTTAACAAGCTCTATTTCAACCCTTATTTTGAAACACATAATCTAGGATGACGGAATCACCCAAATTTCAGTTAGAGGAACACCCAACAACCTCTCATAAATCCACAATAAGGCTCACAACCACCCCCTCAAAGACCTCCTGCATATCAAGCATGCCAACCACCACACAAGAGAAATCTTGAGGACACATTGAATTAGTTTATGCAAAGCCAAACAAACTACAACAATCATTCCACTCATGCTTTCAATGATTTTAAAACCCAGACCACTCAGTTATTTGAGGATCTCAAAGATTATATCCAAAAGTTGACCCAATCAATGACCACACATGAGAAAGGCAAGTTTCTTGCCCAACCTAAACAACCACAAAGGTCAATACCATGTGAGTAATTCATCGATCATGGAATTTCCACAAGAGCAAGTTCAAGTCATCACCACCCTAAAAAGTGGTAAAGTCATTGAGAAAACCATCAAATCATTCCCACTCAATGAGACAACACTTGTGCAACAACCTGTACAAGTCTCTCCCGGTGAGACTGAGTCTAGAGAAGATAAAGAGTCACAACCACTATGCATCATTCCTACTCTTTTTCCTCAAAGACTCAATAAAACACAAAAATTGAACAACCATGCAGAAATTTACGAGTTTTTAAGCAATTAAAAATTAATATACCACTTCTGGATGTCATCAAGCAAGTTCCTTCTTATGCCAAGTTTCTAAAAGGCTTGTAGACAATCAAAAGAAGTCAAACTATTCAAAAAAGGGCTTTCTTAACAGAACAAGTCAGTGCCATACTCCAACAGAAAACCCCCTCCAAAATATAAAGATCTAGGGTGTCCCACAGTGTCACGTGTCATCGAAAATTTTAGGATAGAACAAGCATTGTTAGATCTTGGAGCCAGTGCCAACTTGCTTCCTTTATTAGTCTACCAACAATTAGGTTTGGGTGAACTAAAAACCATATGTATCATACTATAGTTGGCAGGTAGATCTATCAAAGTTCTGAGGGGCATTGTTGAGGATATCATAGTTCAAGTGGACAATTTCTTTTTTTTTTCGTCGACTTCATTGTCTTGGATACACAGCCAGTAATACATTCGGGGAATCAAATTCCTGTCATTCTTAGTCAACCTTTCCTAGCAAATTTAAATACATTAATCAATTGTAGAAATGGGGTGATGAAATTAACTTTCAGAAATATGACTATTGAGTTTAACATTTTCAACATTGCCAAGCACCCAAGAGAGGAAAAAGAAGTGAGAGAAGTGAATTTTATTAAGTCTTTAGGTACATGAACATCTGAACAAATCATTTTGTGCAAACTCCCCTGAATCTTGTTTACTAGAGTCCATCACGTCTGAGTTGGAAGATGATTGTCAAAGCCTAAAAAGTTATCCAGCTGATGCTGTCGGGACATGGGTATCAAAATTTGAAGAATTGACACTAAGTGGTGCAAAGCCACTCTCATACAGTGTCAAGCCACCAAAGCCTGAATTGAAACATTTCTCATCTGGCTTAAAATATGCATTTTTAGGGGAGAATGAGTCTTATCCAGTGGCCATTTCATCCAAGCTTGCAAATTAACAAGAATCTAAGTTAATAGAAGTTCTTAGACGTCATAAAAGCACCATTGAGTGGACCATTACTGATCTAAAATTTATAAGTCCATTAATTTACAATCATGTTATATACCTCAAGGAGGATGCAAAATCCTCACATCAGATGCAGTGACGGTTGAATCATCACATGAAGGAAGTTGTACAAACTGAGGTGCTCAAACTATTAGATGTAGGAATCATTTTCTCCATATCTAATAGTAAATGTGTTAGCCCAACCCAAGTCGTGCCCAAGAAGTTTGGATTCACAGTGGTTAAAAATATGTTAATGAGTAGGTACCAACCCAAGTTGTCACAAGATGGCAATTGTGCACAGATTACCAAAAAATCAATTTTGTAACTCGGAAGGACCCCTTCCCTCTTCCCTTTCTCGATCAAGTCTTAGAAAGTATCGCAGGTCATGCATTTTATTGTTTCCTAGATGAGTATTCTAGGTACAATCAAATTGAGATAACACTTGATGACCAAAAGAAAATAACATTCACATGCCCATTCAGTACTTTTGCATTTCAAAGGATGTCATTTGAACTTTGCAACACTCCTGCAACATTTCAAAGATGCATGTTGAGTTTGTTTAGTGACATGGTTGAGAGATTTTTGAAAGTATTCATGAATGATATTTCTGTGTATAGAGATTCATTTGAATTATGTTTAACAAACCTGGAAATTTTTTTTGATAAGATGTAAGGAGACTAATCTGGTGCTTAATTTGGAGAAATGTCATTTTATGGTAGCACAAAGCATTATTTTGGGTCACATTGTGTCATCATAAGGCATAAACGTTGACAAAACAACAATAGATCTAATAGAAAAATTTTCTACTCCTAAAATTGTTAAAGATGTCCGATCATTTCTAGAACATGCAAGGTTCTATAAGAGATTCATCTAAGATTTCAGTATAATATCAAAACTCATGTATCATCTCCTAAGTCAAGATGTAACTTTTGTATGGAATGAGGCATATCAAGAAGCTTTTAATAAGCTTAAAAACATGTTGATCTTTGCTCAAATAATGCAATCCCCTGATTGGACGTTACCATTTGAATGATGAGTGATACAAGTGACTATACTGTGGGAGCAGTGTCGGGTCAAAGAATAAAACGTCTTATGTGATATATTATGCAAACAAGACTTTAAATGATACTCAAATGAATTATTCTACAACTGAAAAAGAATTAATTGTTGTGGTTTTTACTTTAGAAAAATTTCGTTCTTATCTAGTTGGTTCATCTGCCATTGTGTTTATTAATCATGCAGCGTTGAGGTATTTGCTCACAAAAAAAAAATATTTTAAAGCACAACTACTGAGATGGATACTCTTATTACAAGAATTTGATTTAATCATCAAGGACAAAAAAAAGATAAAAAATGTGGTGGCAGCTCATTTATCAAGGCTGACATATGAATTCCATGAGGGCAATGTACCAATCAATGAAAATTTTCTTGATGAATAACTATTAACAGTCTTAACAACACCATGGTTTGCTGATATTGCTAACTTCCTAGCCACTAGTATGTTTTCCCCTTCCTTCACCATGTTGTATAAAAAGAAATTTTTAATCGAGGTTCGTAGTTTCTTCTAGGAGGACCCATTCGTATTTAAATACTCTAAGGATCAAATCATAAGACGTTGCATACCAAATCAAGAAATCAGACAGGTAATTTATTTTTGTCATTTTGAAGCATATAATGGCCATTTTTCGTCAAAAAAAAATAGCTGCAAAAATCTTGTAGTGTGGATTTTATTGACCCACAATTTTTAAAAATGTCCATGTCTTTTGTCTGACATGTGATAAATGTCAAAGACTGCGGAGTATTTCTAAAAAAAACATGATACCCTTGAACCCCATACTGGTAATTGAAATTTTTGATTGTTGAGGTATTGATTTCATGAGACCATTTCCACCTTCATTTGGCTATCTATATATCCTAGTGGCTGTTGATTATGTTTCCAAATTGGTTGAAACAATTCCAAGCGAAAATAATGATCAACGAACAGTTTAAAAGAAAATATCTTATACTGGTTTGGAATTCTTAAATCCATTATAAGTGATGGGGGTGCTCATTTTTGCAATCGTCCTTTGAAAATTTTAATGAAAAAATATTTGATTTCTCATAAAGTTGTAACCCCTTATCATCCACAGTATAGTGGACAGGCCGAATTGGCTAATCGAGAAATCAAAATGATTTTAGAAAAAAGGGTAAATTCGGACCGCAAAAATTGATCGTTAAGATTAACTGATGCACTCTAGGCATATCTAAATGCTTTTAAAACAATTTTGGGTATCTCCCCTTATCGATTAGTTTATGAAAAGTCTTGTCACTTACCTGTTGAATTGGAACACAGAGCATACTGGGCTATTAAAACATAAACTTTGACTTCGATAAGGTAGGAATATCAAGAAAACTTCAAATTAACGAATTGGAAGAATTGAGAAATGAGGACTAGGACAATGCTAAAATTGCAAAAGAGTGAATGAAAATTTTTCATGACAAAAATATTGTGAGAAAATCTTTCGTTCCTTCCTAGAAAGTTCTCTTATTCAATTCAAGACTCTGTCTGATTCCTGATAAGTTAAGGTCAATGTGGATTGGGCCTTACATTGTAAGGCGAGTGCTTGGACATGGAATGGTAGAGATTGAGAATTCTTCAAATGGTAATGCTTTTATTGTTAATGGACAACGTCTAGAACTATTTTATAAAGGGTTTGTTAAAAAAGTGGAATATGTTGTTTTAATGGATCCAGAACATTCTGAATAATTTTGAGGGTTGGCGGCACGGAGAAGGGTCGGATCATGAAAATGTTCAACCCAAGAACCCAACCCTACCCAAACACTGTCTTTATAAGGGATCCCAACCATAAATCGAAATCACTTTTCACACTTCACGCCGACGCTCTTCTTCTTCTTCTTCTCTTTTTTCATTGTCGTTCATTCTCTGCATACTCCATGAGTACACACTCTATAGATACTATCCTGTGTTTTATGTTTTGTATTTTAATTCTGTATTTACTCATGGGTTTCCTTCTTCTTTTTGCACTTACGCATAGGGGTTTCCATGTTAATCGAAACCCTGGTTGTTGTAAGATGATTAAATATAATAAATTGTGTATTTAGTTTGTAGGACTTCTGCATATGAACAGATCTCTTTCTCAAACTTAAAACCACTTTGTGTATACCGGTAAATTTGAAACATTGACGGCACTAATAAGTTTAGGTTGGGGTGAGAACTACAGTTCATATTTGTACAATTTTGTTCTTTTAATTTTGTCTTAATCATAGTTCATTGTTATACAAGCATAATTGTATTTAAAAAAATGATGATGATCATATACTTAAAGGCAGTTTCAATTGTCTTTGTGACTAACAGACGTTAAAGAACCAGATAGGATGTCTTAAGCATAGCAAACATGGATGTTAAGGTCTTTTAGTTCATTTTAGGTGTTTTACGCACATTTTCATTTGATGTACATTCTGCGATAATGAAAAAAGCAAGACTAGTAAGAAAAATTGAAATTTGAGAAGAGCAAGCAAAATCACTATGTGGAAGAAACACTTATGCTAAACGTCGTCATGCCAAATGACTAGGTGCATGTAATCAATGTGACAGGTTCTTTCATATGAAGGAATACAATTAATGTTTTGAACCAATTTCTAGTGGGCACTTGATCGTTTAGACAAAATAGTGTATGGGCAAAGTAACAATTTTTTTTGAGACGTCATACTATGCCAGTCATGTGGTTACACATCATGTGCGATAAAAAATTGGAAGAGTAATTGATTTTTCAAATATCATGGAGACAAGACAAGACTCAGATTAGAATTCTTCTTGACAAAGTTGGAATAAGCATATTTTGGGAATGAAGGTCAACCCTTTTTGTAAAAATATAAATATTTTTTTTCTATTAGATGTATAAAGGTTTTTTGTTGAAATAAAGATGTGGGCCGAGTAAGGAATGCCCTAAAATACCAACGAAATTATAGCGTGGGTAAGGAATTATCCTCAGACGACGTATTTTTTTTCCAAGTCCTATTTATACATTTAGTTTTCTTTTAATTTTTGTGTATATAAATGTGTATCTAAATATATATATATATATATATATATATATAATTTTGATTTTTAAGTTGGTGTTCGAATTCCAGTTAACGTTCGAACAAGAGAAGCTTATAGTACTTGATCTCTGCAAGAAACCAAAGTATTGGGAGCAACCTTAGTTCGAACTCTAGTTCAACATTCGAACATAGATTCCACATTCGAACTCCATTTCACGTTCGAACTAAAGGAGCTTATAGTACTTTTTGGTCTCTACAAGAAACCAAAGTACTACGAGAAACCTTAGTTTGAACGCTAGTTCTATGTTTGATCGTTATTTTAAAATTTCTTCTACCATTGTTCGAACGCCAGCTACATTCGAACGTTGGCTGTCTAAGTATAAATACTTGGTTCGTCTTCCACAATTCAAAAACGCCCAAACCGCTTCAAAAAAAAAAACCAAACCTTGGCCTACCCTTTCAACTACCCAAGCTCTTAAAACTCCTTCCCTCTCATTTTTTATGAAAAAAAATCAATCACTCAAATCACTTTTCCCTCTAATCTCTCACTTTTAACCAAAGAATTTCAAACTTGTTCTTCCTCTAAACCCTCAAAATCCAAAAATGGCTCCAAGGAAGAAAATACTCGCTAGACAATCTATGGTCAATCAAGAGCAAAACTTTGTGGAGGAAGACATCAAGGAGAGGGATGGAAGCCCACACTTGTTCATAGATACAATCGCACTTGCTTTTCTAATGGCCTCAAGGCCAATAGGTATGATAATTTTTTCCAAAATCAAGCTATTGTTTGTGAAAGGACCGTTGAGTTGTTTGACTTTGTTGAGTTGGGAATTTTTGGCAAATATGGAAGCGAGGGGTTGGGAGAGTTATCTGAGAAATGGAGGAGATGTTGTGAAGGAGGTTGTGAGGGAGTTTTACTCCAATACCGAAGTGGTGAATGAAGAGATAAAAACATATGTGAGGGGTACTCATATCAGTGTGGATAAAGAGGGTATTTGGAGTTAAGGCCAGTACCATGGGTACTGAGGCCTAATTACCCTCCGAAAATATACATGATCTTGGATGTGGTGGGGGTCGAGTTGATGGGACTTTTGACTTTTAAATGGGGAGGTAGACGATTCCTTAAGAAAGAAGAGGTGACCAAAAAATACGAAATGCTAAATTTGATTATTGTTTCCAACTTTGGTCCCATTGGGCAAAAGAATGAGGTTCTTCCCAACATGGCTCGACTTTTAAATGCAATAGGTAAAAACCATAGCATTGACCTTTCCTATTTGATCTTGTCTGAAATGATCAAAAGTTGCGATGCTAAGAGAAACTCACCCCCCTTCGGAACACTAGTGACGAAAATATGCATTGACTGGGGAGTGAAGATTAAATCAGAGATGGAAGTACTCAAGCCTATAGGGTTTTTGAACAAAGTGTCATTTCGGAGGAGCTAAGGTCACAGTGAAGGGCCAACAGCGAGGCAAGACGTGCCACCAGGATAGGGTACCAATGAGGTCTAGGATGCGTTGGATGCTGAGGAGGAAAGAGAGGCTGAGTGAGCTCATGTTGAGATAAGCGACAGATGGACTTTACGAGAGATCATGCTTAGCATCGAAGCTAAACAAGATGAGATTCTCCGTCGTCTGGATGCTGGAGCTGCTAGATCTTCGGGCACTTGAGTGGCAAGCGATTGTGTTGGTTTCTTTTCTTTGGTTTTATTATGTGATTTGTTTGGATGGTTTAAGTGTTTTGTTTTGAAACATGGGACGTTTGGAGTGAATTATGATAGCTTTATTACATTTGTCTTCTTAATGCATGTTTTAGCTTTTAGAATTCCATTTGTTATTTGTTCGATGGAACTAATGTGATATTAAGATTACATGTTAAAGTGATAAAGTACATGATTATGTTGACACTTAATCTAACAATCCGAATTGAAAACCTTTTTTTTTTTTTGAAAAAATATATTTTCTCTATGCTTAAGTATCAATTGTGCATTGGTATTTGTTATTTGTTAAGAAAGTGCAGTATAGCCAAACTTGAAAATAGAATTGGGATATAACCTACATTCTTTGAAAACTTGACATAATTAGTGGAGATAACAAAAAATCCCGTGGTAAGATTTTGAGGCTTACGATGCTTTTGAAAGAAAATCAGCACTTACTCAAGTAAGGTTTTTCACTTTTTATCTTTGAATAATCTCATTAAATTTTGTTTTAATTGATTCAATAAGAGCAGTATGTTGATGTACCCTACAAAGAAATTGTTCACATGACAAATACATATGCACATGCCTGGGAAAGGATTGTAGGCCATTTTTTGTTTTGATTTGTCCTTGAGCCTTATCCATTTCTTTTGCAATGAAATCTCTTGTCAATCATATCTGAGTCTAAAAATGATAAATCTTTTTGGTACAACCATTTTTTTTACCGAGCCAAAAAATTGTATACTCCTACCTTGGTTATCTATTTTTATTGCACATGCTCTTACAAGCAGACTTTATGGAATTGAAAAAAAAAATAGGAAGAAAAAGGATAAGCCAAAAGGGTAGAAAGAAAGAAAGAAAGAACTCTTGTAAAAGAGTTGTGATTTGAAAGAAAAAAGAGGTGAAATAAAAGGAATGAGTTTCTCAAAGACAAAAATGAAGAAGAGAAGGAGAAAGCGTGCAGAATTATAAATTGGATAACCTATTTTGAACTCTTATCATCCGTCATTTCTTGCACTACTTGACCATTGACACATTATAACTTGAAAAAAAGCCATAATTGATCTCAGGCCTAATGCATATGTAAGAAGTAAAATTTGGGGTATGTTAATAAGCATTGCTTTATTTGTATCAATATTCCTCCGTGAAATTATGTCAAAAATGATGGTTTGTTTCTCCTAAATTCCATTCTCGCAATTTTTGTGCATATTATTTTCAATTAACCTTCTTCTAATCACATGCCTCTTTGAGAGAAAATCACTAAAATCGGAGAAAATTCTTGTTGAGAGCACTCTAAGATAGGTTTGCGAAATCAAAGCTACACATGGAGAGTTATAAAGAAGAATGTTTGTTATGTGATGATTCTTGTCACTAGAATGATTATTCTTCACATAAGGAATTTCCAGTGTCAATATAACAAGTGTTTATTTTTGCATCTAGTACGTACCTATGAAAGAAAAGTGAGGGGAAACAAATCGAAATTGAGGATTGGGTGTTTCAAGGATCACAGTATTGACTCATTCTAATGAGAAATCTTACATACACACATCTATTCAACTAAAGTTTGTGAGTAATTTCACTGAAAATCCTTATGAAACTACACTCATCCTCTAGGGAAAACCTAAGGATTTAACGGTTTGTTGCATATACTAAATGCAACCGGGTGACCTACGAAAATAGCATTGTAAATATATTTTTATTTGGACATTTTTTATTACTAGGGACTAGGAATATATAAGTTGGGGGGTGTGATTGATGAGTGCATAATATTGCATATGTAAAGGCCTCATTACATGGATTTAAACTCAACTTTTGCATCTAAGTACTTAGAGTTAGCCGATTTTATGAATAATGTTGATATTTCGATGTTACATGTTTTTATAGCTTAAATCATTGATTTTAGGACCTTACAACTATAATGGATGTGTGGTGAAGGTATGGTCACAATACATGAAGATTTGAAGGCTTAAAAGTGAAGAAATCAAAGAGGTATTGGTGCTTGGGAACAAAGGCACCAGCTGCCACATAATTTGAAAGCAGAGCCTCGGTTTTCCTCTATTTTGACCATTATTCGCTTCGAATCGGAAAAAGTTCAAAACATGAAAGTTGTAGGTCTGGATGTCTTCTATATCATGTAAATATTTCAGCTCAATCCAACGGTTGGATCAATAGTTATGACGATTCTATAAAAAGTGGTCCAAAACAGAGAATGAACCGTACCGGTACGCATACCGGTACGCCCTCCTGAAGCAGCCCCGAACCTCCTTCAACCCATCTCCACTTGCTTGGGGGCCCACCTACACTTCTCCCACTTCCCCTCTAACATTTCCTTACACATCTACATGTCTCCCTTACACAAATGAAAGACTTTTGAGACTTGGCATTGATGGAGGATGGGAGAGAAGTGGGCTGCCTGACTGGTTGATGGGTAGAATGCTCCTAGCTTGTCCAAGCCATCATTGAACCTCCCATTGATGGGAGGCCTGCACACTCATGCTAGGGGACCACCATGCACAAAAATTGAAGGCTCATACTCCATTATATTCAGCATTACACATCCATTTGAGGGAGGCTACCTAAGCTTAGTTTTAGTTCAATGTAGAAGATGATGAATAGTAGTTATGTTTTTGCAATTTCTTCACCATTTTCATCCATGCAAGCTTTAATCTTCTTGTAATTTATATTTCTTGCACTTTAATCTCATTCATTTCAAATTTATTGCATGTTTAGTTACATATTCTTGAATCTACCATGGTTGTGTTAAGTTTTTCTTCATTTCTAGCTTAAAATGGGTATAGAATATTTTTCTTCTTAGTTTATGTTTTCTTGCATTTAGTTAAGTTCCATGCTTCATTTCTTCATTATGTCCATTTACATTGTGCTTGTCATTCATTTTATCATGAGTAGATAGATTTTAAGTTGGATAATCCAAGGGAGACCTCCCTTTGAGGATTCCATTTTAACTCTTTTTCTTTCCTCTCTCGGTGTTCGGTAGTTTGGTTTGACTGGGTTGAGAGTGGATGTGGTGGTGAGTCTTTGATATTCCATAGGCCTAGTCACGGTTTATGCTTGGATCCTCACCATTTCATCCCTAGCTTCCCACGAATCAATCGTTCATCTATAAACCATCGAAGGAAGGTTTCGAGTTAATTGGACATTCTCATTGGAGTGACCTCTTGGATTAGCTAACACTTGTTTTCTTACATTCTCATTAGCACACACTTCACCAAACACCTATCAAAGAACAAAGATTTTTACACTTTCATTTTCATCAAATCACCTTCACATTGGTTTACTTCCTTCCCCGTGGATACGACTTTGGAATACTCTTCCAAGTAAAACACGATCCACGAAAGTCTCCTTGTGATTGGGGAGCATTTTTGTGCATTTACATCTCATATTAACATCATCCCATTTTCCTTCCTCCTTGCCCTTTCTTTTGACACTATCCCAAGGGAGAGAAATCATTCCCTTCGCACATACATTGCATAGTTTGAGGGATAGTATTAAGGGGTTAACGGAGGTGAGGTTTTACAAACAATCAATGATGCATAGTCTAAAGGAGAATTGATGAAAGAGGAAACAAAGCTTCCACGTTCGAACTCCATATTGAAATCATTGAAGATCTTCTGGAGATTGCTAGGGTGGAGACACGAGGCTTGTTGCAACTAGTCACTGTGCATGACAAAAGTAACATGAGTACCACGTTCGAACTCCAACAGCATTTGAACGCCTTTTAAAGAAGAAATGTTTCCACGTTCGAACTCCATGTAATGTTCGAATGTACATCCCAAACAGACTATAGGCAGACTTAATCTCCACCCGGGTTTTGGGGCATAGTCTTGGACTTTAAGCACCTAGGTCTCTACTTTTACTGCCTCCATTTTCTATAAATAACATTTCTTGGAACTTGTGAAAGATCATCTATTGGAAGTGAAAACTCCAAGGGTAACTAGTTTTCTTCTACTTTCATCATTAGTTTCATTAGCTTCCTTTGTAAAGCTTCTTCTTCACTTCGAGGATTGAAACATATCTTACCTTTCTAGCTCTCTTGTAGCTTTAAAGGGTGAGTAGTATATCACTCATTCTTTGTCGAAAATAGGCTAATTGTTTTTGTAAACGTTAACTTGTAATTAAAATTTTATCTACTTGGAGGAATGAGAATCACTCACTTTTCTAGCTTTCTCAAAGCCATGAAGAGTGATTAGTTTCTCATTCACTCTTTTATTGAAAGGTGATGGACATGTATATTATTGTTCGGAGGTTATATTTGTGCATTTCATTTATGCTTAATAATTTATCTTTTGGGTTAATTGTACTAGAGGTCTTCAAAGTATGAGATTTATCTCATTTTGGTCTCCAAAGTATTGAATATGGTCTTTTAAGTAGATAACGTCCAGATTGCTAACGATTTTTTACCATAAACTTGTCATATAATAACTAAATAGGGCAAGAAATAATTTTAATAACTCTTAAACAAAATTTGGGTAGCTCTTGACAAAAAAATGTGCAATATGGATAGCTTTTGACCAAAATTTGGATAGCTCATGATCAAAACTGTGTAATTTAGGTAAGTATTTAATCAAAAAATTGAGTAAAAATTTGGTCAAGAGATATCCAAATTATTTTATTATCCACATTTATGTATCATGTGATAAGTTTATGATACAAAACGGTTAGCAATCTGGACACTGTCTGCTTAAGGAACCGTATAAAAGCATATTCAATACTTCAGAGACTAAAATGATGTAATTAAAATATTAGGGACCAAAATAAAATAAATTTCATACTTCGGGGACTTCTAGTGCAATTAACCCTTATCTTTTTAATGATTTTTGAATGATTGAATGTATTTAGCAAAGCTAAAGTATTTTGTATAACCATGAATCTCTTATAGACAAATTAACTCTTTACATAGGAGAATTCATTGGTTCTTTGCAAGTACTCCAGCTAAGTCTTCATGACAACTTCTCAATCTTCATGACAGCTAAGTACTACATACCCGAGATACAATTTTGGTAATTGTTTGTTATTTGAAAGTTAGTTTTACTTTTTCATTTAATTTATTGTTACTATGCAAACTTGAGATCTGATGAACTTCACTATTTTACTTCAAAAGTTACATATGATATTTTATAAAATGAGACCGACTTGTTTTATATGTTTTCAAAACTTTGTTCGAACTTGCGAGGATTTTTCTACAGAGTTTAGTGTTCACCTTCTACAAATAATATATTTTTTAGATTACGGTTTAGAGAAAGAGCTCGGATTTAATGAGTAGGTAAATTGGGAAGCTCAAATTGATATAAACGTGAATCCCGAGGTAGACGTCTATAGTTGTTTCCTTTATATTCTAGATTAGGAGGTTAATTATGAGACAATATTAATGATAATATTTTATTTATTCTGTTGCAAGATAATATTTAGTTTTTTAATGTAATTATCATGGTTTGGCGTATTTGTTTTGGATGATGCTTTAGTTACAATAGATGATGAATGTAATTTCTGTGTTTTATAAATTTTATTAGTTGCTCTTATGATATGAATAATTATAGATAGTAATGACTTCCAAAGTGAATTTTGGGGCTTTACACCTATATTTAACATTTTTTAGATATGGGCATGCATTGGTAGACTGCGTGGTGGGAACATCGAGATAAAAGATAAATTGTTTGTAATATTGATGTACATAGTTAAGATGTGAAAAAAAATATAATGAATTATGTATAGATTGAGGTCATGTAAACGATTATTCATTTAGACATTTGAGACGATGTGTACATTGTATTGTTTTATAATGATGTGTGGATGATTGGATGAATTCCGAGTTTGAGAAAATTTCTTGGGCCTCCATTTGTCACCCTGGTGTTGGATTATGTTAGTTTAATAAGGATGATATGATGGAGATGACTACTTAAATATTATTTATCATTTTTT
>CM042186.1:15581382-15611178 GCA_023539305.1 Ilex asprella
TCATACTTGGGTACCACTTTTTAGGACTAGGAGTAGTTATTTGTTCTAGGAAAATTCGATCTTAGGAGAAGGGACACACATACCACAGGGAGATAACAGAGTATAGAATGCACTTAATGTTGATGATTTATATTGTTTATTTTCTGATATGGTAAAGCCATGTTGGCATGCCACATCACTGACTAAAATCAGTGTGCCAATTTGTAAGTTTGTGTGCCATCACTCATCTTTTGTAAGTTCTTTTTTTTTTTTTTCAATTTTTACATTCTGTTTTGGGGTTAGATCTTTCTCACTGCTTGCTAACATAGAAAAATGTAGAAACAAAAAACCATACTTAAATCCTTTTTCGTATTTGGGCAGTGCTCATGTAGTGCACCAGGATTTAATACTCATGAGGATTTCTTTCAGAATGGCTTGTACTGTTAAATTCATATCTAATTTTTTATATAATGGAAAATGTTGATCATTGCTTAAGGGGTCATGGTTGCCATCTGCTAGACAAAATTCTCTTCTATCGTGCCAGTTTACTTAAAGCGTACCAATTCAGAATTCTTGTTTAATCATTGGGCTAAAACTTATATTCTGAGGTCAACCTAGTGTAGTCTTCCTTGGTTCTGATTAGTTCACAAGGAGATAAGATGATGGAAACAACAAAGGGAAGATGTAGGAGAGCTTTAGTTAAACTTATGCAACTTGTGGTTCAAGGTGACTAGTCATTCATCAATTACAAGCATTCAGCTAGGTTGATTGTGTTTGCCATTGTTGCGGGCATATTTTTTATGTTTTTGTGAGTTACTAATAGGTGTTTGAATTGGTCAATAAGTTAGTGGTGTAGTATTAATAGGTTTCTTAGGTTCTAGGTAGTGGGGTCGTCATGGGGTTTAGGAGTTATCTTGTAGTTGTTATCTCATTGTATTTAAAGAGCTTACGGTTAATGGAAAAGATAACGAATAGTTGTGATAAACTTTATTGAGAAAGGCTTGAGAGATCAGGGTCCCTTGAAGTGAACCACTGGATGTTTCTATCCCCTTCTGGGTCTCTCTTTCCCCTAATTCTAATTTTCTTTTATTTCACGTAACAATTGGGTATAAGAGTTGTCAATCCTATTAATGGCTACCTCATCAAAGATTTTGTAGTTGATATGTGATGATTTTCAAAAACATAGTTATCAAATTGTGTATCGGAAGACGTATCGTTTTTTAAAAGTAGTGTATCGTAAGATATGATACAATTTTAAATAAATAATAAAAAAATATATATACCTTTGAAAAAAAATCATACACTCATAAAAACATAGCATTTCATTAATACGCTACCAACTATTCAAGTCATCAACATAGTCCACTAATATTATAACGCAAAGTTCACAACCATTGTTCGATAATTCAAACTTCAAACACCAAAGAGAATGACTTTGTAAATAAATTAAAAAATTAACATTAATCAAGATTCAGAAATTTTGATACAAAAAAAAAAAAATAGTTTTGTAAATAAATTAGCATTATTTCTTCCACTGCAAAGGACCACATGTTTGTTGAAGTACTTGCTTAGCCCAAAACAAAGTCGTTCCGTAAAAAAAAAATAAAAATAAAATTAGTCTGCCTAGCCCAAAATAAAATCGTTTTGTAAAAAAAAAAAAGTCTTTGCACATATTGTATCGATACGTATCCTATATCGGACGATACAACGTAAAAACGATATAGAACTATGATCCGTATCGTTTTAGCTCTGTACTGTGACGTATCGTACGATATGTATCACGTATCGTACGATACTAACAACTATGTTCAAAAGGCATAAAAAAAAGATTTAAAGAAAATCAACGAATGCATGAAGACTTCAACACTCTCAAAAAAATCTTTCAAAAAGAAAAATTGCATGCTAGCATGCTTCATTGGCGTGCAAAGAAATACATTGTGAGTATAATAAGGGGTCATCATTTTGTGACAAGGTAGGCAACACACAAACTAATGGGTGGTATTGTAGCAAGTGAAGACAAAAGTTGTGATGATTTGAAGATTAATGTTGCAATGCAAATGAAGACAAATTATTTCACGCATATTAGAGGTGAAAATAGGGATTAAATTGACTGTGATGAAGGCTTGGAAGTGGGTTGGCCGCCTCCTTATGTTACATGATCAATAAAACTTTGGGGACAGTTTTTTTAAGGGGGAAAGATTGTTATGTGCATATTTTTCATATTTTTGTAAGTTGGTAATATGAGTTTAAAGTGGTATAGTATTAGTAGGTTTGCTAGGTAGTGGGATCATTGGGTTTAGTAGTTATCTTGTAGTTGTTATCTCATTGCATTTAAAGGGTCTACGGGTAATGGACAACTTAACGAATATTTGTGATAAACTTTCTTGAGAAAGGCTTGGGAGGTCAAGTTCCCTCGAAGTGAACCACCAGAGGTTTCTACCCCCCTCAAAATGGGTCTTTGGTTCCCCTAATTCTAATTTTCTTTTATTTTCTAAATCCCTCAAAATGATGCATGTAACATCCATTTTTGTTGTTTTGGGATTCTTCTTGTATGAAATCATTTTTTTTGTCCTTTTCTTGTTCTTTGGTGTACTTATAAAGCCAATATAACTACCAATATCTGAGGTGATCCTTCTGAACACCAGAGATACCATTAACTCTAGTAGTCCTACCTCTGCCAGTGTGGACCCAGTGTCAAGTTTCTTACTATCATGAGAATAGAAAATAACGTAGATATAACGACTATCACATTCAAGACATGTAGAGCAAGTTTAATGACAAACTAAATAAGCACAATAACTAGAAGAGAAAAAAATGTAGTAAAGGTATGAACTCAACAAAGTCCTGAAATTATTATGTGGTCAGCTTCATGAATACTGCTTTGATGTTATATCACCCTATCTTACATCAGTACTTTAACTCATCCAATTGTCTGTTTTTGTAATTTCTTGTCATCCATATGGCACCTTGAAGGTGAGCCAATCAAAGCAGTCATTAGTCTTCTCTTGCCATGCCCTAACCATCACTCTATTTTGGTTTCATCCTGGTAAAGTTTTGATTGTTTGTTACACTTTTTTTGGGTTTTTGTTTTGAGGTATTTATTATCCTTCCTCTATACTCTCTCGCTTCTTATATCTATCTATACTACTAATAAAAGGAAACTAATGAGAAAAACTTTTGATTTTCTATTCTATCCATACTTAATCATATAAAGACAATCATATCCTATTTTTCACTTTAACTCTCAAATCCTTCATTTTCTAGGAGTAAATATTGGCAATTACAAGTGCAATGAATATATATTATTACTTATTGGAAGACCTTTCATATTCATAACATTAGTGAAAATTAAAAAACAATATAAGAATAACATTGCTCTCCTTCCAAACCCTCACTTTTCAAATAATAGAGAAATCTTCAATATTTAAAAGATAAAATTGTGCTTCTGAAATTGTTTAAATCTCATGCATTAAATGTTTAGAGGAAGATAGTAGACACTACTGATCTAACCAGCCACACTAATTTGTAATAGAAAATTTAGTAAATAATTTGGTATGGATAACATTGCTCCTTTATAAATAATAGAGGCTATTGATATTTGGGTTCTTCTCTGTAACTTCCATGGCTCTCTACTTCTGTCTTTAGGTTTTATTTTCCATTGTAAGTTATCATGAATCTTACGAAGTAACACTTGTAAACAATATTGAAAGATGATGAGCTCAAAGTGCAAGAATTCTTGGTTGTTTATGTGATTTTTTTTTGGTATCAGTGCTTCGCTTCATTTAATGTTGTCTTACTATCAATTGCTGCTTTGATGATATAATCTGAGTGTAATCTAGGACTTTAAGAGAATGTGATGTATTTTGTTCATTGTTTAGATTTGAATTTTTTTAATATTTATCTTCTTTTTTGTTTTTATTTAGAAATTTGATTTGTCATGGTTTTGGTGCCTGAGATTGGACTATTAATTTCTGAAACAACTATACGCAAATTTTACTTCTTAATTAAATTTTTATTCACTTTTATTAAGTTTTAATCTATTTTTTTGTCTTCAATTGTCAAACATAAACTATAAGATTGTAACCTTTTCCAATCCAAAGGCAATTTGGGGTGAAAAACTCTATATTTTTAATAGAAATTTTGGGAATTGTTGCCCATAACCATGGTAGAAGCAAAATATTTGAAATATAAATATCATAAACAACCAATAGGTATTCAAATTAATGATCTAATGTGTTCCTTTTATATTCTGCCTCTTTTATTTTCTTACTTTATACTATTTTATGCATACATAAACCATAAATATGGAGATAATCTAGGTACAAAGTAAAAAATAAAAAATAAAATTATAATTCAAAATGGTCCATGTAACGTACGTGGGCACCAACTAGTAAGTAATAAAGTTCTTTATGCCCCTTGCCCCCTCTACCTTGTTACTGATCCATTCATTTTTGTCTTGTCTTTTTCACTTTCATGTATCTCAACAACATAGTTTCTGGCGGCCTAAGCATGTGCTTTTACTTCTCACTGCCTGACATATATCATAAATTGAAGCGCAGATGGCTTTAAGGATGCGTTTTAAATTTTACTTCAACTCTGTGGCTACATTGATCACATATTCCTCAAGAAATTCATCAGCTTCGTCGGTTTACGTAATAATATTAGTCGTCGTTTTTGTGAATCTGTTGGTCGTCTTTTGTTTTTCACTTGATTTCTAGCTTTAGATGCTCTATTTTTTATCTGAGTGCTATCTTATGCAGCATATTGCCCCACAATTCTACTAGGAGTCCAACCTTATCTTCACAGATTTACCTAATAGTTATTCTATTACATCCTTATCAACCAAACCATGTTTTGATCAAGGGGCATGCTTTGAGCAGGTTCTTTCTACTTGGGCTCATTCAATATAATACTTTAAAATGATGGGGGTTTGATGAGAAATTTCTAAAATGAATACATAAATTGTTTTGATTGACCATATAAAAACTCTGTAAGAATATTTCAAGGTGGCGGGTGGGTTAAATTTCCGGAGTTTACTATTACTGAGTGATTTTGATGCTTGTCTCAGGACTTGCACTTCATTGATTATATTACTTCTTTCATTATTTCTTGAAATAATGCCACTTAAGCTGTTATTGAACTGTATATTAAAAATAACTGCAGGAAGAATATTTATAGGTTTATCTGTTATGGATAAACAAACTTAGTGAATATTCATATTGGAAATATATTAGCTATTTGGCTACTTAGATGCCATAAAGGCCATCCCTAATTTGGTCTTTGACAAAGAAGGATGTTTGTATGGGTGCACTAGGTCCATACCTAATGTTTGAACACATTGCATTGATCGGATGCTCTCCTATTTAAGCTGACAACGTCACAGTTAGTTGCTCAATATTGCACAGCAGCACTAGGCAATGGTCCATGGATACAACGGTTGCACTGTACACACAGACAAGGGTTCAAGTTTCATACTGTTTGCATGGTCTGTTTTGGTTCAAAGAATAGGGCCAAAAGAAAACGCAATGCAGAAAATGCAGTTATTATTGAATCTTCACATTTTTAATTCAAAACATCATCTTAACAATCTTCTACTTTTCAGGGAATTCCAAAAGTTATAGTTCACGTAAATGTGATATCTTTTTGGAAATCCGTCTTAACGATCTCCTATTGTTTGGGGGATTCAAACAATGCTAGTTCTCGCAGTTTCATTTCCAAATTTTCTTTGAGAATCATGGCACAACTATAACTTACATATTTTCACATAGGTTTGTCCTTCACTATTTTTTGGAAGTTCCTGATAACTTATCTTCCAAGACTTTTTGGGTGCACCAAAGGTGCACTGTGCAACTTAAACTAATGATGCCTTATAAGTATTTAAAATTTTTATGAATGTTATTCTTGCCAATGAAATCATCCCTATGTTCGGTTTTTTATATTTTTGTGGGTTATGTACTAAGAGCATGCCATTTTTCTTAGCATTGCTGTTTACAAGGCATTGTATAAGAGCTTTGGGGGCTTTGCTGCGGATGTTGTAGCTGCCATTGATCAGGTATATTCCTTCCTGATTTGATATGTTGAGATCTTGAACATACACTTAACTCATATTTTCCAAGAAGAGTTCATAGAGTAGATGTGATCTGTTCCCTTGCCATCTTTTTGTTATTAAACAAATCACATTGGGTGCGATTCAGGTAGTTCCATTGGCAATGTTAAGTTCAATACCTAACACTCTTGAACATGGATTTACAATAGATACAACAGTACATCGATGATACACCTGGATTACTCAGTAGACCCACCAGCCTGTTTATTGTCACATGCAACCCTACTTCTTGAAAACCCTTCACAAGAGGCATTGTGCTCATTTTGGTTGTCCATTATTACATCCACAGGCAGCTCAGGACAGAGTGGACATAATAAGCTTGTCAATCACTCCAAACAGGCGCCCTCCCGGCATTGCAACCTTCTTTAATCCCATAGATATGGCCTTGCTGTCAGCTATAAAGGTTGGTATTTTTGTAGTGCAAGCCGCAGGCAATACTGGACCATCCCCTAAGAGCATTTCGTCCTTCAGTCCATGGATCTTCACTGTTGGGGCTGCTGCTGATGATAGGGTCTATAGTAACTCTATAGTCCTTGGAAACAATGTCACCATTCCTGGAGTTGGACTTGCACGTAAGTCAGTTTTGGAGTTAGTAATTTGTTTCTCTTCATTTTCACGAAATTATGCAACAAATCTTGAATGGTGTAAAGAGCATGTGTAGTGTCATACAAAATGAATTTCCAATTCCTGTTTTATTTTGTGGGCCCTTTCCAAAATGGAACATGGCATCGCCAGGTGGGCTTCATTTCCTAGTAGTTCCTTACGTGTGAAACTGCAGATGAACTTGTTTATTGGTCTGCTGATATTGTCCTATTTTTCTGAAGTATTTGCTAAAAGTGTTTCAAAACGTACACTCCGTAGATTTGTTGTCCGTTTCTTTTCTCTGCTTCAGTTTTCAAATACAGAAAGCTGTTTACAGAAATTATGGCACACACGCCTTCATATTCTATAGTTTTGAAGTCCGTATTAGGATTCGTATTGTATGCCTTCCGGTTCACACCAAGAGAGAAAGCAGAAATCATTACATGGCAGAGAAACTGAACTAAATTTAACATCAATATATTCAATGTGATTGTGAGGGGTCACTTTAAGGTCCAGTGGTGAAATGCACAGGCTAACAACCACAAGGTTGTGGTTCACAATTGAGGATACCTACTTTGTGCAAATTATGATACAGGTTAAGGCTGTATTTTGTCCATATCTCACAGTGCCCTCAGTTACTGGAAACAAACTGAGTAATGACCTTTATTCCGGGTGATTGTCAATCCGACTTTTACTTCTAATCTTCAAAATTTGTGAAAGAAATGCATCGAAATGCACCCTTAGCTTTCCAGCCACGGCATTTCATCTTCTAAGGGATTCCAATTTGAGTCCATTCAGTTTGTAGAACTGAACCTCGAAATCTTGTCTGACATCATATTATTTTTGGTTCTGTTTATGTTTTATTGCAAATGATACATACTCACCTTCTGACATCGCCGATTCTTATGCGTGCACGTATCTTAGTACCCCTTTAATCTTACCAACCTTTGACAAATGTCGCTTGCATTTTTGTATACTTTGGCTTCTCCCTACCACATAGAAGCAGAAATACAATAATGTTCTGATGTGTTTTTTTTCCTTTCAGCTGGAACAGATAAAAATACGATGTACACACTGGTTTCTGCACTCCATGCTTTGAATGACACTACATCTGTGAAGGACATGTACGTGGGTGAATGCCAGGACTCCAATTATTTTAGTCAGGACATTGTCCAAGGGAATCTTTTAATCTGTAGCTACTCAATCCGGTTCGTTCTTGGACTCTCCACCATTAAACAGGCCTTAGAAACAGCCAAAAACCTAAGTGCAGTTGGTGTTGTGTTCTACATGGATCCTTTTGTCATCGGCTTTCAGATTAATCCAGTTCCAATGAGATTGCCTGGCATTATAATTCCATCCCCTGATGATTCCAAGGTGAGTTTGTATGATCGTAGATGGGGGTGCAACTGCTTATGTTTTTGTGTATTTTGTAAGACTGATTTTAAGTTGAAGGTGACATTTTACTCTCTCTCTCCGTGTCTCTCTATTTCTGTGTGTGTGAGTGTGTGTATGCATATCTGTCTTGTTGATGCATGCCTGCGTGTGCACGTACTGATGTTTTATCCATACATTTGGCAGATCTTACTTCAATACTACAATTCTTCCTTGGTGAGAGATGAACTTGCAAAGAAAATTGTTAAGTTTGGGGCAGTTGCATGCATTTCAGGTGGAATAAAAGCTAACTTCAGCCATTCTGCTCCAAAGATAATGTATTACTCTGCTAGGGGACCAGATCCAGAAGACAGTTTTCTTGATGATGCTGAGATATTGAAACCAAATATAGTTGCTCCCGGGAATTTTATATGGGCTGCTTGGAGTTCCCGTGGCACTGACTCTGTTGAATTCCAAGGTAAATTTACACAAGCACAAGTAAACATTTATCCTGATATATTACTGGTGCGACATTCTAAATGGTTACCTCTATCAATAAGCATTCTTTGATTGACATCCCAACTAATTAGAGTAAAATTATAGATGAGGCCTTCGCAATGATGTCTGGGACAAGCATGGCTGCTCCTCATGTTGCTGGGCTCGCAGCCTTGATTAAGCAGAAGTTTCCCACATTCAGTCCTTCAGCTGTTGGATCTGCACTTTCTACAACAGCTACTCTATGTGAAAGGAATGGAGGACCTATAATGGCCCAGCGGGCTTACACCAACCCAGATTTAAACCAATCTCCTGCAACAGCCTTTGACATGGGAAGCGGTTTTGTGAATGCAACTGCAGCATTAGATCCTGGTCTTATTTTTGATATGAGTAAGTCACTCTGCTTCAAAGGAATGTCATTTAGTATGAAAATTGAGGAAAGGCTTAAGGTTGTTCTCATAACTAAGATCATTCAATCAATCATATATGTGTACTTACTACTTAGACATTATACATAATATGCATTACATACATTGTATGCAACTATGGATGGAGGAAAGTGGTCAAAACTCTCCTGGTTCATTTCAATTTTGGGCCAGGAGAACTTCATTTGATTAAGTAGCATTAAAGGCAAATGATTCTCCTTTAATTCGAGAAAGATCCTGAATACAAGTTAACAGCAAAAAATAGCATTACCCCCATAACAAGTTTTGTCAAACATCAAGTTTAGTGTGCACGTAGGACATCTAATGCAGGAGAATTGACAATGGGGAGAATTCTATAAGTTAGGCATATTTTGTCATGGTAAACCAGTAGAAGGATGTGTATGATATGAATGATCTTAAATTTTTAAAGCTTCAGGTGAGTAGTGGGGCACAACTAACTTAAACATGAACTGCTGGCCAAGTAAAAATTCAAGAATTACTTAATAAAGAACCAACAAATTTGAGCATGCAACGGATATGCGAATTAAGAATATGGAAAGCAATGTAATAAGTTGACTGCATATATACTGTGTCTATGGTGAAATACATTCACCAAGTGTCAGTATAGTGAATGAAGATGTAAGGCGAAAGCTTCTTACTCACAACACCAGGCACAAGCCTCCAGTAAAAAGGTGTTAGTCCTTTGAAGAAGATATATTTCAAGCGAACCACCCCTTCCAGTTACTAGTGGCTACTGTAACTGCATACTTACTTTATGGGTTGCTAACTTCTTGTGAGTTGAGAAGACAGTAGATCATTTTGTGATCTCTTGTGACTAACAAAATACGATACACTTGAATGTGCACTGCTCTTATCCAACTATTGATGGACTTTAATGGATTTTGCTTTTGTGGTTTGAACAATATAGGGAATTGGACCATGGTGTGTGTCATAGGTAGTTTGTGGCACCTTGGCTGTCTAGCAGCAGCATAGGAAGTAGGAACAGGGCTTTAGATGAGGCTGTCGACTATGGGTCGCTAGGTTAAAGAGGATCTTAGTAGTCTATGTAAGACAAATAATCATGCATCAAAATGGTTGTTATCTAATTCATTAGACAGCAAAGGCCAAATGCTGACAAAGGAAGTTGATTGCACTATGCTTATGTAGTTCTTGAAGCACTATCGTTATGTTTAAAGAATGATGCTTCATTTCACTTTTGGTGGCACTGATAGGCCTCATAATTTTGCTGCTCTCCTTTTTGTTTTTTGCCCGTTGAAAGGCTGTTTGCAGTTTTACAACTATTAGGGCTAAAATATGGTTTCTGCCATGTCTACATGTATTGACACTTTTCCTTTTTGTTATTTTTTGGAATAAGTTACGTTTATGGACAATTTGGAGAAGCCAATTTGCAAACTGAAATTATTGTATTCCAACTCTTTAAGTATTTCATGTTCCCAAGGAAATTTAAGATTGTTCCTTTTGTGAGGCATATCTCCTAGTGGCAATATGCTATATTGCAGCAATGTACAACTAGTAGTTATGAAAGCCAGCAAAACACAACATAACAAAAATATGGAAAAACAAGAGAATGTTGTCTTTTAGAGTATATTTATATTTTGTTCATTTCCTTCCTAATTCTAATTCTAATTCTAAAGAATTTCTACTTTGATAATCAACTCTACTGGCTGTGCACTACATGTATACTACCCAACTTAAAAAGTTATTTTCTTTGTAGGCTATGTTGACTACATGTCTTTCCTGTGTGGCATAAATGGTTCGGCCCCCATTGTTCTAAATTACACTGGTGAGAGCTGTGGAGTTGCTACCATGAATGGTACAGATCTGAACTTGCCTTCAATCACAATAGCAAAACTGAACCAGTCTAGGATGGTCCAAAGAACAGTGACCAACATTGCCTGCAATGAGACATACAGTGTTGGCTGGAGTGCTCCTTATGGAGCTTCTATCAAGGTGACACCAACTCACTTTTTTGTAGCTAGTGGGGAGAAACAGGTATTGAGTGTATTCTTTAACGCGACAATGAACAGCTCTGTTGCAAGCTTTGGAAGAATAGGACTCTTTGGAAATCAAGGTCACATTCTCAACATTCCTTTGTCAGTCATTACTAAAATCTCGTATAACATGACTAATAACTGATGTCTCGGTGCTGATAATTCTTTCTTCCTTTTTGGGTTTTTGTTTTACATTTTCTTTTTTTTTTTGATTTGAATCTTGTAATTTTGCTGGGAAGGTGTTCAATTTTTTGATTGTTTTCAATGTACATGCTTTTCAGATGTATATATAGTAATCAATCATGAATAAGTATTGATTCGCTCTCTCTCTCCGTATCCCCCCCCCCCTCCCGGCGTGGCGTGTGCGAGTGTTTCTGTTGGATTCTGGCTTCAGCTGTCACGTTTGTGAACTTCAAAATATGCCATTTCTTTTCACTTTCCCCGGATTAACATTTTTTGTAAGAATGTTTCATATGTGTGTGTGTCTCTCTCTCTCTCTCTCTCTCTGATTTTAGCTTCAGCTGTATCAGATATGTTTGTGAACTTTCGCCTTATTGACTTTATTTGTAAGAATGATTTGTATGGATTTTGCCTTCAAGATTGTTAGCCGCCAGGAAAATATTGGTGTACAAGAATAGGAGTAAGTTATGACATTATTGAATCCACCATGTCAGGTGATCTTCACTTGCTCCACATTCTTCAGAAAACTTTGCTCAGCAAGACCATGTTACAAGTTTCTATTTAGGGAAAATTTCTGTCACATTTTTTTTAATTTACCATATATTTAAGGATATTTTTTCTATTTTCTGAATTTTCACGGACATCTTTTGTCAGTTTGAAAGTGTTAATTAAAATACAATTTTACTAAATTGTTCATGATATATTTTAGAAAAAAACCCCATTCACACTCCTTCTAGGTAGGTATATTTTTATTGAGTTCCTTTCTATTTTCTATTTTTTTTAAGTATTAAAATTTAGTCCGATTGAAATTTAATTTGAGCTAATTAAAATTTATTATCTCAATTTAGGGTGGAGTTTAAGAGGCTCATCGTCATAACCAAGTTGGATGTCCCAAGTGCTTCCAACAAGTAATGTCGCCTAATAAGTAGGTGAGCTAAATAGTATGAATTTATGTGTATCATTCATGCATTGTATTAGGCACCCTAGGGTCATATATTGTATAAGAAAACCCAAAAACTAAAGAAATTGAAACCAAAAATATTTTTGATGTTAAGTTTGACATTCTTTTTAGGATTTAGGTTAATTTATTTATTTTTTCTTTGTTTATTGCATGTTTGATATATGAAAATTTTAAAAACACTAAAAAAAGAAAAAAGCCAATAATTTTTTTTTGTTTATTTTTTTGTTGTTATTGATCATTGTAACTCATTCTTTAAATCGAAAATCTTTATAATGATTCCATATTGTATATGATGGTGTAAATTTCGAGTGAATGAGCAGAAGGTGGGAGAATACCAAATAATTAACACGGAGCTACAAGACTCTTAACTAAGGGAATAATAATGTTGGGGGACAAGGGATTATTGCAATGAGGATGTATAGTGGTTCATCAGCTTGGGAGCTTGGCAAGTCCACACTTTAATGGAGGCTCTTGCTCCTTTTCTCTTTATTGACAACTTGAGTGATTTACAGAATAGTGAATTTGCCTCTAAGGTCTCTCATGCCTTCATAGAGGCACTGTTCAGCATATATAGACTGATTCCTAGTACTCAGGGATTT
The DNA here is from genome assembly GCA_023539305.1 of Ilex asprella. Classification (NCBI taxonomy): domain Eukaryota; kingdom Viridiplantae; phylum Streptophyta; class Magnoliopsida; order Aquifoliales; family Aquifoliaceae; genus Ilex; species Ilex asprella. The sequence continues at coordinate 15,594,093 of CM042186.1, forward strand.
ACGCCAAGATCCTTGCCTTGCATCCGTGGGATTTCTCTTGATTTTCGGGAAAAGATCTTGGTTGGTTGGGAGTTTTATGCCTTGACTCTAGCTTTTAACCCTCATTCCTTTTATTTTGGGGATGTTTGTTGTCTATCCAGCTGTCCCTACGCCATTCCTGTCAATCCCCCGTCTGTATGAAGCGGAGCTCAGACTCCCTGAGCCCCTCTATATCAGCTGACCTCCTGACCTGACCCGGAGGTCTGAGCTCACACCTTAGAATTATTTTTGGTATCATTAGTTGCCCCCCAGTCCTTGGCCCTAGCAGGCTTTGACAAGGGTTGAGCTGTAAAAGAAAGGAACTAGGCCTGTACGTGGCTGTCTTTGAATTGCACGTGGGAGTCGTTTAAGGTGGTTTGATCAATCATGGCTTCCTCGATTCTCGCGCACATTTACAGCCCCTGTCTTTCAAGCTATAAATGCCAAAACGGCTATTGATACCGATTTTTTCCACTGTTCAACTTCCTTCTTCTTCGTCTTCTTCTTGCTCTCTTGGCTTTCTAGTTTAGAGTTTTCTGATTTCTCCTTTCAGTTCAAGCTTTTCTAGTTCGGTTTGCAAATTCTTAGTGTCCTCTTCTTTCGATTTCCATCTGGTTCGCAATTCGTCAAGCATCTCAGTCTAGGTACGTCCTTTGCACCCTTTCTTCTTCTTCTTTCACTCCGGATCCCTTGATGTTCGAGGTGGTTATTGCACTTTTGGGCTTTTTGCTTCTTTTACTTCTGGAATCGGGATTATTGCTTGTTCCCACCTTCCCCATTTCGTTGATTGGTCTACTATCGTGCGAATTCTTAGTGTTGGAAGCTACTGCACTGATCTTAAGGTTATTAAGGAGTGTTTAGTGAACATCCCCCTTCTCTATCGTTCCTTTAACCTTCCCTATTCTTGTCCCTCTATGTATGCCCCTTCCAAAAATCCTCTTTCTTCTGTCCCTTCTATGGAAGGGAGGTCTGTCGAGGAGGATGTTGACTTGGGTGAGGTTGGTGAGGAGATTGATAACTTTCCCGGCGTCGAATCTATTGGGCTGGGGAAAAGGGTGTGGAGCCTCCCTCCTCTTCTTCTTCTAAGCCCTAGGACAAGGGTAAGGCCAAGGAGAGCGAAGGTCCTAAGGGTTCTGGTGTGGTCTTCATAGCTGCCATGAGCTCTGGTGCGAATGAGCTCACTTCCTTCACCATGAAATTCCTTAGTGCCCGCTTTGGCTTTCCTCTGGGTGTTGAATGCTGCTGCCCAGACGTCTTTACCCCATATGTCTTTTTTGTCAAAAACAAGGTTTGTTTCTTCACTGTCGCTTTTAAGAATGGCCTTTGCTTTCCTCTGCATCCCTTCATCAAGGGCATCTTGCAACATTTCAATGTTTGTCTTGCTCAAATTACCCCCAATTTCTGAGGGGTCTTGGTTGGTCTCCTCATTTACTTCAAGCAGCACTCGTTAGGGGTCCCCACCGTTTCTCTGCTTATGAAGTATTTTGATGTGAAATATATCCCAAACAATGGCTTCTTATACATTTCAAAGCGAGTAAGAGCCAAGCTGATCATTTCTGACGTCCCCAACTCTCATAAGGGTTGAAAAAAAAATTTCTTCTTTGTCCACGGTAAAAATTGGGAATATAACCCTGCTGATAAATCTGACACTCTGCCAGTTCCTCAGACATGGAATGCCCCTGATAATTTGGGTAAGCCCATGCTTTAGGAAATCGAACTGATCCTGAACTCCTCTATGCTTATGTTGATCTCATCTATTATGTGTTGTTCCTTTCAGGGGTGAGGCCTGATCTTAGTGCTGAGGATAAGCGAGTTTCACTTGCCCTTGAGAAGTGCAGGCCATCAAAGTATTTTGAGCACATCAAACCTTAGTTGCTGGTTGAGACAGGATTCAGCTCCCCTGGAGTGGTTATATAAGTTCTAATACCGATTTCTATGGAAGCTCATGTTCCTTTTGTAGTTGGAGAGTTTGCAGGCTGCAGCTCTGCTTTCCCCATTTCTTCATCAATGGACCCTTCTACGAGAGATCGCCTAGCTAGAATGGAACAACTGAGGAGGGGAAGAAGCGGGAGCAAACGTAAGACTGAGGTTGGGGCTAGTACTGGATCCACCCCTTCGGCTAAGGCCCCAAAGCTAGAATTGTCCTCCACTCTCCCCTATTTAGCTCCAGCAATCCTTGCCCTTGATTTGGGAATTCAGAGCTCCGTGAAGGCTTCTCTTCCTCAAAAGGAGGTTGTTCCGCTTTCTCAGGGGGTCATAGAATCGGGTCTTAAGCCGACCTCCCCTTCTTCAACAGAGGTTGAGAGGGCTTTGGAAAAAATTGGCAGAGTTTCTCCTCCCATGGACCCAGCTGGGGGGCGCCTCTCAACCGCCTCTACAAGAGCCAGAAGGAAAGAAAAGAAAACCCTTCCACGAGCGTTGTCGTTGGGGATTCTCTCATCAACAACGTCAGACATGCTGCAGAGGCCATTGCTTCCGTTCTCCCTAAATCCAACATTCAAAGGGCTATTTTTTTGCCCCTTGGGGCTTCTATTTCTACAGCCTTGTTTGGGGTTACCTCGGTAAGCGGCTGACTCCTAATGGCTTTCCCTTTCCTTCTATCTTGTTTCATGCTCATTCCAGCTCTTGTGGTTTAATTTGGGTTTTAGACGGCTATTCACATCAGTTGTCTATTGAGGCAGATTCAAGCTTTGGAAGGTTCGACCAAGGTTTTCAAGGACCTTGAGCTTAGAAACGCTGAGCTGACCTCTGCCAATAATGTCCTTCAGTCCTAGGTGCTGGATTTGCAAACACAACTTAGCAAATAATCTTCTCTCATCAAAGACTTGGAGGCTGAGAACCAGTGAGCTAAGGATGAGCTTGGGAAGGCGAAGGAGGATCTGGGGAAGGCCAAGGATGACCTGGGGAAGACAAGGGAAGACCTCAAGGTGAAGAGCGAGGGGTGGATTAAGGCCAGCCGCGACGCCCTTGAGGCTACCAATTCATATGAAGGCATAAAGAGGGAGTATGACATCCTAACGGAGGTGAATGATGCTATTCGGGAAGAGCTTGAGGAAGGGAGATCTACTGGTAAGAAGAAGGATGACTTGATTGCCAAGTTGTCCGATGATGTTATCACTGAGTGGGCCAAAGGGTGGTTGGCCTTTCAAGAAAAAGTAGAAGAGGTCTATCCTGACTTAGACTTTACCTTTGGCATCCCTACTGAGGAGGAAAGGGAAACGACTCAAGCCAAAGATATGCCTTTGACCTCTCTTTCTTCTGAGATTGCTCCCACTATTACTAAAACATCTGAAACTTCTTCAGTTCTTGTGCTCGTTGACCCCCTAATCCTGCTCCTTTGCCTGAAGCTTCAGACCCTGGACTACTTGCAATCCTGCCTACAGAGTCACTTGGGACATCAGCCATTGATCTACCCAGCTCTCCTTCTCCTGCTCCGACAGATTCCTAGTATATATATATATATATATATATATATTTGCCTTAAGTTATTCAGGCAAATGCTGAACATACTTTAAAAATACCTGAATGTTTTTGAAGACACTTGAAGATATCTAACATGACCTTATGTAACTTCTTCTTCTGATCTTTTATATGAACTTTTCTTCTTGCACGCTTCATATGACTCCAATGTATGATCTCTACGTAACTTTCTAAGCTGTCTTTGTTGTTGTACCAATTTCACTGAGCTTTGTGTATACTTGTACTTAGCCCACCCTCTGCTTTGAGGAGATCTTTAGGTTTCCTTGAAGCAATTTTACTGAACTTGCGACGAGGTCTTGTGGAAGATAGCCTTGAGAACTTTAGTTTAGAATTTCCTGGTGGGGGTCATGCTGATCTTCTCTGTATCGTTCCAATTTTATCGGAAGGTCTGAGCTGACTTCGACTTAGAGAGGTCTGACATGTTTCTCCTGAAAGATAAGCTGAGCTGGATATCAGGGGTTTGGAGAACATCCATAGAGGGGTTTACGTTGTTGCGTCTGTGGCCTTCATCAAAGCTCAAAAGTTGGAGGCCTGTTAGTATTGTTGGTGAGATGATCCTCACAGCTGCATATGCCTACGAGTCTCCTTACCATGGGCTTTTAGTTTACTCCTCAAATTTGGAGCTGCAGCTTATTGTACTGGACTTGTGTGAGTGTTAAACATGGTCGAAGTGGATAAGGAGAATCATGATCCTGATCCTGTCTGAAGGCAAGAGGTCTATCCGAGCTCTTTTAGTGCTGACAGTTGTGTTTTTGATGTCCTCGAGGGAGCATTGGGTGGTTGATTGACCTTCCTCATAGTGAGGAGATGCTGAGGTTCATCGCAAGCCTGTTGTTGAGACCAGTCCCTTTCTGGCTAGTATATTCGAAGGACTCTGAGTCTGGTAACGGGGGGGATATTTTCTAGAGGTCTGTATATCCATCCGAGCTGATCTCAGCCCTGCTAACTGCGAAAGAATCTCCTTAGGAGTATGTCTCGAGGTTAAGATGTTCTGGACCCTCTTGCTAGTCATGGGAATGAAGCTGAGGAAGATGACGATGAGTGAGCACTGCTGTTTGCATTCCCTTTTGTCCTAGACTGCTTCCTCAGTCTTTGTGAGTTTTAATTGTTTAGAAATTCTCCACGTGTTATTGACGGAATAATCTTTATCTCTCCCATGCTTTCCTAAACTATACTTGTCCTCATAAACTTAGGAAGTCTAAAGAATAGCCAAGGTTTTAAATTTGGCGTGGTTCTTGGGCCTTCTAAATCTGGGCAAGGCTTTAAATTTCGTACCTTTTCTTTTCTGCCTATAATTCCCGAAGATTTTCTTGAATCTTTCTCCTTCATTTGGTTCTTTGTCTGGGGTTTCTAATGGCTGATCCTGCCCGTCTCTCTTTGAAGACCGCTCTTCTTTTGGAATAGACTGAAAATTCCAGTCTCGTTTCTTGGTTTCGTATTTCCTTACTTCCTCGGATTTGGAGGGGATCAAGAAACGGTTCTTTCACGAACTAGAATTACCTCTCCGAGTTCTCACTCCAAACGAACCTCCTAACTATCTTTCCCGGGGTGAGGTCTATTTTTTTGAAGGTACCTTCGAGATAGGCTTTCGTCTCCCTATTCATCCCTCTGTCGGGTATATTCTGGCGTATTATGGTCTGCCCCCCTCCCGTTTATCTCCTCAAGGGTGGACTGTGTTCATCAGCTTCTTTTTGTTCTGGCGTCTCCAGGGCAATAACCAGTTTCCTACAACTGCTGAGTTTTTGTACTTTCATTGTCTTGAAGACGACGATGTTCCTTGCTTCAGTTGTTTCAGATGGAGGTACTTCTTTGAACGCCGGCTGGTGCTTGACATACCTTCCCTACCCCAAGGGTGGATCAGCAGTTTTTTCTTTGCTTCTGGGGATTCTTAGAGGTCTATTGAGGACCGCCGATGAGAGAACAGAGTTCCGCGTTCTTGGAAGAAATTTGAACACATAGGTAAGGGGCTTAACAGTTTTCTTAACGTCGGGTAACCTTTTCTTGTTCAGTGCAGTGGCTGCATCTATTGATTTCCACTTCTATTGCAGCTCGCCAGATCTTTCTCCCTCAGAGTTTGAGGAGGACGAGGATGTAGGACCGTCTTCCAAAATGTGCAAGCTGCGTGAGTCTCCTTCATCCCCTGATTCCTCTCTTAGTGCAATTTTTTTTCTTCTGTTGGAGCCAAACTTCTCAATGCACTTTCGAAAGCGGAGAAGGAGAGGGAAGAATTGAGGGGAGAGAATGCCCGTATGAAGGAGGAGGTGGTTGAGCTGCAAAAGCTCTTGAGGGAGAACTAGTAGTTCTGTTTAGAAACTTCAGAGGCCTTCTTTAGGCAACTTTGTTTTTGATAATTATTCTAGCCCTTTGATGTAATTTGAATGACTTTTTCTTTTTTGTGGCCGATCTGCTGGACAGTTCATGGCATACTACCTTCTTTATAGGGTCCGTCTTGAATGGCTGAGCTCTTTCCACGAATTGCCTAGTTCATGGTTAATCTTCAGAGTTTTCCTCTATATTTTATGAAATGAATAGTTCATCGTGAGCCATGGGGCTCTTCTTAGATTTATAGACTGGAGAGTTCATCGTGAACTACTTGGCTCTTCTTTTGATTTATAAACTGGAGAGTTTATCGTGAGCTACTTGACTCTTATTTAAATTTATAAACTGGAGAGTTTATCGTGAGCTACTTGGCTCTTCTTTCGATTTATAAACTGAAGAGTTTATTGTAAGCTACTTGGCTCTTCGTGAGCGGTAGAGTTTTTTCTGAGTTGTGGAGCTCTTTATTCATTTTATGAGCTGTGGAGCTTATCTTGAGCGATAAGGCTCCTTACTCTATTTCATGAGCTGCAGGGCCCATCGTGAGCTATAGAGCTCATTTTTTTTTGGAGGATCACTCTTGTCTGAATCAAAGATTTGCCACTTTACTAGAAATGATCCTACTACAAAGAAAACTTACTGAAAAAACTTTTTGAGATGCTCTGCATTCCAGGAATGAGGTAGGACTTTCCCTTCTTCGGTCTGCAGCTCGTAATTTTCAAGTCTTATTACCCTGGATACAATGAAGGGACCCTCCCAATTTGAACCTAACTTCCCATGTCAGGGGTTCTTCCTGGTGAGTAGAAGTTTCCTAAACACCAAATCTCCCACCATAAAGCTTCTGTGCTTGACTCTTTTGTTGTAATACCTTGCGGTTTTCCTCTGGTAATCCTAGATGCGATGTAGAGCCCTGTCTCTCCTTTCATCCAAGAGATCGAGGTTCTGTAGGAGTGACTCATCGTTGTACTCCGGATCTGTGAGCTCGGTCCTTGGAGATGGGATCCCGATTTCTACTAGGACACTGCTTCTGTTCCATAAGCCAAAGCGAATGGTGTTTCCTAGGTTGCTGACATTGCAGTTGTTCTATACTCCCATAGCACCTCTGGAACATGTTCCACCCATTTTCCTTTCAGAGCTTCAAGTTTGATTTTCAGCATAGCTTTGATGGTCCTGATGGTTACCTCTGCTTGTCCATTTGGATTGTGGATGGACTGGGGCTGAAAAGTAGTTCTTTATTCCTAGCTCAGCTCAGAATCTTCTAAACTTGGGGTTGTTGAATTATTTCTCATTGTCAGAGACTATTGCCCTGGGAATTTCAAATCTACAGATTATTGACTTTCATGTGAAGTTCTGGACTTTTTGCTCCGTGATCGTAGCCAAAGGTTCCACCTCTACTCGTTTAGTGAAGTAGTCCACTCCAACAATGACGAATTTGCACTGTCCCACCCCGATTGGAAGGGGCCCGAGTATGTCCAAACTCCACTGCTGAAAGGGCCAAGGACTAACTACCGAGGTCAGGAGCTCTGGTGGGCAATGGGAAATATTGGCATTCATTTGGAAGACTGCACATTTCTTGATTAACTCCATGGCATCTTTGAGCATTGTAGGCCAATAGTATCCCTGCCTTAATGCTTTTCCTGCCAAGGCCTGTGCTCTAATGTGGTTGCTGCAATGAATCTCTCTGAGTATGTAATTAGCGTCTTCATTCTCCACACATTTAAGGAGAGGTGTTGAAAAACCTCGCTTGTAAAGGTTTTCCTGCAAAATAGAAAACTTGGCTGACCTGGTTCTTAGCTTTGCTGCTTCTTTGGGGTCCTCTGGCAAGATTCCATTCTGAAGGTATACCAGAATAGGGTCCATCCAGCTTGGTGAGGCTTGCACAGGGAGTATTTCTTTATTCTCAAGGTCAATGGAGGGTTTTGCTAGATGTTCCACTAGAATTAGCCTCTCCAAAATTTCCTGTGAGGCAGTTGCAAGCCTTGCCAAAGAGTCCGCTCTTGAGTTCTCAGATCTGCGAACATGCTTGATTTTAACTTATACAAATTTCTTGATCAATTCATGTACATTTCTGAGGTAAAGGATCATCTTTTCTCCTTTAGCTTCATAATACTCCTCTATTTGTCTTACCACAAGCTGTAAATCACTGCAGATCTCTAGCTGTTTTGCCTCCATCGAGTAAGCCAGATTGAGCACTGCAATAACAGCCTCATACTCTGCCTCGTTGTTTGAGGCTTTAAACCCAAACCTAAGGGCGTATTCGACGTCCACTCCGTCTGGTGAGGTCAAAATTAGGCCCGCTCCACTTCCTTGGGCATTGGCTGCACCATCTACCGAAAGTTTCCATATTGGGAGATCATGTACTAGCTGTGTGGTCTCCATAGGTGTTCCTGCTGTAAATTCTGCGATGAAATCTGCCAGAATCTGACCTTTTACAGCAGTTCTTGGTTTATACCTGATGTCAAATTGGTTGAGCTCAAAGGCCCACTTTACCAGTCTCCCTAAGGATTCAGGCTTGTGTAACACCTGTTTCATCGGTTGGTCCGTCGGGACCTCTATAGTATGGGCCTAAAATTATGGTCTGAGTCTTCTGGTTGTGGTGACCTAAGCTAAGATAAGCTTCTCCATCTTCAGGTATTTCTCATCTGCACCCTTCAGAGCTCTACTACAGTAATATACTGATTGCTGAGCTCTATCTTTTTCTCTTACAAGCACTGCGCTGGTAGAGAAATCTGAGACAGCCAAATATAGGGTGAGCATTTCTCCTTCTATGGGACTGACCAGAATGGGGGAGGAACTAAGGTAAACCTTCAAAGACCTAAATGTCTCTTCACATTGAGCATCCCACTCAAAAGCTTTCTTCAATACTTGAAAGAAAGGCTGGCACTTGTCACTTGACCTAGATATAAAACGGCTTAGGACAGATATTCTTCCTGTCAGTCATTGAATTTCTCTTGTGTTTGAGGGTGGTTGCATGTCTAGCAATACCTTTACTTTGCCAGGATTGACTTCTATCCCCTTACTATTCACTATAAAGCCTAGAAACTTCCCTACTGAAACCCCAAAAGCACATTTGACAGTGTTAAGCTTCATCTTGTATTCTTTGAGAACCCGGAAGGATTCCGCCAAATGTTGGATATGGAGCTCGACCTTTAATGACTTTACTAGCATATCATCAATATAGACTTCCATAGTTGTTCTAATTTATCTTTGGAACATTCTGTTCACCAAGCACTGGTAGGTAGCTCCTACATTCTTTAAGCCGAAATGCATGACTTGGTAGCAATACGTTCCTTGTTCTATCACAAATGAGGTATTCTCTTGGTCACTAGTGTCCATTTTGATCTTGTTATATCCTGAGAAGGCATCCATGAAACTGAGGAGCTTGTGCCCGACGGTAGCAACCACTATCAAGTCGATCTGAGGTAAAGGAAAATTATCCTTAGGGCAGGCTCGATTGAGGTCAGTGAAGTCTATGCATAACCGCCACTTGCTATTGGTTTTCTTAACAAGGACCACATTGGCCAACCAGATAGGGTAATCTACTTCCCTGATGGTCTTGGCTTGGAGAAGCTTGTCGACCGCCTGATTGATGGCTTTCTGGCGTTCTGGGGCGAAACTTCTTCGCTTTAGTTTGACGGGCTTCTAGGCAAGATTTATGCTTAACTTGTGAGTGATGACTGAGGGATCAATGCCCTCTATGTCCTCTTGCTTCCAAGCGAACACCTCAGTGTTTTCTTTCAGGAATTGGATGAGAATGTCTTTAATCTCCTTGCATAACTTGGACTCGACGTAGACAAGATGTTCTGGCTCCTCATCGAGCTGAACAGGCTCCAGCTCTTCTGAAGGTGTTGGCCTAGTTTCCAGCTCATCCCTCATGTCGAGCTCGTCCAATTGGATACTTTCCACCTCTTTCTGCTTCATTGAGGCCATATAACATTCTCTAGCTACACGCTGGTATCCACTAACCATTCCAATTCTATTTTTTGTAGGGAACTTCACGATAAGGTGATATGCCAAAGGGATGGCCTTTATTGCATTGAGGGAAGGTCTCCTTAACAACATATTGTATGCCGAGGGAGCATCAACCACTAAGAACCTTACAGTTGGGGTAACTTGGTAGGAAGGGTCCCCTATGGTGAGTATGAGCTGAATTGACCCAAGGGATAACACCCTCTCTCCCAAAAATCCCAACAGATGGGTACTTACTGGCTCTAGCTTTTCTCTTCCTATGCCCATCTTGTCAAAAGTAGACGCAAAGATGATGTCTGCCGAGCTCCCGTTGTCTACCAGGACTCGATGCACTGTTTTGTTGGCCATGACAGCCCTTACGACCAATGGATCATCGTAGAGATGGTGGCAGCCCTCCAAATTCGAATCTGAAAAGGTTATTGTTGTGTCTAACAGTGGTGCTTTAGATGTGGCGCATACCTCTAGCTTTTCATCACCTTGGATTCTGCGCATATGAGCCTTTCTGGTTGTGCTGGATTCTCCTCCTGCAAATCCTCCTGATATCACCCTGATCTCTCCCATGGGTTGTTGATGTTGTGCAGGAGCCTGTTACTGAGGTGGTGGAGGTGGAAGAGCTCGATTTCGATTGTCCTGGGCCACAAATCAACGTAATTATCCTCGCTGGATCAGAAATTCAATTTTCTTCTTAAGCTGAATACAGTCATCCGTATGATGACCATGATCTCTATGGTAATCACAGTACTTTATGGGATCTCTTTTCGTCGGATCTGCCTTCATCTGAGGTGGCCATCTTAGAAACTTCTCATTCTGTACCTCGTACAAGACTTGCGATATAGAAGCGGTGAGAAGGGTTAGCTGTCGAGGTGGGTACCTCGGTTGCAGATCTGGCTGTGGGGGCCCTAGCCGATCTCTAACATTGCCTCTCCTCTTTAAGGAGCGGTCTTTGTCTCTTCTAGGAGATCTGTCTCACTCTTTTTCTTTCCTGGGACTCATTTCTCTCTTCTTTTCTTCCTCCCCTTCTCTTTTCATGATGAAGAGCTTCCCATCTTTGAGAAGAGTTCTTCCTCACCATTTATATACTTCTCTGTTTTTGCCAACACCTCATCCATACTTGCCTAAGGGTTATTTGATATGAAAAATATTATATCCTTCGATTGTACCCTGAGCTCTGCAATAAAGGCAGTAATGGCGAACTTTTCGTCGGGGACGTCTACCTTTAAAGATTTTGAATTGAACCTTTAGACGTATGATATGAGGTTCTCGTCCGGTCACTACTTTACATTTAGAAGATGGTAACTCGGCTTCGTGTATATTTGAGCTCTTATGAAGTGGGATACGAAGGAGCTTGAGAGCTCTTTGAAAGAAGAGATTGAAGTCGGGGGAAGTCGTTTAAACCACACTAAGGCTGATCCCTTAAGGGTGATGGCAAAGGCTCTACATCACACGGGATCCTAATACCCATGCAGCTCCATTTGATTTTTATAGGTGTTGAGGTGATCCATAGGGTCTTTGGTCCCGTCAAAGGCCTCAATCTGAGGCAACCGGAATTTTAGGGGGAGTGGAAAGTGTAACACCCCTGTGGTGAAAGGTGACTCTGTTTGTTGTACCAGGGCATCCATCGTGACGGGAGCCTTGCTTCTAATAGCTTCCTTCATATGGCTAAGCTCTTGCTTGATATCCTCGAAGCGTTGTTTCCAGTATCGTTCTCTTCTCTCCTGCTGGTAGGGGAGGAAATCGCTCCTCCCCTCATCGTTCTGACTTTGCACTTCTTCGTTGTGACCATTCCTAGAGGGTAGCTGTGGATCCCTCCCCAAGGTCTGGCTATTTTCTCCCCCTTCGTTGACCTCTCTGAGGAGCTCGAGGTGGTATTGTTCTCTGCGAGGGAGATTGCTCGGGCCTTCTTGGGCCGGTTATGCCTCCTGTGGGCATTTTAAGAGTTTCAATAGCTCCTCATTTTATTGCAGCAGACGCTAATTAACAAGACGGAGGGCATCCAATTCGTCATTCATAGAGGGATCCCTTATGGGGGGATTGGTCTCTCGATCATTCTCGGCTTGTCTGCCATTTGTGGTTTCCTGCTGGTCTTGCACGCGCAGTGGATTGATTTGACTTCGGCTCATATTGCGGGTTGAGACTATCAGTTACTGAAGGATCAGTGTATTTGTAAAATGAGAACAGTTGTTCCCACAGACGGCGCCAAACTGATGGAGTAAATTTCGGGTGAATGAGCAGAAGGTGGGAGAATACCAGATAATTAACACGGAGCTACAAGAATCTTAACTAAGAGAATAATAATGTTGGGGGATAAGGGATGATTACAATGAGGATGTATAGTGGTTCACCGGCTTGGGAGCTCGGCTAGTTCACACTTTAATGGAGGCTCTTACTTCTTTTCTCTTTATTGACAACTTGTGTGATTTACATAATAGTGAATTTGCCTCTAAGGTTTCTCATGCCTCCATGGAGGCACTGTTCAACATATATAGACTGATTCCTAGTTCTCGGGGATCTACACCGAGATCCTTGCCTTGCATCCGTGAGATTTTCCTTGATTTTCGGGAAAAGATCTCGGTTGGTTGAGAGTTTTATGCCTTTACTCTAGCTTTCAGCCCTCATTCCTTTTATTTTGGGGATGTTTGTTGTCTATCCAGCTGTCCCTACGCCATTCCTGTCAATCCCCCATCTGTATGAAGCGGAGCTTAGACTCCCTGAGCCCCTCTATATCAGCTGACCTCCTGACCTGACTCGAAGGTCTAAGCTCACACCTTAGAATTATTTTTGGTATCATCAGTAAATATAATTGCATGTTTGCTTTATAATATTCTATTTTTAAATCAAAGTAAAATGTGCATTGTCTTGAGTAATATTAGGGGATATAGAACTTAGTGGTCATAAGTCTTAGTGCATGATCTATGAACTAAAGTTTCTTTCAACATAGTGTGCTTCGATAGTATGTCCATTTGAAAAATTCAAAAACAAAGTACACTCCAACCCTTCACCTTAATACTTATGAGTCTTGTTAGTTTAGTTGATTAATGATCTTACGTGACTCTAAGTGTTAGTAATAGATGAATACATGGTTAAAGGTTAGTAAAACATCAATCCCTTAAAATATGTGAAAGAGTCAAATGTGAGAAAAAAGTCCAAGATGCCAAATTTGAAAAGTGACGCACAAATAAATGGCTAAAATCAATTGCACTTACATTGCTAAGAGTGATTCTACTTAATATTCATTACTCATTTTTAAAGCTCAAAGAGCTCATGCTAAACACATTGAGAATCATATTTTTTAAGTATGGAATTTACAATCGTGCTAATTGGATCCAAAAGAATAGAAGGAATAAAAAATAGGGAGAGGTGTATAAAAGAAAAATGATTATGACACACTCACTGGTCATGTATTTACTTAGACAATGCATTAGAATTTCATGTAGAGTTGCATTAGTGATTTGAACTAAATGGAATCCTACTGATGTTAGAGTTTGGTTTTACACACGTCACACTTGAATTTGTTAAAGTTGAACAAAATCTGAACATGTGAGTGGAATTAAACTAAAGCAAGTTGACATTACTCTAAGATGCATGAAATTGAGTTTTGCATTCTTGAATATGCTTTAGAGTAATGATGTGAGATGATGAAATTTGGATGAAGCTATTATAATATGAACATATGTGATTTTCATGAGTAATTACATTGTGCATTTTAAAGTTTAATTTCAAAATTATATTACATTTTGATCCAATTCCATCCATACATGTATTTAAGACTTGAAGGATGGCATGTAGAAGTGAATGAAGGGTCGGGATGGTTCGTGGAAGCGCCAAAACTGATTTTTCAAAAATTGATAGAAGGCTTCAAGGACTGCTCGAGTGACCCTCACACCACTCGAGCAACCCTATGGTCACTCAGAGACATAGGTTTATAAATCTGATTTTTACAGCCCTTTTGTATTCCAAACACTCTCATACGCATCCAAAGCCTCCCAAAACGTTAAATTCCCATACCTAAGCAGTCCCAAACACCTTTTAGTGAGTTTCTAGCTTTGGTTCTTAATATTGAACCTAGAATTGTGTGTGATCATGCCTACACGACAAGAGAAAAAGGTTAGGGTTGAGGAACCACAAGAGGAGATTGAGATTGAGTTTGATGAGTCTACTTGATTTCAAACTCAAAACTTCGCAGAGAGATACAAAATATGGTATGATCTCAGGCTAATGATTGTTGAGCGAGGGGTAAACTTTAGAGAGGTAACTTAATTTATCTCATCGAAATTCACAAATCGGGGGTATAGATGGCTGTTTGATGACCCTGAGCCTTCAAATGTTGATATAGTAAGAGAGTTCTACACTCATATTAGTGATTCTGATTCTCGACTTGACCACTTTATCACTTAGATTGAGGGATTGAGTTCACATTTTCTGCCGATCTCATTGGTACAACTCTTGGCCTACCTAGGGAAGATAAGGATGTCCTTAGCGCAATATCGGTTGATCAATTGCTTCATATCCATGTTTTGGCTACTAAACTATATGGTATATCTCATCTTGAACACTAGGCTACACTAAATTTCTTTCAAAATGCATTTAACCCTAGACTATAGGAAGTTGAACCTAATAGCCAACTACAACATTGAACCAAAAACCCATATTTTAGACTTCTCAATTCATAAAGCAAACATATTATATGCTATAGGGACAGGGTTAGATCTTGATTTTCCATCGATGATTTTTAGGTTTATTTGGCGAGCCTTTTTGGAGGGGAGAGTATTAGATGGTCAATTTTTTAGATCACTGATTAATTGTATCTACAAGGGTAAAGGAGTTGTTGTTTTGCCCAGGGATAAGATATAGAACCCCATGAGGCCTTTGTAAAAGAGTTCATTGAAGCAGAGTAAGGCCTAGACTGAGTATGTTGTTGCAATAGAGGAGAGATGGAGAAATTTGGAGATTCCACATGTTCAGACTAGACCTCATGCACCACTAGTTCACTTAGAGGCTAGTACTTCTAGACCTCCACCACTTGAGTTGGATTCAAACATCCTTTGCATCTCAATCGGCATCCTTAGTTGACATGCTTATAAGGGTTAAGCATACCATGGTAGAACATCACCACCTTACTTCTCAAGTAGACGTATTGGGTACCAAGATAGTGAGCCTAGAGGAGACCCAACAGTCTGTGATGGGATCAGTTTCACTTAGGGCTAGAAGACTTAGGAGGTTTTTGAAGGGCAAGAAGATTGAAGGCGAGCCAATGCCAAATGATATCGATTCAAATTTGGAGCATCCCCGACGCGATGGAAATAATGACGATGGTGGAGATGATGTGGCCACATGAGCTACTTAGTAGACTTTAGTTAGTAGACTTTAGTATAGGACCATATGGGAGTGTATGAGAGTGATTTATTCATGGTTTGTACTTAAATTACTCTATTTATGTTTTATTGACTTTTGCATTTGTTTTGATATTTTTTGTTTGTTATGACCTACTCTTAGTCGTGGTTATTTAATGTTTTATTCAAATAGACTTTGAGTATATCCCTTGTTTTTCATTTTCTTGCTTTAGTTGCCTATTTTTCTAGTTGGTTTGTATTTATACCTCTTGTTATACTATGATTCTATGTCATTAAGAATATGTTGGAAAAGCTTGATTATGTATCGTGTTTGTTATGATATTTCATTGGTTTGGCACTTCGTGACAAAAAATAGAAGAATATTTTGGGTACATATAGGAGAATTCGAGGAGATATTTTATTGATTAGCTTAGGTAAGTTGCATGTGAATAGAATAAGGTGGAGTTTATTCTAATACTCAAGGGGAGTAGATTTACAAATTTGTTATGAAGTCACCTATTTTACACTTTTTTTATTTTTCACTTGTTATTTTTCTTGTGAACACCAACTCAGGGGGTGAACTAGTTGTTCATTGACATGCTCTATCTAAATGTTCTCAGGCATATTAGGCAAGGTAGTTCTTACATATATTACATATTTGCACTTGTATGATGTTAAAATGAATTTGTCTTTTGTTTATCTTGATGCTCTCCATACATGTGATTATGTTATGCCTTTTATACATATTATGCTTTTCACAAGGTATTTGCTTAGTGATAATGTGCCAGACTATAATCCTCAAAGCTACACTTAGAAGATAACTCTTGTACTTTGAGATTAGGAACTTAAAATCTTGGAAATTAAGATTGGAAATGGAAGGCTTGGCCTACAATCCTCTACCTTTGATGTTTCAAGAATATGGTTGAATATGTAAAAGGGTATATCAATACAAACCGCTCTCCCAATAGCATATAATAGTTGGAATGTATCGTAACCAATCTCAATAGTATGTCCATTCGGATATATATTACAAGCAACAATGCGGTTTAAGATCTTATATGTTGGTGTAAGGTTTTTGTGAGCAATTTTGTTTTTCTCATTCTCCCAAGGGACACTCCCAGTGTAAATATGTCAAATAACCATTGCCATGTTTGGTACCTACTCCTTAGTTGCATATGGAAAGACAATGGAATTCTCAAGAATGTTGGGTCTATGAATTTTCAATACATTTGGAATAAGCTTAGGGGAAATAATGAGGGGTTTCTTCCTAACTCATGACTTAAATGTCAAATCATTCTCTTTGTAGTCATGAATATTTGCATAATATAACTTAACCAGATCAGTATATATATGTTTTATCTTCCATATTCACATCAAACAAAGGATCCCACTTCTAAGCACGAGATATTTCAGGGGAATCCATGATGCTAACTAGCTTATCGAGGCAAGCACCACACTCAAGTAATAGAGGAGGTTTAACAATGAATTTATCATATCTTTTCTTAGCATCATTGTCCATGAAGATTTTGGCATTGAAAGAACTTCCTTCGTTATCCACCTTCTTTCTTTTCCTTGCCTCTCCACCAACCATCAACAAAGCTACAAATAACACAATAGAAGACCATATCAGAAAGCTTAGCAATGCATTTTCACCTTCTCCTTTCTTTGTCTCTCTTTTCAATAATTGGCGATGCTTTTCTTCATAAAAAAATGGAAATTCCTTTTCTTCGAATTTTCCTTTACTTTGCTAATAATCGATACAAATCTTTGAGATGGTTGGCGAACACAAACGGATGAAGGAGATTTGGTGTGTTGGGCAAATTGGAATGGTTTTGGAAGAAGCTGCGACTTAGGGTCTATCTTGCGATTTGGGGATTTATTTGGGTATCCTCTGATCTTAATTTACAATAACCACCCCCCCCCCCACACACACAACAACACTCCTAAGAATTGTTTTTGGAGGCATTTGAGTA
>CM042186.1:15628466-15657896 GCA_023539305.1 Ilex asprella
TATATATATATATATATTAATGCGGGTAGGGTAGGGTAGAAATGCGAAAATTAATGACTATTCCGCATTCCTACCCGATTTAATCGGAAGAATAAAAACTCTTCCGCATTCTTACCCGATTTTTGCGGTTAGCCGATTTTTAGGGTCGGGTAGGGTAGGAACTTGCGGCCAGTCGAAAATTTGAACACCCCTACTGGAGGGCCAAGTTGGATGTTCCCCTCATTCAAGGTGGAGGAAAATGAACACGTGGGTTAGGCATCCTAGGTTCGGACAATCCCCCACCCCTTTGGTCATTTAGGTTTGCACCACCATTATCAAAATTTCCACCCCCATGTATGTTTGGGTTGGCACCTGCATTTTCAAAATTGTCACCCGCATCCTCGGGTAGGTCTAGTTCAAGGTTCATGTTGGGGTCTATGAGTTGTCTAACCAATCGGTTTTGCTCGTCCCGCCCCCACATGCAACAAAAGATCAAAAATTTAAATTATATAAAAACAAGAATATATACAAGGACAACGTACCTCATCCCATGATGAGGATCACTGGACTTACCTCCATCGTCCAAAAATCACCTTCTTGGTTTAACACTTGTCTTCCCCAGCAACGGCGCAAAAAATGCTTGAGTTTTTTTGCTGTTGTTCCTAACTTACTAACATCTCCCACAATGTATGTATGATGTATGTGTGAGGGGGAGTGTTACTCTCCCTTCGGACGATGTCAAAAGAAAGGGCAAGGAAAAAATAGAATGGGATGAATGAAATGTGTGTGTGTGTGAACAAAAGTGCTCCTCAAGCGCAAGGAGTCTTTTGAGTGTCGTGTTTTACTTGAAAAAGTATTCCAAGGTCATCTCCTCAGGGAAGGAAGTGAACCATCATGAAAGTGATTTTTATTAAAAAAAAGAGAAAAATTATTTTGTGTTGAAATTTGGTGGTGGTTTGAGTTGTGATAATGAAATGAAAATAAGTGTTGGCTAATCCAAAGAGGTCATTCCAATGGAAATCCCAATTCAACTCGAAACCTTCCTCCAATAGTGTATAGATGAACGATTGATTCGTAGGAAGCTAGGGACGAGATGATGAGGATCCAAGCATAACCCGTGACTAAGCCTACGGGATATCAAAGACTCACAACTACATCCACTCTCAATCCAGTCAAACTGAACCATCGTACACTGAGAGGAGGAAAGACAATGAGTTGAAATGACATACCCAAGAGGAGGTCTCTCTTGGATTAGCCAACTAAAAACTTAGCTACTCATGGTTAAAGTAAATACAACGATGAACTAGGAAGACATTATGAAGAAATAAAGGTTATAACTAAGCATAAACGAAATGCATCAATATAAATGACCTTCGACAAAGAATGAGTGAATCACGTTCCACCCTTCCCGGCTTCGGTAAAGCTCTAGAAAAGTGGAAGAGTTTCACTCCTCTAATGGAAGAAGGAAGCTCCAACAATGGAAATAAAATAAAACAAGACTTAAATTAAAAGAAAGCAATAATGCAAAGAAAGTAATACAAACTTGGAGGATTTTCCACAACCAAGAGAAAAGCTAGTAAGCATACAAAGAAAGCAATAACAACTTGGAGGGATGTCCACAACCAAGAACTCTAGCAAAAAACTTATATTTTACAAGCCACAAAGGAGTGGTATTTATAGGCAAAGCCTTTACAAACCCCAAGGGATGACATTTAGAAACCCCAAAGATTCCATTCACAAGCCCAAGGGATGGCATTGACAAACTTCCAAAAGTTGTCCTTCACAAGCTTCCAAAAGTTGTCATTCACAAGCTTCTAAAAGTTGTCATTCACAAACCTCCAAAAAATGATATTTGGATTACTTTAATCTCTTTTTTTTAGAGCTTTAATAATTGTCATCTTAGAATTTGTAACTTTGTCACAATTGGCTCCCCGGTAGTTTGTAGCTTTGACGCATAAAACCCTGAAAGAACAACAATTAATACATTATCCCTAATTCACACACTAACCTTAATAGGTAAATTTTGATTAGTTTAACTTTGTTTAACTAACACAATTGACCTATTAACTTTATTAAATCATACATTAATTAGGATTAATCAAACTCCTAAACCAACTAAAAATTATAATTATCTCAATAAAAGTTTGGATCAAACTCCAACACAAATTGGGACTTAGCGTGGGTTCTAGGACCCCGACCTCAATACTCGAAACCTGAGCTTAGGCCTTGAGACCCAAATAGCAGACCCTAGGTTGGGATACCAAATTGGACTTAGGACCTAGGAATTGGATCCTAGACCTTGGGTTGGCCCTAAGACCTCAGAACCTAGGACTAGGGGCCGCAAAACCACAAATCTAGACCCAAACTGGACTCAAACTCGAGAATTGGACTGACCTCAAACTTGGTGTTTGGGGGGAGTTAGATGTGGGGTGGTTTTGGTGATAGTGGCTATGGTGGTTTTGGTGGTGGTGGCGTTGGTGGCTGGGGTAATGGTGGCAACAAGAAGTGGTGGTGGTTGGGGTGATGGTTTGAAATGATCATTATCTCGTAATGGACATTACATTCTTATGTTCCATTACACCAACAAAGCACAACATGAGTGTGTTAAATTTGAATGGTATAACTAACATTCCACATCATTTTATATTGAGAATGTGGATAAAAGATGCAAATCAAGGGATTGTGATGGATAGATTGATATTCCACCATTGGATGGTAGTGGAAACTCAACAAACACATTGCAAGTTAACATGCAAAACCTTCAATCTTATAAACTTGAGTGCTAATTCTAATGCTCCAACTAAATTTTCAAATCATAAAATGGAAAGACATACATTCGAACAAGTTATAAAATTCAATGTAACATCTAGTGAAATGATATATTTGAAAATGATACAAACATTGCTTTATCAACTCCTAAGACTCCAACATTGGGTCCCCCACCATGATGACAAAAAGGACAAGCATATGATACAATTAAAGGTTCTTTGGAAAATAAAAATATATAAAAAAGAAAGTAATGAAAGGCACGTGTCAGCACATTAGGTTAAAAACATTGTTCGTATAAAAAATCTAATTTTCAAACTACAGAAAACTTTTCTCTTTTTTTGACGAACACAATCATCTGTTATGAGACTTTCACGATGACATCCGTGTGGGGTGCAAGTAAACTATGCTAAAACCATCAAACTATAAACTGAAACACAACTAAATATAGATTTAGCCATGAACCATGGAATTCTAATAATGAGAGTGGTTCATTGAAGAAAACCTACAAAACGTGGTTGCCGAATTGTGCATAGAGAAAGGAGAGAAATAAAAAGAATCATTCGAGAATATTCGTTTATGTTTTTTCATTTATTGGTATTGGTAATTCAAACTTTAAAATTAGAGGCAAGTGATTCAAAATGTTAAATCTCTCGATGTTCATGAGATGAGAGGGATATAGAAAAGAGACTTAAGATTGACATGACTTTATTGGCATACAGTGTAGAAAGAAAAAGGTTGGAGGAGGGGAAAGAAAATGGAAGAGAAAATTCCATTATTTATTTCATTGAAACCAAGTTCTTTTTTCTGACTAGCATTTTTTTTGGCAGTACCTAACGCTTTTGAGAAGCGATGTGATTCGTGTTAAATACCAAATATTAGTGCTAACATGGTCCCCGTTAAGCATAGAAATTTTTTATCAAGTTATAAGGAAGTTTTACTTCTCAAGTCAACATCTACATTTTTTAAAAAATTTAAACCCATGGTGGGTTTAATTTATTAATTGGAAAAAATTACACAGGAGAGACATAAAATCTTACCCCTTAAATTAAAGAAATGCTAGTTACATAATTTCTATTAAACCCAAAATACATACAACTTTAAAAAAGTATATTTCCTAACTCATGTTGATCTTGAAATATAGATTTTTTTTTCCTCAAATTTCTTATTTGCCTGAGATCCTGCATAAGCAAGAGTTTCATTGGAAGAAGAAGAGTAGCCGGAGAAGAATTAACAGAATTGGTTCTATCAGCAACTCCTTTATTCGCCAATGAATCTCCAACCAAATTGTCTTCCCTATAAGTGTGTAATATTTGAAAATCAAATCTTAGAATGATAGAAAAAATTTAACTTGAGATCTGTTTAAATGTTCCTGTTTTATTTCAAAGCTATGTATGATATTTGCGAAAATGAGATCGACCATTTTATATGTTCAAAACCTTGTTCGGGTTTGGGAGGATTTTCCTACAGAGTTTCGTGCTCACCCCCTACAAAAATATTTATTTTCAGAATTCTATCTAGATGAGAAGATTGATGTTGAGGAGCAGGTCCATTTGGAAGCTCAAGGAGACGGTCATGTAGACCCCGAAGTGGATGTCTAGATTATGCCTCTTGTTCTAGAATAGGAGATGCTTTTGAGATATTGTTTATGTTAATATTTTATGATTCTGCTGCAAGTTAACTTTGATTCTTTTGGGATGTAATTGTCATATCATGGCATATTTCTTTTGGATGTAATAGACATGAATTGGTCTATTCATTGGGGGTGATATTGTAGACAGTATATATATGATAAATGAAATTTTCTTAATGGTGAGATTATATTATTTGTTCTCATGATGTGAATGATTTTAGATAGTAATGTCATCCAATGTGTATTTTAGGGCATTACATGGACTGGTTAACGGCACACTGAATTGTCATGGATTGTGATCGGAAGAGGGTCACTGCCTGCACACCAAAAGGTGTTTGTTTCAAGTTTCAGGAGAAAAATCATGATGCTTTATCCCAAGCCGTGTATGACTCTCAATGGCACGGATAGTTGATGATTTGACTAGCGAGTCTTACCCTGGAGGACAAGGTGAGATAGGAGTTAGGTCTACCTTGGGTGGTTTGTAAGTATGAGGACATTTTTTTCGGATAAACTACTAGGATTACCTCAACATAGGGATGTAGGGTTCACCATTGAGTTGCACCTCCGTACATTACCCATTTCTATGACACCACATAGAATGGCACCTACTGAGTTGCAAGAACTCAAGGTCCAATTGCAAGAATTGATGGATAATGACTTCATTAGGCCGAGTACCTTGGGGCGCTCCGGTGTTGTTTTCCAAGAATAAGGACAAGATTATTCGGCTATGTATAGACTAGTCGTAGTTGAATCCGATTACTATCAAGAATAGATATCCTTTGCCGAGGATTGATGACTTGTTTGTCCAGCTGAGAGGGGTGCAAGTCTACTCCAAGATAGATCTACGCACGGATTACCATCAGTTGAGGATTAGGAAGATAGATATCCCTAAGACGGCGTTTAGGATGCGGTATGGGTTTTTTGAGTTCACTGTGATGCCTTTTGGGTTGACGAATGCCCCGATGACATTCATGGATCTTATGCATGGATCTCATGCATAGGGTATTCTAACCTTATCGAGATTAGTTTATCGTGGTCTTTGTTAACGACATTTTGATCTACTCCAAGTATGAGGAGCATAAGGGTCACTTAAGGATTATTTTTCAGACCTTAAGGAACCATCAGTTGTACACCAAGTTTAGCAAGTGTGAATTTTGGCTTACGGAAGTGAATTTTTTGAGAAACGTGGTCTCAGCTTCAGGTGTGTCAGTTGAACCAGAGAAGGTCAAGGTTGTTATGATTTAGGAGAGGCTAAAGTCAGTCTTTGATTTAGGAGAGGCCAAAGTCAGTCTTTAAGATACATAGTTTCTTGGGATTGGCGATGTACTATAGGAGGTTCATTTAGGACTTCTCTCAACTAGTTGCACCTATGACTAAATTGACCCAGAAAGAGGTCAAGTTTCAGTGAGATGACTCGTGTAAGAAGGCATTCAAAGAGTTAAAGAAGAGGCTTACTTCAGCTCCTATTCTAATAGTTCCGAAGAAGGGACAGAGGTACACAGTATATTATGATACCTCCAAAGACGGACTTGGTTGTGTTTTGATGTAGTCCGGGAGGGTGGTGGCTTATGGTTCTCATCAGTTAAAGAACCACAAGCAGAACTACCTCACGCACGACATAGAGTTGGCGGCCATTGTCTTTTCTTTGAAGGCTTGACACCACTATTTGTAGGGTGAGCGATTTGAGGTATTTTCGGACCACAATAGTCTGAAGAACATCTTTACCCAACGGGAACTCAATATGAGGCAACGCAAGTGAATGGAGTATTTAGGGGACTACGACTTCACTTTGCACTACCATTCTAGTGTGGCAAACCTGGTGACCGATGCACTCAACTGGAGATCACAGGGAGTCTTGGCTAGTGTGGCTTCCCGGGAGTGGCAGATTCTCGAGACTGTGGGACAGTTCAGACTACGCTACAAAAATCACACAAATTTACCAATGAATGATGAGAACCCCTTTAGTCATCACATCCCATTTTGCACCTGAGGATTAATTAAATTAATCTTCACTTAATTGGTTTGTAATCAATCCTATATCGATCCCAAAATTAAACTCAATTGCACAACTATGTTTGAATAGATATTGATTAATCAAATCAGCAAACACATAGTATGTGTGTGTGTGTGTGCAAACAATCACAATTGTGTATATTAAACAATAAAGAACATAAATGATTTATTGATGTGAAAATCCTACCTAAAAAAAATTGTGGGGAACCTTCTCAATTCACCAAAGCCTAATCAATTATTTTCTAAGTCAACATACAAGTACTTGAGTATTATACATCAACTAGACCATGGTTAGATGTTCCTTTCCTTGATGTCTCTGCGCCAAAAGCCCTCCTTCAATGTATAGTATAACTTCACTTGGACCTCCCAGCCACACAATTCGTCTAGGCCTTGAGTAATTATGGGCATGCCAAAAATCTTTAGTATGCACACACCAATGAATTTATCAAACCAACAAGATCTTCTTCTCTAAATTGTGAGGTTGGGTAGAATCTCTAGTGGTAGCCTTTTGGATCTTAGGAATCTAGGTTTTGGTGGAAGCTCTCAAGGTAGAAAGATTATTTTCTCTCTTAGAAATCTCTCAAGAGGCTTACCCTAGGTGTGGGAAAGGCTCTCTATTTATAGGTCTAAAATAAGGGTAGTCCTAGTAAATAAGAAACCTCAGATTCGCAAACGATTGCTCAATCGGTAGGAAAGTGGACATAGGGTAGTTGTCTTTGGAATTAAAAAAAAGTTCCAATCCCGACTAAGGCAAGCATTGCTCGAGCGAGCCATGTGCTGTCTTTTGTGGTCTTTTCTCATTTGCTTCTCTAAGTCATAAAAAACCACTCTAGCAAAGGCTAGTTAGCATAAATCGGTCTCTACAGATTTTTAAGCCTAAAATCATGCAAAAACTTGTTCTCTTAAGCACTAAAAGGTGTTTCTCAAATAAGGGTCCAATTATGACTCAAACTATGTTTCAAAACTCATAAATAGCTTAGAAAATATTTTTTTTAAATCACCTATAGAAAATATTTTTTTTTTAAATCACCTAAGCATTAAGGTGTATATGGAAGTTGAATGAGGTTGTTGTGATGCTTGATTTCCTCCCTTCAATGACACTTTCGAATCTTGAACTTGATAGCATTATAACCATGAAATAGATCGAAGTTTACAATGGCTTTCATAAAATTAGTCAATTATAAATATGATCTAACACACTGTATTGAGAAAATATTGAAAAAGTTTTACTTTATTGATTTCGAGCGTATGACTACTCCTTTTGATTCAAGTGTTCACATATATCTTGTCAAAAGTGATGTTGATATTATTAATTAAAAGGAATATGCTAAAATGATTGGTAGCTTGCGTTATGCGATTGATTGTGCTGGACTTAACATTGCATATGTAATAGGGGTACTTAGTAGGTTTACTAGCAAGACTGGCAAAGATCATTGGTATGCTATGGAACGAATAATGAAATATTTTGTTGGTATAAAAAATTATGGCTTGCTTTTAAAAAATCCCTTTGTTGTCCTTAAAAGTTATTGTGATACCGATTGGAATACTTTGTCAGGTGATATTGGTTATATTTTTAGATTTGGTGGTGATGTTATATGTGTTGGAAATATAAAAAAAATGAACTACTATTACTAATTCCACCATGAAAGCTGAGCTTATTGCTTTAGCTTCAGTTAGAGAAGAAGCAAATTCGTTGAGGGATTTATTATTTAAGATTCCTTGTTGGGAATGGCAAGCCCCATCTATCTTGATTCATTGTGACAACACTATCGCAATTGGTAGAGTAAGGAACCATTATTATAATGGTAAATCTAGACCTATCAAGAGAAGACACAATACTTTGAGATCACATTTGAGTAGTGGCATCATTAATGTGGAGTATGTGAAAAAATATAATAGTCTTGTAGATCCATTAACCAAGGCCTTGGGAAGAGAAAAGGTTTGCATCACATCGAGGGGGATAGGGTGGAAGCCTATACAATCAAGAGCAATGTATGAGACTACCCAACCCGGGGACCAGAGATCCTCAAAACTGGGTTCAGTGGAAAAAATGAACCATATGGTGGTCGTAAGAAATGTACTATCCTTTAGATCAGTTGTTGATTGAAAAGCATATCCCTATAGTGTGAGTGCATTTATCCTGTAATGTATGGATGTTGAGTGGGATATCAGAATTATAGGAGTTTCATTGATAGATTTCACCTATATGAGTGTGGGAGTGGGGTCACTTCCTATGACAATCGAGCTAATTCTAAAAAATGCTCACAAAAATCGGAATGGACACAAGGTTGTAATGTGTTGGCTATTATAGCTCATGTCAACACCTGAATTGTTATGTGTGAGCAGTAACTCTTTATTTCCCTTAAGCTGTCAAAGTTCAAATTTGAGGCTACTCTGGCTTTAAAATAGAGGTCACTATTTCACTAAGTGAAGGTTCAATGCAGAGCACACCTTCATGAGGCATAATGATCCTTCTTTGGCTAATAAACTCTCTTGTACCATGTATTTTTAATATTAAAATGAGTGGGGGAATGTCGGTACATTTTAATATTCATATATAATTCATTGTACCAATTTGGATTCATTCATCTATATGGATACATTGTATGTATGGATTTATTGATACATGTATCATACTTGCTACATGCATGAATCATATTTATGAGATAAATGTACAATACATATACATGAACATGACTTATAAATCCTCACATTCTTATCATTATATGGTAACGTAATTATGTTTTTGAAATGCTAATATATATAATGATGTATGCATGAACTATGTAGATTATAAAAATATAAATAAAAATGTTAGTTGAGGTAATAGGTTATGTTGTAAAAATTTGAAAGTATTCCAGAGTGAAAGCACATTTTAGAGAGAATTCGAGTAGGAAGAAATTTTAATACATCCCTAATTTTTGGATCATAAATTTTTACTTTGACGTCCATTTGATCTGAAATTTTGAAAGTAGATAGTATACTCCCAGGGCTTCAAAAGAGTATTTCACGAAAAAAAAATCAAATCAACCTCTAAATGGATCAAAACTTCATTGGAAGTTCAGCTGAAAATGGGATTGACATTCAAACGTGAATGGACGTTCGAACGACAGTTTGTCACAATACTTTTAAGTTTGATAGAGCTTTGATGGAAGAGCAAAAGAACTGGGAGCACATGACGTTCGAACGCCAAATGACGTCCGAATGTAAAGCAATAATTTGCACTATTGACGTTCAAACGTGGGTTATGAATTCTGACTTTTAGATTTGCGCACAGGGGACTGTTTCACCACCTATATATACTTAAGCACATCTCTCTTAGCCCTATTTCAACATTTCTAACCCTAAGGAGGTTTAGAGAGCAACAAAGAAGGGTAGAAACAAGAGATCAAGGGGGGATTTTCAAGTGGGAAAGATCAAATCTTCAAGTTTTCACCCAAAACCAAGAAAGCAAAGTAGGGGTTTCCTTCCACTCTTGTCCATTAAGGCTAGGGCATATATATAAGTATGTTTTGACTCTCAATCCTAGATATATATGCTATGAAGTCATTATATCTTGATACTCTTGCAAATATTACCCTGTTTTGAAGGAAGCTATGGTGGAATAGCCATGAAACATCTTTTTCTTGTCTTGAAAACCCTAGTTTTTTAAGAAAAATGAATTTTTTTCCCAATATTCATTTGTTCTTGATTGCAAAACTCTAGGGCTTTGTATTGAACAATAAAATTGTATTGTTGCTGATCTCTTGCATATTTTTTTAAATTGTTCTATTGGAATAATACATGTGAAATTTGAGAATTTTTGAATTTGCTTGTGATTTGAGGAAATGAGTTTGTATTGTATCTCTTGTGGATGTTTGGATGACCATGGGTGGCCGTTGACTAAATGTCGTAGAGTGTGTTAGATGCGTTTCGTACTCCATGTGGGTTTGAAGGTTCTCTATCACTCGCAGTGGGGTTGATGTCTTGAGAGGACCAAACCACTATTCGCTCACGTGATACCGAGGCTGAAGGATAGTATACTATTCCTACTATTCCTAGGTTGGATCGTCCCTGCCGATGCGTCGGTATATGCCCTTCCTAAAGTTATGTATCCTTGCGATGATTGTGTATGTGTGTGTGGGTCAGGATATTCTCGATGTGTTTATTCATGCGATGTCATGCATCATACCTGAGATACGTCATACCTGAGATACAAGTTGTGGCTTGATATATATTATGAGAAATAATATAAATTGTGGGTTATTGTTTATTGTTGGGGAAATGGTTTACTATAAGAACTTGTTGGAAGTGGTTTATGGTTGGAAATGACATTATTGATTGGGAATTGGTTTTACTTCTTCATTCCATATATTACTACTGTGTAAACTTGAGATCTTATAAATTATCCCAATTTATTTCAAAAGCTATGTATGATATTTGTGAAAAAAGACTGACTTGTTTTATATGTTATCTAAACTTTGTTCGAGTTTGGGGGGATTTTCCTACATAGCTTAGTGCTCACCCCCTACAAATAATATTCATTTTCAAATTTTGGTTTAGAGGAAGAGCTAGGAGTTGATGAGCAGGTGCTTTGAGAAGCTCAGGTTAATAGGCATGTGGATTCGAAGGGGGATGTCTAGAATTGTTCTTTTCTATTCTAGACTAGGAGATTCGTTTTGAGATAATAGTTTAGCATATTCTTTTGGGTATAATTGTCATAGTTTGGTACATTCTTTTGGATGTAATGGTCATGGTTTGACCTATTCTTTTGGATGATGTTGTAGATATTATGGATGATGAATGAAATTTTCTTTGATTATAAATTTTATTAGTTGCTCTCATGGTGTGAATGATTTTAGATAGTAATGTCGTCCAAGGGGGATTTTGGGACATTATATGAATTTATTTGGATACATGTATGACAATATACACGAATCAACTTTTACTACTTACATGTATAATTAGATACATATACATGCACATTATTTCATGTATAACTTATATGCATGAATTGATTGTTATTAGATGCATGTATAGTTATATACATGTACTTTGTATATACATGGAATCTAGAAAGTTCTAACAGCCTATAAATAGGACCTTTAAGATGGACATTGGAATATATGTATGGAGCATCATCTAACACATTGCAACACTTCATAATATACTACACACTTGAAAGTTCATGCCAAGAAAGGGTGTTTTTATGGTAGAGCTTTTGACTTAACCACTTGCGCAAAATTGGTTAGTGTCATATGGCGAAATTGCTGAGTTGTTGTATCCTGGATGGAAAAAGTCAAATGTGAGGGTCTGTTGCATCGAATTTGGGTTTTGCCATCCACAGCGGGCTTGAATCTCCTTAAAGAGACCGAGATACAAACGCTTCAGCCTTAATTGTTTCATATCAAACTTTATTATTTTATACTTTGTTTAATTGATGTAATTACACCAACACATGAAAACCTGTCTACTCAAATTTTTTATTATTTGTCCTCATCTTGAACACAAATTTCACAAATCACCTTTTGCTTTTGCTCAACCTCACTATTCACAGTTCACTATTGTTCCTATTCTGATGGATAAGAAGCTACACTATAAAAAAACAAGTGAAAATTGGTCGACAGTTCGTCCAAATGATCTTCTAAACCATTAAATGCAAACAATATACTTTTAAGGTGAGAAATACACGTCTACGTACTCTTTTTTTGTCCTTTAGTCCATTCTATTTAAATAGCTTTTTTTTGTTAAATGAATACCGTACCCTTTCATGTATAACAAATAAATTAAATGATTTTCAATCACACACATTTTCTCTCTTTTCCGTCACCTTCTCTTTCGTCGAATCTATAACCAAAATACCGTTGTTTTCAAATTTATTTACTGATGTACCATTATTTTAAACTTATTTATCAAAGTACCGTTATTTTAAAAGCGGAATTGACAATTTCGATTTTATGGGGAAAACGGATTTGACAAATCCGACTTCATGGAAAAGCGGATTTGACAAATCCAACTTCATAGCAATAAGAAAACTTAATTCTGATGGTATTTCTCAGGAAAATTTTTTCTTACTCTTAAAGAAAGGAAGTCCATTTTTTGTTTATCTTTTTATTAATTTATTCATCTCTACTGTAAGATAGGAAGGAAGTTGATTTTTTATTTCTTAAATATTTTCCTCCAAAAAATATTACATCACTCAATTATAATATATGTTCAATTATTTAATTTTTAATTAATTTATAAGTTAACATAATCTTTATTTCATACATTGTCCATATATATTAGTGTATACGTGTTAAAAAAAATTATCGAGTTATGCATTTTGAAAAAAATTTGATGCTATTTTTAAAAAAATAATATATAAAAAATAATTGTAAATGACGTAATTAAAGAGAAACAAAGAAATAAAAAATAACTATTTAGTATATAAGTCAAATTGGCTTGCACCTTGGATTGGTAAGTCTGCTTTTCATATAAAGGCGGATTTGGTATGTTTGCTTTCCCTATGAAGTCGGATTTACTAAATCTGTTTTCCAAATAAAATCGGATTTGGCAAATCTGTTTTCCCCATAAAGTCGAATTTGACAAATCTGCTTTCCCTATAAAATCGGATTTGTCAAATCCGCTTTTTCCATTAAGTTAGAATTGCCAATTCCGCTTTTAAAACAACGGTACTTTGGTAAATAAGTTTAAAACAGCTGTACATTGGTAAATAAGTTTGAAAACGACGATATTTTGGTAATAAATTCCTCTTTCGCCACTCTCTCTCTCTCTCTCTTTCCTCTCTCTTTCATCAATTCATTTTCTCTTTTCTCTATCACTCTCACTCATTTTTCATCTTTTATGAGATTATTTCTCCCTTCTCTTTTATTCATTCATATATATCTTCTGATTATCTCTTGTTCTCTTATAGAGGGCAATGATTTACTATTTAGTAGTTGCCAACGATGGGGACTATGGTGGTGTTGGGGTGGTTATTTGGGTGGTTTCATGGGGTCTGTGGTGGTGTTTGTGGGGTGGCTATGTGGTGGGTTCAGTGGGTCTATGGAGATGAGAAAGAGCGGAGTGGCTGTTGGTTTGTTTCATGTGCCTTGATGGTGGTTGTGAATTCGGTGGGTCAATTGTGGGATATGGTTGGTTGACTGTTTGATATAGCCATATAGGTCAATTGGGGGGGTTGTGAGGTTCTAGCTGATGGCAGATCCTGGTTAGGGGAGAGAGAGAGTCACCAATAAGATTGTTGTCAAAGGTATGGTTTTAGATGCTTGAGTTGTCATAGAATAAAAACCATCTTGTTGTATAAAAAAGAAAGCTTTTGTCGAAAACTTGCATGGATAATAAGTTAGTTAATGAAATGTTTCATCTATTCAATATAATGAATTTATATGTATTATGTACTTTTTTCCGTGATTATTTTATTTCAAATTTATTTGTTTTAAAAAATCTTAGATTTTCAAAACTATTAGAGGTCAATTTATTTGTATTAATAAAACTTTGATTTGCATTATACGTAATAAGAATTTATCTTTATTATAAACTTTGAGTTTGAATTTAGTTGTATTATAAACTTTAATTTTCATAATTTTTTTATTTTCAATTTATTCATTTTAATAAGTATTATATTTCCAAAACTATTATAAGTCAATTTATTTGTATTAATAAAAGTTTAATTTCTATTATATGTAACATAAATTTACCTGTATTGTAAAATTTATTTTCAATTATATTTTAGATAAATTTATCTATTTTAATAAAATTTTAATTTTTATTATACTTAACATGAATTTATCTATATTATAAACTTTAATTAACATGATTATTTTTTTTGGAGTATATCGGTTTCAATACTTATTAGATTTTTAAAGCTATTTTACGTTAATTTATTTGTATTAAGAAAACTTTGATATCTATTTATCTGATGGTATCAATGTATCTATTTTAAAAAGACTTGGATTTTCAAAATGATATTAAGTGAATTTTATTTGCATTAGTAAAACTTTGATTTTCATTATAAGTTATTACACAAATTTATTTGTATTATAAATTCAGAATGATCAGTGTATAATCAGAAGAAGTGTGATCATTGTGATACTCGAATTTTGATTTAGATAGATAAACATATAAAATAATAATAATTATAAAAGATATTTCAATAATATATTTCACAAATATTATAAATGTACATATGCTTGTATATGTGTAGAGACAAAGAAATAAAAAAAATATTATATGCATTAATGGAAGATACAGTGAACATACAAAATTAGGAAAATTGTTTTTTATTGGAAAGTACGAATTTAATGGAGAATAACTAGTCTAATTGTTTTTTCTTACTTTCATGGCACACTTTTAGGCAAAGCAAATGACAGAGTCAAAAATATTCTTTTGACCGATGATGGTTGTATGCGCACGTGGACCATCAAGGGTATTTGTGTCTATCAATATATTTTGAGCAATCTTATTGTAATCTAATTTATTGATCTAATTTGCTGACCTAATTCATTATGACATTTGGATTGGCTGTGGGGGCCATCAAACATTGAAACTTGATGTTGATCTAATGGTTCTATTGCAACTACATCATTATGTCAACAAATTAAATCAATGTTTTAGGTCTAAATAATATTACTCATATAAAGGTGAGCGCCTAGATCATTAGCCTGAAAATTAAAAAGGGAGGACGTACCACCTTATCTCAAAAAAAAAATAGCATACCATCAAATTAGATAGAATAATTGTTTATAATTATATTTTATATATATATTAGAAAGTTTAGTGTACATATAATTGATAATTCTGATTTGTTAGTAAGATATATGAAAATACTTAATTTAATTTTATGATAAATTTAATAAAATTTTCACGTGCATTGCGTAGGTTCAACATTAGTACTTAACGATGCCAAATATATTTTTTCTTATGGTGAAAGTAAAAGAATTATATAGACTACAAATAGAATTTATATAATAAAATAGAGCGAAGTTTGAATTTTGGAGACAAAGAGAAGTACAGATCACTTTGAGATAAAACATAAACAAATCTAACGGATAACGTAATCTCAATATAAAAGACGGTTCAGATTATCTCAAAATTTTTTATCCGATGATGTACAGTTAGTCCTAAAAAAAAATTCCCGCCCACGAAGAAGTCTCTCATCGTAAGACTCTACAGTCCTATCTCTCATACGTCTCTATCTCTCTCATACATCTCTATCTCTTTTAGCTCTTTTCTTAGTGTTTTTGCCTCCTAATATCTCTTTTCACTCTCTTATCCCAGTCTCCCTTCTCCATCGGATTGGGAGTGTATCAACGATAGCACCATTATTTACAAGAATTCTAATCTATCGGCGCCAGAGCGGTCAATATACCGAACTGCTTACACATTTGGAACGGGAATACTTCTTGTGATTTTTTTTCAATTTTTGTGGTTTATTATGTCCAAATTGTTTCAAATTAGTTAAAATGTCTGGCATTTGTCATAATCCAAACTTGGAATTCATAGTTCTGAGACAAGGTTCTTGAATTTTAACCAGTTTATTGCAGTTCGAATTTTAATTGTTCATTTCTTATTTTTGTTTTACACAAGTTAACTCCATTTTGATCATTTTTTTTTTACATTTCATTCCAACTGCTATTGTTTTATTGCAAAATACTTTTAAAACATTCGTTCTACATGTTGTTCAACTACATCTTGAAAGTGTAACCTTTATTCAAGGAGGAAAGCTGCTTATCTAGACTTCTATTACAATGTTAAATTGGTCAGAGTTAGTGTCATAAGTTGCAGGCACATTCTGATCTTTTTTTTCTTTTCTTTTTCTTTTCTTTCTTTTCTTTCTTTTGGTGATCATTTTGGGTCTAGACAGAGTATTTAGGAAAAGTTGCTCCACAAGGCAGGTGTATGAGGAAGGAGCCAAGGAGGTTGCTCTTTCAGTTGTCAGTGGCATCAATTAGGAGTTTTAACTTAATATTTTTTTTCCTGTTCTTTGAATTCCACTTGGAACTCCATTGACAAAGTTCTTTGCATAATTGATAAATGCACATTCCAGCAAGCGTTTTTGCTTATGGGCAAACAAGCAGTGGAAAAACATATACCATGGCTGGAATAACCAAGTATACCATAATAGATATATTGTAAAACCCAAAAAAAAATGTAAATTTTTATATAATTTAGATGACGAAACGGACCTTACCGTTGGATCCGTCCCGCAAAATTTAGCTATTTAGTAAATTTTTGTAAAATTCTGAGACAGAACACGCGTTACAAAATGATCGGGTGTCACGTAACAAAAATAATTGCAATCAGATTTTATTTGCGGGACCTGAAAAATAATTTAAAGTTAGTTCAATAAAAATATACTAGACTTAACACGAGAAATTTAATTGATTTGGAATAAAGTTGGTCCCGTTAAAAAGAATACGTGTGGCACGATGTGGACCACATA
The DNA here is from genome assembly GCA_023539305.1 of Ilex asprella. Taxonomy (NCBI): domain Eukaryota; kingdom Viridiplantae; phylum Streptophyta; class Magnoliopsida; order Aquifoliales; family Aquifoliaceae; genus Ilex; species Ilex asprella. Next base: position 15,645,281 of record CM042186.1, read on the forward strand.
TTTAAAATATATAAAGTGGAAGACTGTCTTCCACTTTGTTTTTGCCTTCCTGTGTGCAGCCGAGAGAGAGTGAGGGTGAGAAAGTAAATTTTATTTTATTTTCTCTTTTCTTTTTTCTTAGATCTACGAAGATTTAACCGTTTAATTGCTTCAGACCAAGAATTAAAGTTGCTCTACTCAGTGAGAGCTACGCAACAACACCAAAGATCGTATTTTTCTCCAAAAAACAAATATCGAGTACGAGAATTTAGGCCTAAGGCTTGGAAAGCTGAATTTGGGCCTTCGTTGGAGTCTATTACATGGGTTCACGCTACGAGAGGTAGGGTTTCTCCTATTTAGATGTAATTTTAACCTAAAATATGGCATATGAAATGGGTAGGTTAATGATTTATATTATATGTTAGGTCTTTACTAGTGTGCCTAGTGGGTCAAATACATGATTTATAATTAGCCTTGTAATTAATAAAATTATATTATGATTAACTTGGTGTAAGTTAATGGCAGTGGTTTAAAGTATGTTAATTGTACATTAGAATGACCTGATGTTATAATGAAATATCAAGTTTAACAAAATTATTAGCTTGTTATGTGATTATGAAATAATATTCATGTTAAATATTTATTTAACATATGATTATTGTGGTTGACTTGTGCTTATGTTTATAGAATTAATAAACATGTCGCCATGTTGGAGGTAATAAACATGCTATTTATGTAAATTGATTATGCCTCTTGGGGTTTATTTAAATGCCTAGGTGAATACAAGTATGTTGATTATCTTACATAACATGCTTGAGGGTGTGTTGAAAATATCATTATATTGTATTCATTATGTAATGGACATTGTAAATGGTATCAAAGGCAATTACACATTGTATTGAATTATGCAAGGGTTGCACTACATTCATGGGCACTGACATGGGTCGGAGTGTGTGCATGGAATGAAATCAATCATCACATAGGTGGTTGATCGTGGGCTCGGGAAAGTCGCACCAAGGTACGACTGAGTCGCACGGGAAATTAAATGGATAAATGTGTCAGGGATAGCAAGAAGGGCTAGATTCTTTCTTGGATGCAACACCCGCTTACTTGGTTTATACATTTTTCGGCGGCGCAACTCCAAAAAAGTGTAACGACATAAACGGAGCCGCAGGTGGAATGTCCTGAAGATCCGTTGATTCTCCCCATAAAGACAGAAGAAAAAAATAAATTAGTCATTGAGTGTACATAACACCAATGATGGGGGGCTTGGAATGCCCAGATATATACTCATGACATTGCATGTGTTGTGGGAGCTTGGGTTGGGGCTCGGTGTTGGTATTTCTTGCGTGAGTCTCATCTCATGGCATAACATGATTTAAGATATTTGTTCATAATAAACATATTTGAATGAATGCATGAAATGATTGTTGTTGTATGTGACATTTCATATGCATTTAGGTTTAGAGGAATTCTCTATATGTGTTATCATATTGAGCGTTGGCTCACCCTTTATGGGAACATTTTTCAGGTATCAGTTAGACATCCACCGAAGGCGAGGCCATGGCTCGCTTTGACGACAGAGTCGGTCTATGGCTCTTATTTTGACTTTGTAGTCCCTTGTGTATATTTACTTTTAGCCTTGTATAATTTTTGTAACAAAAACTTCTTTTATATTAAAAAGGCATGTAAATGGGACTCTTTTGAAATATTTATTCTTGGATGAATGAATGAATGTACGTAGTGATGATAATTATGATAGTATCCGATAATATGCAATTAAGTATGATAAATGGACCCGGTGTGGTCAATGTTGTATATTGGACCTCGGATGGGTCAATGGTGTATGATTTTACAAGTTGTGTTTTGAGTAGAGTTTTTCGTACAAAGGAGACTCTACCCAAATTTTGTTAAATTATGGACCCCGGTAAATGAGGCATAATAGCGTGGTATCGAATTACATAGTATCCACGGGTATTCCGTGAGTTGATGGGTGATCAATCGGGTAATTATGGACACCCGGATTTTGGGGCGTCACAGCTTGGTATCAGAGCCTAGGTTCTCGATTTACCTAGGGCTTACGAGGCATGGGTCTAGGTCTTTGCATCCATTGTGCATTGCATGTTAAATGTGTTAAATGTTACGTGCTATGTGTTTCGAGATTATATGCATGATTAAATGTATATTGGAATGAGACACTAGGATTAGAAAACATAACATTAGAGTCGGAAAGGAAAGGATGGGAAAGCCTACTGTTTGGGCATCTACCGGTAGATATATATTCTACGGTTTTAATTTTTGATCCCTAACTTTAGGATACTAAGTTATTGGTCTATTGCTATCTTATGTGTGTGTCAATGGCAACTAGAAGAAGCGGACGTCGGGGTGGACGGAACAACCAACTACCACCGACTTTTGATCAACAAGCCTTTATGGAGGCTATGGGCACGATGGCTGCCACCTTTTTGCAGGTCAGTACCAATATGAGCCAAGGAGGCCCGAACAACCTCTAGAAGTTTAAGTCCCACAACCCACCAACTTTTGTAGGACGAGCGGATCCGATGGTAGCATCCGTGGGAAGATTTTAGAGGCAATGGAGATTACATCTGACGCCACTAAGATTCGGTTGGCCACTTTCTAGTTTGAGGGAGAAGCTCATTAATGGTGGACGTAGACAAAGCCAATAGACATCAGGAGGATGACATAGGAAGAATTCCAAGAGCTCTTTATGAAGAAGTATTTCCCACCAGCTGTTTGGGAAGTCAAAGCCCAGGAATTTCTAAACTTAAAGCAAGGAGCAATGACTGTTTTGCTGATGACTACGTAGCCACAGATTTGGCCAAGGTACGGAGGTTTGAGAATGACCTAAAGTTATCCATCCATGGGAAGATTATTGGCCACAGGTTGCACGATTTTGACGAGATGGTTGAGATAGCCATGGCTATCGAGAGAGAGGTAGAAGATGTCAAGAGCATTCGAGAGGCCGGATTAAAGGACAGGAAGAAGGAGGGACAGTCCTCCACTACTAGCTCGAGGAAAAGACAGAGAATCTCTACCCCACAGGGATCGTAGGGACAGGGTCAAGGCTATCAAGGCCAAGGCCAAGGCCATGGTCAATCTTCCCAAGGCGGGAGGAATTCTAGGGCACACAATAGGGAGGCCCAGGGACATATTACTATTGCCACCAGCTAGGCCACTTGAAGAGAGAGTATCCTCAGAGGCAGGAATCTTAGAGCTTCAGGGCATCTCAGTCTCAGTCATCAGTGAGGCATCCACAAACCTACTTCATTGCTCCCTACCCCACTAAGGGCCATGGAAATCAGTTCCAGTTTCAGGGTGCAGCACAGACCCCTACCACTTCCCGAGCGGGGACTCCGCAGTCAGGTCAGATGGGCTAGGACATGGGCCAAGGCTGGGGACAGGGCTTTCAGGCCGGAACTTCAGGGACCCAGGGGCGAGTCTTTGCCATCACTCCACAGACTTTATCGACAGATCAATCGGTAATTCAGGGTATATTTCTTCTCTCTAGATTATAGACTAGAGTATTATTTGATTCTGGTGCATCACACTCTTTTATTGCTGCATCATGCTACGAGACTTGGGCTTAGAGGCCGAGACTCTGGAGGAACCCATGTATGTGAGTTCACCCCTAGGGAAAAGAGTTTGTATTGACAAAATATGTCGGAGTTGTGAGTTGGAGATCAAAAGAACTCAGCTTACCGTTGATCTTAGAGTCATTGAGATGACGGAGTTCGATGTCATACTCGGAATGGATTGGTTGGCGGCACATAATGTCATCATTGATTGCGAACGGTCAGTCAGAGAGGACAATCCAGACATTAGAGGACATGCTACGGGCATGTGTCCTAGATCTCAAGGGTTGCTGGGAAGATCATTTACCTTTGGTAGAGTTCGCCTATAACAATAGTTATCAAGCGAGCATACAGATGGCACCCTATGAGGCACTATATGGGAGGTATTGCCGTTCTCTGGTTTGTTGGACGGAGGTTGGAGAGAGACCCTCTACGGGTCCAGATTTGATTGGGGACACTTCAGCGAAGGTGGACCTGATAAGGAAGCGTCTCCTTACGGCTCAAAGTCGACAGAAGAGCTACGCCGACAGACGGCGATGACCTCTGGAATTTGAGGTGGGAGATCACGTCTTCTTGAAGGTGACATCTAAGAGAGGGGTGGTCAGATTTGGGAAGCAGGGGAAGCTGTCGTCGAGGTTTATCGAGCCCTCGAGGTACTAGAGAGGGTGGGTACAGTGGCTTACAGATTGGCATTATCGCCAAATTTGTCGGGTGTTCACGCAGTATTTCATGTCTCAATGCTCCGAAAGTATACACCTGATCCGACACATGTGGTGGATTGGGGTAAATTGATAGTTAACACGGACGATACATTCGAGGAAGGACCGGTGCGTATCATGGATAGTCGGAAGCAAGTTTTACGAGGTAAGACTGTGAGGCTAGTAAAGGTGCTATGGCAACACCGGGGAGTGGAGGAGGCAACATGGGAGCGTGAGGACACCATTCGTGCCAATTATCCATTTTTGTTCGAGGATGGAGGTACACATCTACAATTTTAAGTAGAGTATTACATGTTGCATATGCGTATGTTTGATGTGTGCATGTGTGTATGAATTTCAGGGACGAAATTCTTTTAAGGGGGGAAGAATATAAAAATTCGGGTAAATTTAAACTGTTAAGAATAAAGGGCAAAACGGTAAATTACCAAAATAATTCGGGTTATAAATCTAAAATTTTTTAGAACTTGGATGATGAAATGGACCTCACTGTTGGAATCGTCTCGCAAAATCTAGTGACTATGTCAATTTTCATCGAATTCCGAGATAGTCGGGTTTTTCATGTTTTACGAGGCGATCGGGCCACGGGAGACCCAAATACGAAATTTTTGGAAAAATTATGATATTTTAAAATAAATGAGGTTAAGATAAATTAAAAATATTTTGAACTTGAACCGGAGCAAAATTTAATCGTTTTGGGATGAAAACGGACCCGAAATTAAAATGAACATGTGGCGCGTTATAGGCCAAGTGTTCTAAAATTATAAATAGGAAAAAATCAGATTTTTCCCCCATTTGGTTCAGCCATTTCCAGCCGATAGAGAAGAGAGGGAAAAGAGAGGGAAGCTCTAACTTCTCTCTACGATCTACGGAGCTAGAGAGCTCGGATCTGTGTGAGCCAAGAGGAAAAGTCGATCTCCTCGACGAGGGCTACGCGTACACACCAAAAAGGAGGGCTTTCACCGAAGGTGAAAAACCAATATTCCTTGGGAGAGCTTGGATTGGAGTTGGGTTTGTCCCTTGGAGCTTTTACGGACATTCCTCACGCTACAAGAGGTAGGGAATTCTCCAATTTGGGTGGTATTTCACAACCTAGAATGTTAAATGAAATGGGTAGGTTGATAGATGTCTATATCACTTACCTATTGAAAGGAAATGAAATGAAATGTGTAGGAAAAATGAGAATGAAAATAGATTACGGTAAATTCCTAACTTAGAATTAAGAAAATGTGGTAATTTATTTTGAGAAAATTCTATGAAAATTTGTGTTATATGGACATGTTATGTGTTTACATAATGTCGTGATTGTGAAGTGTGTTATTTGCTTAATAAGAGATAACATGCTTGGATATGAATATGGATAATGTTGATAAATACATGCTTGTTTATTGGCATTGAGAATTATGAAAATTATATGCTTTGGATATAATTGTCATGGATTGTGTGAATTGGGTTTGAAATGGTTCATGTTACATACATTGCATATTGAACATTGTAGTAGAGTTGCAATGAGGCATTACATTGCATATGCATGGGGACATCGCACCAAATGGGTGGATGACGAGTGGACTCGAGGAGGCTAAGTCGATAACTTGGCCGAGTCGCACGATTTTTGCATGGTGTTGTGGGTCGGGGTTAGCAAGAAGGGCTAGAAGATCCCTCGGGTGTAAGGCCCGGTGATTGGATACACACTGTCGTTGGTATTAGTCCATAAAGTGTGTCGGTGTACGCGGGACCGTCGGTGGAAGTCTATAAATCCCGTGTCGGTTGGGTACTGTTGGTGTAAGCCATAAACACTCACCCCATACAAGACCCCGGATGAAAAATGTCATTTGATGTGTAACATAGATGACAGGATTATACACATGAGAAATTACATATGTCGGAGAGCCGGGAAGGGCTCGGGTTCATGGATGACAAGCAATTGCACGATTGCAAATTGCATGTGTCGAATGGCCGAGAAGGGCCTGAGTTTGGTTATAGAGAGTGAGTCGCATCTCATTCCATAACATTGCATGGCAAATTTCTAACATTGATGTCATATATATGATTGGAATATGTGAATGGTGGATTAGTTGCATATGAGCATTTCATGTGCATTTGGGTTGGGGAGTAGCCTATTTTAGGAAGTTCTCTATTGAGCGTAGCTCACCTTTTTATGGGGAAAACATTTCATGCGCGGGGCTCATGGCAGCGGATGGCTCTCACTTTGAGTTCCAAGGATGAAGAAGCCGGAATGTGGCTCTTTTTGATAAAAGTTGTAAAAGTGAAATGAATATTTACTTTTGGTATGTAATTAAATGAGAATGCATTCAAATGATGTAATAGAATTGTAAAACCTATGTGGAATGCCCAAATATATGTTGTGTAAGTGTTGAGTTGATTTTGGTAAGGTTTGGAATGAATTGGAAACGAAAAATGCAAGAAATGGTAAAAATATGGGTGGACAGTGTCGGTACTGCGTACCGGTATAACGTACCGGTACACTCTGGTCCAGAGAGTTCGACGTACCGGTACGGTTGCGTACCGGTACGGCGTACCAGTACAGCAGGAAGATTCTGAAATTTTAAATATTGATTCTTATGCTTTTGGGCTTGGCTTTTCCTTGATTCAAAAGCTACAAATGAATACTAAATGAACTATTTTGAGGCACATCACACCTCGGATGAATTAAATGACTAAAAGAACACGGGGTTTAACCGCGGATTATAGTCCCGCTTAAGGGGATTTGTTTGAACTTAAGGTTTGGGATTGAGGTAAAAAATGTATATTCCGCGGGTTAAAGGTGGGTCAACGGTTGATAAAGGACCCCCGGATTTTGGGGTGTCATTGTTTTGCGCCATGCCATCTATGACTCCCGATGGCACAGACAGTTGATAGGTTGGCTTGCTAGCCTTACACTGGAGGATGAGACGAGACATGAGTTAGGCCTGCCTCGAGTTGTGTGCGACTATGCAGATGTCTTCCTAGATGAGTTACTGGGGTTACCACCGTATAGGAATATAGACTTCACCATAGAGTTACAACCCGGTGCATCCCCTATTTCCATGACACTGCATAGGATGACACCAACAGAGCTACAGGAACTTAAAGTTCAGTTACAAGAGCTATTGGATAGAGGTTTTATTAGGCTGAGTACTTCACCTTGGGGTGCTCCGGTTTTATTTTCCAAGAAGAAGGACAAGACACTTAGACTCTGCATTGACTACCGGCAGTTTAACATAGTTACTATCAAGAATAAGTACCCTTTGTCGCGTATTGATGACTTGTTTGACCAACTGAGAGGGACTCTGGTCTACTCCAAGATAAATCTATGCACAAGGTACCATCAGTTGAGAATTAGGGATGCTGACATTCCTAAGATGGCGTTTAGGACGCGATATGGGCATTTCGAGTTTACTGTGATGCCATTCGGATTGATGAATGTCCCGGTGGCATTCAAGGATCTCATGCATAGGGTATTCTAACCCTACTTAGATAAGTTTGTTGTGGTCTTTGTTGATGACATACTAATCTACTCCAAGTCTGAGGAGGAGCATGCAGGTTGTTCTCCAGATCTTGAGAGACTATCAGTTGTACGCCAAGTTCAGCAAGTGTGAATTTTGGCTCACGGAGGTGAAATTCTTGGGACACGTGGTGTCGGCTTCGGGTGTGTCAGTTGATCTAGAGAAGGTTGAGGTAGTTATGAGTTAGGAGAGACCGAAGTCAGTCTTCGAGATATGCAGTTTCTTGGGATTAGTGGGGTATTACAGGAGGTTCATTAAGGACTTCTCTCGACTAGCTGCACCTATGACCAGATTAACCAGAAAAGAGGTCAAATTTCAGTGGGATGACTCATGTGAGAGTGCATTCCAAGAGTTGAAGATGAGACTTACTTCAACTCCGATTTTGATAGTTCCAAAAAGGGGACAGAAATACACAGTTTATTGTGATGCCTCTAAGGACAGACTGGGGTGTGTTTTGATGCAGTCTGGGAGGGTAGTAGCGTATGATTCTCGGCAGTTAAAGAGTCACGAGTAGAACTATCTCACGCATGACATGGAGTTAGCAGTTGTTGTTTTTGCCTTGAAGGCATGGCTGCACTATCTATATGGAGAACAGTTTGAGATATTCTCGGACCATAAAAGTCTGAAGTACATCTTCACGCAGCGGGACCTCAATATGAGGCAACGCAGGTGGATGGAATACCTAGAGGATTATGACTTCACTTTGTATTACCATCCTGGTAAGGCAAATGTGGTGGCTGATGCACTGAGCCGAAAGTCATGGGGAGTCTTGGCCAGTATAGCTTCTTGGGAGTGGCTGATGCTCGAGACTGTAGGACAGTTCGGGCTACATTACAAAGGTCAGACTCGGGGCGTTTTCGAAAGTCTAGTGGCTATGCCTTCTGAGCAGAGTGATCGAGTCCCAAGGGCAGAATGTTGAGATATTGTCCATCAGAGACCAGGTACAGTCAGGTACAGGTGACGAGGGTTAGGCCATACACGTGGATGGTAGTCTTCGATTCAAGGGAAGGGTTGAGGTTTCCCAGTCTACAGATTTGAGAGAAGAGATCCTTAGGGAGTTTCATTGCTCCCGTTTTGATGTGCATCCAGGTGGCGTGAAGAAGTACCATGATCTTCGTTGCCAATACTATTGGAGTGGGATGAAGAGACACGTTGGAGATTTTGTTAGTCGGTGTCTCACGTGTCAGCAGGTCAAAGCTGAGCACCAGAGACCAGCAGGGTTGCTCCAACCTTTGGAGGTGGCTGAGTAGAAGTGGGAACACGTCACGATGGATTTTGTGACTCACTTGCCAGGGACATCGCAGGGACATGACACAGTGTGGGTGATAATGGACTGACTTACGACGTCAGCACATTTTTTGGCAGTGCGGATGACCTTCACACTAGAGAAATTTTGTAGGCTGTATATACGGGAGATAGTCCGGTTACATGGGGTGCCTGTATCTATAGTATCGGATAGGGACCCTAGGTTTACAACCCATTTTTAGGAGAGTTTCCAGCGAGTCATGGGGACACAGTTGATGATGAGTACCGTTTTTCATCCCCAGACAGACGGTCAGTCAGAGAGGACCATCTAGATTTTAGAGGACATGCTACGGGCATGCGTCCTTGATCTTAAGGGTGGCTGGGAGGAGCATTTTCCATTAGTGGAGTTCGCCTACAACAACAGTTATCAGGCGAGTATACAAATGGCACCTATGAAGCACTTTATGGGAGGCCGTGCCGTTCTTCGATTTGTTGGACGTAAGTTGGAGAGAAATCCTCCACAGGTCCGGACTTGATTAGAGACACCTCAGAGAAGGTGGACTTGATATGAAAACGTCTTCTCACTGCTCAGAGTCGGCAGAATAGCAACGCCGATAGACGACGATGACCTCTCAAGTTCGAGGTGGGTGATCATGCCTACTTGAAAGTGATGCCTAAGAGGGGAATGGTCAGATTCAGAAAATAGAAAAAGTTATCACCGAGGTATATCGAACCCTTCGAGGTACTCGAGAGGGTTGGTACAGTCGCTTATCGATTGGCGTTATCGCCATATCTATCTGGTGTTCACGCGTTATTCCATGTTTCTATACTCCGGAAGTACACTCCAGATCCTATACATGTGGTGGATTGGGATGAGCTAGTGGTTGATGCGGATGGGACCTTCGAGGAGGGACCAGTGCGTATTATGGACAGCCGGAAGCAGGTTTTGCGTGGCAAGACTGTGAGACTGGTGACGGTGTTGTGACAGCACCGTGGGGTGGAGGAGGCGACATAGGAGCGTGAGGACACTATCCGAGCTACCTATCCATTTTTGTTCGAGGATGGAGGTACAGCTCTTATAGTCATATAGAGTATTGAATGACTTTTTGCATGTGTATGGTGTTATATGTGCATGTCGGTGTAATTTCGGGGACGAAATTTCCTTAAGGGGGAAGAATGTAAAACAAAAAAAAAATGTAAATTTTTATATAATTTAGATTACAAAACGGATTTTACGGTTGGATCCATCTCGCGAAATCTAGCTATCCTGTAAATTTTTGTAAAATTCTGAGACAGAACACGCGTTACAAAGTGATCGGGTGTCACGTAACTAAAATAATTGCGATCAGATTTTATTTGTGGGACCTGAAAAATAATTTAAAGTTAGTTCAATAAAAATATACTAGACTTAACACGAGAAATTTAATTGATTCGGAATAAAATTAGACCCGTTAAAAAGAATACGTGTGGCGCAATGTGGCCCACATATTTAAAATATATAAAGTGCAAGACTTAGGGGTCGTTTGGTAACGTTTTCGTTTTCGCGTCTTCAAAACAATAAAAAACAAAGACAATTTTTTGTCTCTGTTTTGTGATAAATACTGAAATAGAAACATGTTTGAATGTCATTTTTATCTATCAAATTATGAGAATAAAAATAAAAAATATGTTTGGTAACTATTTCACATTTTGTCCTTATCTCCCCCCCTCTCTTTCTTTCATGAAAGCCACCAATAAACACTCCTTGTGCATCATCTTCCACATCCTTAACCCTTGCAGCTCTTTCAGAAGAAAAGAATATTTCTTTTACCAATGCACATAGAGAGAGATGTGAGAGTAAGACTAATAAATAAAGCCAGACTAACAGGGTTTAAAAATCATTTTATCCAAACTTGCCTAGTTATGGGTGGTAAGAACACACCCATACACTCTCATCGCGTGCAAGGCAAAAGCTAAATTAACATAACAATACCAAACACCCAAATGGACAAACTCTGTCCTAATCTGTTTCTTTTGCTGGATTGTTGTATTATCTGTTGACAACAAGCAACTCATGCACAGCAAAATACTAAGCTCAGCATAAAAATTATCAGCTCAGCATCAACAAAAAAGCTAAGCAGCAGCAGCATCCTCACACAGCATAACAATAGCCTCAGCAACAGCTCAACAGTCTCAGCACAATAGCTCAGTCAGCGAAGAGAAACAACAAGATAATAAGACAAACTCAGTCACAGCACCTCAGATAAAGCTACACCTCCTCAACTGCCACCAAAGAAGCAACAGCCCCCAAACCCCTCAATCAAAGTATTTAAAGAATCAAAGGAATTCAAAAATTCTAAATACAATGAGTTGACTTTAATCCTTCAATATAATTAAATACTTTAAAATATCCACACTCCAGCAATCCTCCACTCAAAAAGCAGAAAATTAGCTCATGTTCCAACCCCAGATCCCAATTTGCCAACAGAATGCTCACTAGTATCAGCAAATTACCAGCAACTAACCATGCTGCAAAGAGTACTGCATATCACCCAAAAGCTTCATAATTTTAGCTAAAATACTCCACAAAAGCCAAGCACAACAAAAACACATCCTTAAACACATCTTTATGACAGCAGCTTGTGATTGACAATAATCCATCAAAACCATAGGCAAAAATATTATGACATCAAAAATAAATTTGAGATTAAGCACTGACAAGGAAAATAGGATAGTTTGTTTACTGAACAAAAAAAACTAGATTCATGAATCAATCCAAGTGCTAAGTAATCAAATCCCCAAAAACATGAGACTCAAAATGCGATTCTCTTCATTTCCCCTTAGATTCTCAGCAAGCAAAATGAGAGTAAGAAACAAACACTCCAACTTCACCAACCAAGTGAAAACGAAATTGTGATACACACAAATCTGTAATTCACATTCACACACATCAATATAGTGCATACATAATACATAGATACACATATATATATGTATAATATGCATACACAAATGTGAATCATGCATTGGTGCAAGATAAAGTTTTGTCATTTGCTTGGTTGAATGTAAGTGCTAGAGGTTATAAATGTTTGCCCAATTTATCATTCTTTTTAGAACCATACCTGTTGTTTGCAATATTTAAAATCTGAGAATCATAAATAAAAGTTCCACTATATGAACAAAATTACACAATCTTATTATGTTCAAGAAAGAAGAAATATCCTAATAATTCAGTCCACATCTCAATGGTGTTTAACAAGTAAACTAATTTTATTTACTGATAGTTCAACTCAGAGCACACATAAATTCAACCGTAGAATAGCAAATATGACCAAAACACCATCACATTTCTCTCAGAAGTCAGATTCTCCGATCCCAGCTCCCAAATTTCCCGAGAAACACTAAACCTCTAATACCCACTTCCAAATGAGTTGTTAATGCTGAAATGTCGACAAAAAAACTCAGATATGCCCTTCAAAATAAGGGATAAAAGCAGACGAGTGTTATTAAGGACACCGCCATTTACAGGGAACCTTAAACCAACAAATATGCAAAGAAATGTAACTAATATATATATATATATATATATATATATATT
>CM042186.1:15662896-15741789 GCA_023539305.1 Ilex asprella
TTTTTTTTTCTTAGATCTACGAAGATTTAACCGTTTAATCGCTTCAGGCCAAGAATTAAAGTTGCTCTACTCAGCGAGAGTTATGCAACGACACCAAAGATCGTATTTTTCTCCAAAAAAAAAAATATCGAGTACGAGAATTTAGGCATAAGGCTTGAGAAGCTGAATTTGGGCCTTCTTTGGAGTCTATTACGTGGGCTCACGCTACGAGAGGTAGGGTTTCCCCTATTTAGATGTAATTTCAACCTAAAATATGGCATATGAAATGGGTAGGTTAATGATTTATATTACATGTTAGGTCTTGACTAGTGTGCCTAGTGGGTCAAATACATGATTTATAATTAGCCTTGTAATTAATAAAATTATATTATGATTAACTTGGTGTAAGTTAATGGTAGTGGTTTAAAGTATGTTAATTGTACATTAGAATGACCTGATGTTATAATGAAATATCAAGTTTAACAAAATTATTAGCTTGTTATGTGATTATGAAATAATATGCATGTTAAATATTTATTTAACATATGATTATTGTGGTTGACTTGTGCTTATGTCTATAGAATTAATAAACATGTTGCCATGTTGGAGGTAATAAACATGCTATTTATGTAAATTGATTATGCCTCTTGGGGTTTATTTAAATGCCTAGGTGAATACAAGTATGTTGATTATCTTACATAACATGCTTGAGGTTGTGTTGAAAATGTCATTATATTGCATTCATTATGTAATGAACATTGTAAATGGTATCAAAGACAATTACACATTGTATTGAATTATTCAAGGGTTGCACTACATTCATGGGCACTGACATGGGTCGGAGTGTGTGCATGGAATGAAATCAATCATCACATAGGTGGTTGATCGTGGGCTCGGAAAAGTCGCACCAAGGTACGACTGAGTCGCACGAGAAATTAAATGGATAAATGTGTCGAGGATAGCAAGAAGGGCTAGATTATCCCTTGGGTGCTACACCCGCTTACTTGGTTTATACACTTTCCGGCAGTGCAACTCCAAAAAAGTGTAACGGCGTAAACGTAGCCGCAGGTGGGATGTCTTGAAGATCCGTTGATTCTCCCCAAAAAGACACAAGAAAAAAAATAAATTAGTCATTGAGTGTACATAAAACCAATGATGGGGGGTCTTGGAATGCCCGGATGCATACGCATGACATTGCACGTGTTGTGGGAGCTTGGGTTGGGGCTCGGTGTTGGTATTGCTTGCGTGAGTCTCATCTCATGGCATGACATGATTTAAGACATTTGTTCATAATAAACATATTTGAATGAATGCATGAAATGATTGTTGTTGTATGTGACATTTCATAGGCATTTAGGTTTAGAGGAATTCTCTATAGGTGTTATCATATTAAGCGTTGGCTCACCCTTTATGGGAACATTTTTCAGGTATCGGTCAGGCATCCACCGAAGGCGATGCCAGGGGCCCGCTTTGACGACAGAGCCGGTCTGTGGCTCTTATTTTGACTTGGTAGTCTCTTGTGTATATTTACTTTTGGCCTTGTATAATTTTTGTAACAAAAACTTCTTTTATATTAAAAAGGCATGTAAATGGGATTCTTTTGAAATATTTATTCTTTGATGAATGAATGAATGTACGTAGTGATGATAATTGTGGTAGTATCCAATAATATGCAATTAAGTATGATAAATGGACCCAGTGTGGTCAATATTATATATTGGACCTCGGATGGGTCAATGATGTATGATTTTACAGGTTGTGTTTTGATAGAGTTTTTCGTACAAAGGAGACTCTGCTCAAATTTTGTTAAATTATGGACCCCGGTAAATGGGGCATAATAGCATGGTATCGAATTACCTAGTATCCACGGATACTCCGTGAGTTGATGGGTGATCAATCGGGTAATTACGGACACCTGGATTTTGGGGCGTCACATATATATATGAATACATACACAAGGTAATCAAAGGAAATCTAAAATCCTAATAGATCATTCATTCTCTGCACTTACAATTGTTCATTTCCATAAAGTTCAAAGGGTTTTTGCCAGTGTATTGAAGTGGACATATTGTCATTATTTGAAGTTGTCTATCCTAACAATCCAAAGAATGAGGGATAGCTAACAATTGCATGTATTTCCACTTATACAAAAGTCATGAAACTATTTTTTGTCTCTTGATGGTTCATTAGGACAATGTTCATATGTCATATTAACTATTGGATTGCCTTAGGACAATTCTATGGGGCAGTTCCGTAAGTAGTCAATTTTAGTCTATGGATAATGATGTATGAGAACATGATTTCCCTTCATTATTCTTTTCATTGTTTCCTTTAGTATGACATGATTTATCATTCACCAAATAGAGTAACCAACTTCATTTGAGTTCTTAGATGCGGCAAGAAAGGCCCTCTGCAGCAACTGTGGTGGCCAATGAGTGGAAGGATGAGAAAGAAAAAGTTATGCATGTCAAGAAATGGACCCAATGACCGTCGAAGGTGTGACTTACAGTTGGTATGAAAAATCTATATTTTGTTGTTTGGTTAATTTTTTCAAACATCATCCTTTGATTGATTGCTCTTAGATGAACCAAAGAAATATGAATTCATTATATGACTTTATGAGTGTGTTTTAAGAAGTATTTTCTAATCTATGATTAGTATCTCATGGTGCACGTAGTGGATTATATACTTTTAAGGTGGTTGTGCCTATTTTTTAGTTTTTCAATTCTTATGTAATTGATTTTTCACATTTTTAATATAGGCTACAAATGTATTCTGATTGCTTATGTAGATGTTTACTAGAAATAACCACAGCCTTCCATATTTTTACTGCGTACATAAAAAAATATTATGAAGTTTCTTAGAGTTAACAGGACAAATTATTGTAGTTTCAGTTGAATTGTTTGATAGGTTTGCTTTAACAGTGGAGTAAAGCTTTTCTTGTTTAGAAAAAGATGTGAAAAAAAATGTTCATGAGACTATCAAGAGCTTTGTGCACGGTTTAACATTGGTACAAAGTTGAATAGTCACACAATGGCTTATAATGGTCTTCTTCCTTGACGGTATTTCTTCCATTTTAGGTATCAACTTCTACACACTTTATTATTTCTTAACGTGATTTTTTATAGTTTGTTTGGTGATAGTTCAAGAAGAGATTTGTGTGAAATTTTATTGATTGAAATTGTTACTCATTCTTTTTGGTTTGGGAATTCTATATATTTTCTGCATATATATCTTTATACTCACAGCCAATTTAATAATTGTACATCATTAAGTTCCTAAATAAGATCTTCAAATAAGATTCAAATAGCATTTCCCATCTCTATATAAGTGTTATGGACATATGCGAGTTGTGACATGTGGGTTTGAATGACGTTATGCTTGGACTGGAGCTTTGAAACTGATGTTAGGGGCAATAATTGATCATACAAATAGAACAGTGGAGATTAGATCTTCTTGGTGCTACAACAACCATACTTGATGTCACTGCCCAAAGTTTTTTTTAATGGTGTTTTTAAAATTTTTGATAAGTAAGTGACACTTTCATTTCATAGGAAGTAATATAAGTACAAAAAAAGGTGGATAAGGACAATGAACTATTATGTATTATGTTGTTTATTTTTTGGTTGTTTTATGTTGCATTGAATTGGTATATTTATGTCTTATTGCATTATTTTTGGCCTTTTCTATTGTTTAGTCTTCTCACGTTCTTCATCATTTTCTATTCAACTCACAGATATTAATTTGTAATTGATAGATCTTGATCGGGTTTGAGTTCACAATGCGACACAGAAATCAATATTTTTCCAACATCAGTATTGTGTGATTACTTTTTTGTTATTGCGAGATTAGCTCGCAAGTATTCCCTCTATGTTAAATTTTGAAAGCAACATTGCTTAGTTAAGAATTCAGTGCGATTTTTTTTTAAACTGTGGAAGTTGTGTACATATATTTAACTTATCTTTCAAATTAGAGAAGAGTAGTTAGGAAAGTAGTATTTATGAAAGAGTAATGCTAGATGGACTTAAAAATTAGACTTAAAAAATTGACTTGATAATCCCAACCATTGAATATGTAGTAGGTCCCACTAAATATTGGGACCTACAGTGAAATAAATAGTTGTAATTATCAAGTCTAGTTTTTAAGTCTACTTTTTAAGTCCATGTAGCATTGCTCTTTATGAAAGTGTATCATCTTAAACTATATTTTAGAAATAAGTTATGTGTTGAATTCTTTTCTTTTGAGCAGGTACTTGGGTTGGCGGAGAAAAAGATGGAGAATAAGGTAGATTTGTTTTACAAGCTATGTGGTTTGAAGAAATTCAATTGCTTTCTATTCTCATAGTAGTTCATAGTGTATTCCTCTTTTACCCATGGATATCTTTGCTTTCATGTTGATGAGTTCATGTTGCTTTCATCTATTCGTTTGATTTCTTTGTGTATCATCTCTTTTTGTACAAATGACGGACTTGTGGATTATCATTTTTCTAATTGGTTATTTTTTATTACACAGTGCCTTCAGACACGTGTCCATTGCTAAAAATATTGAAAAGTAATTCATTGTTGATATTTGGTTATGCAATAAGTCTTTCTTTACCAACGTTAATACTCTTCAGTTTTTACATTCCATTCACGGCTCCTGACTTTTATATTCACCCCAACAAATCATATACATATCTTCTCCAAATTATGCAAACTTTAATGCATTCACTCTTTTTATGGTAACTAATTTAATCTCTTTAATATTTGAATATTTTTCTTTTGGATTATACAATGACTATTTTTAAATTCATTATTGATGAAGTGGAATGACACTTTTGATTTTAGCATTTCATGAAAGTTTTTTTTTTTTCATTTATGATTTCATCGAATGAGTGAATGATTTTTTTTTGTGTTATATAACTTTAATTTTTGGATTAATGCAAGTAGTATAGAATTTTAGTTTTTTAATACAAAGAGAACAAAAATTAATAGCTTGAGTTTGGGGACTGTTTTCCAATTTAATGAGTAAATAAGTCCCACTTATTCTAATTTTCTAATTCAAGTAAAATATTTTTTAATTCAAAAAATAAAAAAGTAAAATATTTTCAGTACTACATTCAATTTTTCATGAAAACAGAGTTTTGCGAATTATCCTCGGGAGGAAGAGGTTTATATTATGAAAGGTTGTGGCATGATTCATTTTTTTAAAAAAATAAATTTTGTATTCTTTATTATTTTGATTATAAAAATTGTGTATGCAAATTGATATTATCCAAAGGTTGTGTTTTTTGAGTTTATTTTATCGATTTTTATTTTTTGAATAGTGGGTCTATATTGATTGGTATTTTATGTTGTACATTGTTTTCAAGTGTAATTTTATTTTGAATAGTGCCTTCAAGCACGGGCAATAACTAGTATATATATATGGTAGAGAAAGAACTTCTCAACTTATGTATTTCTCAATGTGGTGAGGACCGCCTTTTATAGGCCTCAAATCATAATGATCATCGAATATAATATTAACTCTGGATAGAAGTTATAGAGTCAAATACTAAGACCTATTAAATTGATAGGCTAGAGTTCATTCATATCTATATGCAATATATTTACAACACTCTCCCCCTTGGATGACTACTATGCTAAAATAATATGGCTCGTTAAAA
This sequence comes from Ilex asprella, assembly GCA_023539305.1. Lineage (NCBI taxonomy): Eukaryota > Viridiplantae > Streptophyta > Magnoliopsida > Aquifoliales > Aquifoliaceae > Ilex > Ilex asprella. Next base: position 15,668,520 of record CM042186.1, read on the forward strand.
CCTTGTTAGGAAAACCCTGTGGGAAAAAAAACCAACTAAGTAAAAAATAAAGTACATATTCAAATTAATCTTAGAATAGTGTTGGATGCACTAATATTGCCTATTAAAACCTTATTAGAAAAATACAATGAGACAAAACCTAGACGAAGTAAAAAGAGTACAACGTGCATATGTCGTGTACATTGTGGATACCCCCAAATAAAAATCTCCCCCGACAAGAAATCAATTAGATTGTTCACAAACTTGACGCATTCCAATGCCATATACCAATTTCTTGAACATTGATGATGGTAAAACTTTAGTGAACAAATCTGAAAGATTAATTGCCACTAGATCGTATCTGATTTACTTCAGTTTCATGATTTTGTTGGAATTCATGAATGTAGAAGAACTTTGCATGAAATATGCTTGGTTCTATCACATTTTATAAACCCTCCTTTAATTTGTGTAATGCAAGCAACATTATCTTCATATAAGGCTATGGGTGAATTTGTAATCAAAGGAAGCTTGCAAGTATCTTGAATGTGATGGACTATAGACCTTAGTCACTCGGATTTATGGCTCGCTTCATGGATTGCAAATATCTCAGAATGATTGGAAGATGTAGCAATCAAAGTCTACCTAATAGATTGTCATGAGATCGATATGTCACCACATGTGAACAAATACCTAGTTTGCGAATGAGCCTTGTGGGGATCTGATAGGTATCCATAATCTAAATATTCGACTAATTGTGGACCATTGGCTGATTGTTTTGAGTATAACAACTCAAATTTGTAGTTCCATGAAGATAGTAGGACATATTTTACGTTATTCCAATGTCGTCAAGTTTGAGTTGGTGAAGAACTAAATCTTACCAACAAGTTGATTGCATGGTACATTGTGCTAAGTATAACAAAGCACTGATTGCACGTTGGTACTTGAGGACCAAGAAACATTTCATTTTCCTCCTTAGGACAAAAAGGGTCCTTATTGACATCAAGAGATTGAATGACCATTAGAGTACTTAACGGATATGCTTTATCCATGTTATCTTTTCAGTATAGGTTGTTTGATGAATCAAAATTCCGTTTAACGTATACTCGATTTGTACGCCGAGACAGTACCATGTTTTTCCAAGATCATTCATCTAAAATTCTTTTTTCAAATATTTAATAGTTTTTATCTACTCTTTAGGAGTTATAATCAGATTCACATCATCAACATATACTGTAATGATGACAAATTCAAATTTTGATTTCTTAATAAATACAAATTGACATATGGGATTGTTAACATACTATTCCTTCACGAATTACTCATTGAGATGGTTATATCATATTCTTCCAGATTGTTTCAATCCATATGAGGATCATCTCAGCTTAATTGAGTACATGTTGTGTGATTTTGATGTGTTTGCTTCAGGTAATTGCAATCCTCCAAAGACTTTCATTTAAATATCAGTATCTAACTTTTCATATAAATATTCAGTAACAAACATACATAAGAAACATGTCAAGTCCTTTTAAGACTACTAGACTAATAGGATACCGAAATGTAATTGTATCGATTATTGGTGAATATGTTTATTTATAATCAATCTTGAGTTTCTACAGGAAGCCTCGCTCTACTAGGTGCATTTTGCATCTTATGATCTCATTTTTGTCATTCTTTTTTCTCATAAAAACCCATTTATAATCAACATGTATTTACATCATTAGGTGTTAGGACTACAAGTCCAAACACTCCATGATGTGCAAGAGAATTCAATTCTGCTTAGATTGCTTCTTGCCATTTTGGTCAATCATGTAGACGCTGGCATTCATCTATTGTGCATGGTTCGAGATCATCATCATTCAAGATTTCATTAGCTACTACAAAAGAAAATGCATCACTGATGCTCATTTTTGTACGATCCTACATCTCTCATATACACGCGTAGTTAATACAAATCTCTTTATTTGTAGATATTTGTATCTCTTCAAGAGTCCGTTTCAGAGATATTTTCCTCTTCAGGGGATATCATTTGAGATGATGTGAGTACATTTTAATTTTCTACTTAAACAACTTTTCTCTTAAGTTTTATATAATTGCCTTTCTGGAGCTGAATCTTTTAAAAAAGTTCACGTCGTTCTTCAGGCGACAAATTTCATCGTCCTGACGGCGGAAAGAGTGTCTCATTTTTCTTTTGTAAGTACATAACTTCTTGAGATCTCATTCTTTTTAGATACCTTTTCTTTTGCAGGAGCTTCCTTTTCTTGAGATTTCTCTTCAGGAGATTTTAGTTTACTAATTTTGAACTGATCAATATTTATGTTGCCTACTTTGTGGGTGTGGCCTCGTCAGGGGTGTCAACTTTTTTTTTTTATGGATGCCTGGTAAAGGTCCACCAAATATTTGGACTTGCAATAGGTACGTGACCAAAATCCTTTCATACCACAACCACACCTCTAGTAAACTTATTCATAGTTCTTTGACGGTTTATTCAACAAACTTTTTCCTTTATATTACTTTGTATCTTTGTTTGCCCACTTTTGGTGGTGAGGTTTATTGTTATAATCACGGTGTCAATTATCATTTCGACTACGATTACGTTTCTTACCACGACCATGGTACGAGGTAGTCTTTGCCTCAAGGAATGCTGTAGAACTAGTTGGGTGAGATTCATGATTTTTCATCAAAAGTTAGTTATTTTGTTCAGGCACAAGAAGACATGATATCAGGTTAGAGTATCTAGTGAACCTGTGCTCTCTATATTACTGCTGCTAGAGCACATTAGAGACGTGAAAAGTCGATAATGTTTTCTCTAACATGTCTTTATCAGTAATTATTTATCTACTTTGTGTTAATTGTAAGCTGATTTTGAATAGTGCCAAATTATAATCACCCACTTTTTTTTTTAAATCTTACAACATCAGGTGCATCTATTCATGTCGAGCATTTGGAAGTATAACAGTCTTTTGGTGGTTATACCATTTCTTTAATTTATCCCAAAGAACAAGTTGATTCTTTTCCGTGAGATACTTATTTTTCAATCCTCTTACGTTATTTCCTTCTTTGATAGTATCACCAAAAATCATAGCTGTCAAGTGGATTTCAGCCTCAAGGATCACAGAAAGATAGTTGTTGCCTGAAATATCAAGAGCAACAATCTTAAGTTTTGTGAGGTTCAACATGGTCTAAATATGATAAAAAAACTATATTTAGAATTAAAAAAATATAGTATAAATAATAATCTAACATGTAAATATAAAAAATCCAATGTAGCATGAGTGAATAATTAGTGAATCAAAAACACTATCCATATAATATTTCGTCAATGAAATATTATATAAACTAATCTATCTATGATTGTAAACAACAAAACTAAAAAGATAATAAATAAATTATCAATGAACCTATAAGATTGATTTAGACAGGTTTCTTCTGGAGCTTGTATTATCACATGCAATTTATCGAATAAACTCTTCAAGAGCTTGGTTTATAAAATTAAAACAACATTGCACCAAAGATAGAAAAATTACAATAAAAAAAGATATAAAGAATGAACACAAAAACAAATATAATATTGATTATAATAGTCATACTTACCACTTACTGCAAAAATTCAAAATTATAATTTTGTATGACTTGAAACTAATCTCTCTTTTATGAGAGAAAGAACAAAAGTGGTAGAGTCTCGTTCTAATAACATATTGTAAAAGTAAAATAATTATATAAACTACAAAAAAATATATATGTTAGAAAAATAACTTCTCAATTTGTGTATTTTTCAATGTGGTGAGTACCTCTTTGTATAGGTGTCAAATTATAACCGTTATCAAATATAATATTAACTCTAAGTAAAAGTTATAAAATTAAGTATTAGCTGTCCACCACCCAAGCTAAAGGCTTTACTCTCTTCTGATTTTTTTTTTTGAACAAATACTTTTTTTTGATTGTAATCAATATTTTTGTATATGACTGAATTGATGGCATAATTTTATTCAAAAAAAAAAAAAAACTAAATTGGTAAGTGAGAGTTCTTCCTAATTTTTCTTTTGCTTGTGATATTTTTTCGTCAATGGATCACCTAATTCAAGTGCATCTAACTTTGATTGAATTCTTACGTGGCAGGAGTTTACTCGCTTGGGACCTAGATTTCACCGGTTGTGGTGAAAACTACACACAAAGGGGAGCCCAAAAACGCAATAAAGTCGGATGCGCATTCAACTCTCGCCTAACAAACGCAAGCATGGCCACTTCGGATCCCGAAAAATTGATCGCCAAGGCCGAGAAACTGTCAGTCTTAGTCTCTCTCCCTCCCTTCCTGCACATATATGTATTGCTATTTCTATTGATTTTATGATTTAGTTTTCTTTTTTAGTAATCGAATGATGACCATAAATTCAGAAATGCTAGTTGAACTGATATGAGCATCTGGGTTTACTGTGCTCACTAAAATTTCATTTCTGGATGTATTTGAAGGACAAGAATGAAAATTTTAATATTGTTGAAAGCAAATGGAAAATTTTAGATGGATTGTGGATAATTTTTCTTATTCTGGTAAATGAAAGAAGTTGTTTGGCGGTAGATATATAGACGTATATGTGATGAGAAAATATGAATGTTAGAAAAGTTTCTTAATTTGTACGAAATTTATCTTTTGAGGAAGTAAATTGAATTTTAGGGATCCAGATTGTACTCATATCCAAAATCACCAGTTATGCATGTGGCAACTTATGGATTTGCATTTGCCTAATGTGACAATTTAGAGGAAGACAAGAAAGAAAAAGAAAAATAGTAAATAATAATTACAACTCTTTATATTTTTTGATGTATGTTTTTGGGGTTGTGTGGGAGCCACTTATAGTGAAAGAGTGAGTCTCTCCCCAGACGATTTTACTAGAATTATAACTTTCTTCAAGAGTAAGAAACTTCTTAGCCTACTGGTGACCAGCTTTTGAAATGCAGCTCAGTACCATTGGGTTCTTTCTAGTTGGTACTGTTTGTGGGTTGCAAGTGTTTTGTATATAGTCATTGTTTTTGAATCACATAAAGCTTTGTGAGATTAATGGGAAGACCAAAGGGATGTAGGTTGGTTTAGAGTGTAGACTTTTAGTGCATGCTTTTTGTTGGAAAAGTAGATCTACATGGGTATAATGGTGGAATAGGAGTTTGGAGTCACACAGTTGAACCAAAATCTTCTGGCTTTGAACAAATATTTTGGTGAATTGTATTGATCAGGGATCTAATAAAGATCTGTTGTTTTGAAATAATGCCATAGCATGGCCATCTTGACAAAACCAGTACACCCTTCTATACACCCTTCCCAATATGGAGTGCAATTGCATCTGATAACCATTTTCCTAATGAATTTTTGTAAAGAGATTATCACACCAAAGAAATATTTGGATTTATGAAAACAAAAAGAAGTCAGTATCTTGACTAGGGCTGAGAAATGATTTGAGCTACCTAAATTCAGCTCGTGCTCAACTCGATTTAGCTCGTTCATTTTACAAAACAAGCCAAATATGAACAATTTTTTTGGGCCCGTATGAAATTCGAGTTGAACCCTAACCAAGCTCGAACAGCTCGTTGCGCTCAATTTACTATTCATCTGTCTCATTATGTGTTCAATTTGTCCCTTAGTGTACCAACAAATAATAAGGATTGTTTAGGATATATAGGAAAAACATCAAATCCTATCAAAATGAATAGAAAATTTGATATCGCTTGGTGTCTAATCCATTTTAGGGGGCTCTCTCTCTCTACCTTGAGCCACAAACCTTGAAGTCTCTCTCTCTTTTTTCTCATTCCCATGTCTCTATCCTTCTTTAGCTGGGTTTTCTCCCATCTCCATGACCTCTTTCCTTTTTCTCTTCTACATCTTGAAGATTCTATTCTTCCCTCATCCGTAGAATCCATGGCAGTGTATCACCTCTTCAAAGGTTGTCTGGTGTATTATACACTTATATATGTACTAGTTAGTGTACATGTGCGTTGCACGTAGATTATTTCGAGTTATTATAATTTTTTTTTACTACTTTTATAATAAAATATTGCTTGATCAAATTATAGTTAAATAACAATACTGGAATTTTTAAGAATGCAATGCTCATGTGTGTTACATATGAACTATTTTAAATTGGTATAATAATTTGTAGTTTTTTTTTTGTTTTTTTTTGTTTTTAGGCATCTGACAATTATCAAAAGCTATATTTTATAGTAGATCCGTAAACTGATGGCTCAGTTGCGTAGTGGAGGTCAGACCAAATACAAGCAATTGATTATCATAATACAAATTAAAACAATCAAGGATAACAATTCATATGTATGATAAATAAATAATGATGCATAAATCTAAAATTCTTGAAAATTTTGGATGGGCCCAGACTAATAGTTGAATTTGCAAATTGGCCGATGAAGAGTGAAATCCCCTTCTTCAAATTAAAAAACAGCACACAGACGTAACTTTGAGGAAATTGTTTAAGTCTCCTTCATCAAATTATGTTCCAATACCACAACTATACTGATGAAAGTCACCCAAAGCAAATTAAAATGTCCAACAAACATCTTTACTAAAATGTTTAATACCATTTTTTATTGTTATTATTCTAAACAAATAATTTATTAGACTTTTTAATGGTAACCAAATTCCAACTATTCTTCAGGATGCTAATACACACAGTGTGTTTGTGCCTGATTTCTCCGTGAATGTTCAATTTTGCTAGTATCATAAAATTTGGGATGAATTCACAAAAAAAAAAAAAAAACTTATAATAGATATCAATAGAAGAACAATACCACAAAAAGTAGAGATGTACCAAACGTTGAGATGTAGAGAGAATTGAATGTATAGAATAATGCATGCTGAGAGCAGCAGAGAAAGAGAGGGAGAAAGAGGGGAACATCGAGAGTTTCTGGGAGAGGTAAAGAAGAGAGAGAAAGAGGTCTAGTTTATTTTGAGTGGGGGAAGATGAAGATGAAGATGAAACAATGGGGCAAAGAGAGAAGATTGGGGCGTAATTTTTTTTTTGGGAACATGAGGAGACTTAGGTTTATTTTGACTTTAATGTCGAGGGATAAGAATGTGATAGTTCTAATTTTGGAGGATAAAGGTGAAAAAAATTGTTTTTCAAATATGCTAACTTTTTAAAGTAGTATAAATGAATATGGTGATCTATTTGTGAATTTTGATTGGATTTTGAATTTTTGGTGTTAGGGTTTGCATTTATATTTATATTTATCTTAAGTTTCTGTGAAATTTATGATTTTTGAGTTGAGATCTGTGAAGTTTCTCCATTTGGATGTGACATTTTTGGTTTGGGACTCCTGGATTGGAGATTTGAGATTTGAGATTTATAAGGTGTGGCTTTGAGGTTTAGTCTTCGAGCTTGAAAAAAAATTTGGGCTTGACATCTGAGCTCAAGCCAAGCTTGAGTAGTCCTTATATGACTCGAGTTGAGATGGAGCATATCTAAACTCGGGAGACTTGACTTGATTATCACCCCTATGCTTGATGTTTTACATTTAGAACATAAATTACAACATTTACATCATTCTTCTCGACTCAATCCTCTTTTCTCTTGGTGCTAAACCTTATAGTGGATCATTTGCTATCATGAGTACGTCGAAAACAAAACATAAAATGGGGGTTGAGCTAACTTGCTTATGAGTATACATGACCAGTTAACAGAGAACAAAATCAAGCTCAACATTCAAGAAAACATTCAGAATTAGGAGTACTTTCCATAAGACCATAACATAAGCACTTCCTTGGATCCAAACACTTTGAACATAGAACTTTACAAATCATGGCTAGTCATTAAAAACCTGTAATTTCAGCTTTCACCTGCCCCACTGTACCACAAGGTCAATACTGGCTCCAAACTTGACCACTTTTGAAGAGTAGAAGCTGAAGCTGATAGATCTTCTTCTGAATGTAACAAATTGCAATGAGTTTAAAGTAAAAGACATGCATTTGAAGGCAATTCAATGTATTGTCTTAGCTATTTAGGAAAAGTCCAGGATTTCCACCTAAGTTTGGGGTGTTCCAGACTCAAAAAAAGAAAAAAAAGGAAAAAGAAAGAATAACTCAATTTTACACACTGCAGGAACTTACTAGTTGGATGTTTGATGAGCTGGTCGACCACCACTGCAGGTTGGTTGACTAGTCCTGTGACTTGATTAAAATTCAGCTTCTCACCTTCATTCTATACAACCTCAAACCATCCCAACTCATCAATAATCCATTCCAGCCGCTTCACATCATCTTCAATTTTCCTTTATTCACTTACAAATGCTTGACAACTCATCAATACAGATTCTATAGGTATGCCATATCATAGATTTTTATGCCTTCTGTAAAGTAGTTGTCGTCTTAAACTCAGTTTCCATCGAGTTCCTTCCAAGATTCAACTCTATCGTACCAAGTTTAAGGGTGAAACAGAGTAACAAAACAAGGTTGCAGAACATGAGAAAAACTGGAGCTTAGCTAGGAAGAAGCTGGATTTTGCTTTAAAATAGAAGGTATTCAGATTAGTATTACCTAAATTACCCTTACCTGTCAATTACTTGGCAAATGACTCTTTAACCCTCATAACTCTCTAACAAAAATAACATTTAACCTGCAAAAATTTCTAAATTGTTATGAATGCATGACCAGGGTCATGCATGTGGCACTTCATATTTTCTCCTCCCACTCCCCCTTTGTTTACTATGCCAGAGGAGATGTCATTCTGATTTTGAGTTATCTGCATTATATATGGCATTATTTTGAGAGGTAAACAACTTCAATTCTAGTATGCACATTGTACTTGTTATTGTTTGGATTTTGGAAGGAAAGAGTGATTTCATATTGGAGTTGTTTCATACATGGGAAGCAAGAGTTTTGGGTGTCAAATTTACAGTATACGTTTTTTAATTCTTAAATACTACCTTAGTTTTCTCTTTTTAGCAAAAATGAACGCTATCTTCTATCTTTGTAGGACAAAACTTAGTTTGACAAGGTGGAGTGCTGATTGGAAGAGTGCCACTGGTTTGTATGAGCAGGCTGGTGGGTGATTTATGTATGCTGTGGTTGACATTGCGTTCATTAGTAATGTAACATAAGAGTGTTAACTTGTCATTGTTAATATCAGGAAGGAGTTAGAAGAAAATTTAATATGAAAAGTTCATGCATATTTTGGGATTTCTGCTTATATGTTTTTCTTCAATTGTAGCTAATGCATTTAGGCTTGTCAAAAATTATGAGAAAGCAAAAACGGCATTTGAGAAAGCTTCTAAAGGACAAGAGATGCTGTCTTCGTATCCTCATTTTTTAGTGACTTTACCCATCCGTTGGGTAATCCTTCACCTTGTGTTTGAATGTATTCATCTACTTTATAGTTCTATCCTTGACAACTGAACAGGCCCTGGGACGCTGCTAAACACATGGAGTCTGCTGCTTCTCTGGCAAAGGATTTAGGTAAATGGAATGAAGTTGCTGATTTTTACAGAAGGGCATCTGAGTTGTACACTGAGTGTGGGAGGCCACAACCTGCTTCAGATGCTCTTGCAAAAGGTGCTCGGTCGGTATCTTCTTTACCCTCGTTTTATGGCTTTCGGTCTTACTTTTGTCCAATAATTTGTTTTCAATGGCATCCGGAGACTCTTTTATAAGTGATTTGATGCCTTTGAACATATATTGATATTCCCATCTGGGAAAAGTTAGTTCTCTTGAGGGCCTAAAATTATTGCAGATAAATTGTTGTCTTCTAAATGCTTTTGATTTCTTTTTCTATATTTTTTTCTTCTTGTACCATAACATATAAAAGTGATAATCCAGCATGCGACTTATCCCAATGTTGCTTCCCTTATGGTTTCATGATTGCCAGCAATTTGCCCATGAAATTGTTAGTATTTAAAGTCATCAATATATGATCTATTTTATTGCAGTGCTTTGGAAGAAGCTGCACCTGAGGAAGCTATTCAGCTGTATACTGATGCTTGTGACATTCTTGAAGATGATGGCAAGGAACAAATGGCCTTTGATCTATATCGTGCTGCCACAAGTGTGTATATAAAGCTTGAGAAGTAAGGAGCTGTTTTTTATGTCTAAAACCCAACTGAATTTGTGATGCATCATGTGTATTGCATGTAAAAAACTTTCATAAAAAAATTTTGGACAAAATTTCAATAGAAGCATGAATCATACATGTAACTAAATTGAATGTCATCTCATATTTGTCAGACTTATACTAAATTGTCCATATTATTTTATCACAAGAATTCTTCAAATTAACTCATTGAAAAAGGATTATATCTAGATCAAGTTCGAATTCCCTTACCAACTAGGTCTAGAAGTATTTGATGTATTCATTTTATGTGTTTTTGTTCGAACCATCTGAGTAGAATTAGATTTTTCCATTCCTTGTGTTCTGTCTTTTTTGTTTTTGTTTTTGCTTTGTATCTCAGTAATTATTTGCTTCGGATTAGTTGGATTCTAGTTCTTGTTAAAAGGTAGATATGTTATTATGAGCATTTGCTCATTACACTATGAAATTAAAAATTGTTCCTAATTATTTTAACACAAAATAGAGAGTGATAGTGAATTATATATGAAGAGATATGAGATAAGAAAAAATATTCTCTGTGGGATAAAAAATGCTTAGAAATTGAAAAGATAAAAAGATAAAGGATTAGATTTTTGGATGAAGAGAAAAAGATAACTATGTAGGCTTTTGCGCATTTGGGGAACATATCGTATTGATGGAGTATAGATATACAGATTTATGAAAGTAATTAAGATGATAGAGAAGGATATAAGGGTGGTTTGGATATTTACATACAATAGGACATTTTAGCCTCTGTAATTTCTAAGGCTATCTCTAATCATAACTCAATTTTTTACTCGAATTTGAGCAAAAAGTGTGATTGGATACAAAAAAGTCATTGAAGAAATTCAAATTTTTATTTAGATCTTTTTATAAAACATCCATATTATCCTAATCTTTATTTCTTTCATTCTTCATTTTGATTATCCCTTCACTCCAAATTTTCTTCTCTCCCTATTTCATCATATTCGAACTCTCTATAAACAAGTGAATATTGTTTGCTTTTTGTAATGTTATTTCTTGTGTTTTTTTTTTCTTTTAAACAAATGCAAAATCTTTGATTGCTAAAATTTAAAGAGACATAATTCAATCTAAGCTTTACAAATGATAACTTTGGTGAATGATTTGAGTTTAGCAAATTCATATTTTTTGAACTTATCAATGAATTTTTAAAAAAATTGGAAAATGAGAAAGACAAAGATAGAGTAGAGAGATACATAGAGGAGAGTGAAATATGATTATTAGATCTTTAAAGGAGGATAAAATCTAACTATTAGAGACTTGAGTAAAGATCGAGTCTTCTTTGATTTGAGTAAAAATTTGAGTCTTTCATCAGATGGTATGAGTTTGAGTAAAGGACTTGACCTTGTTTTTATCATGGTTTTTCTCAAATTTAAATGCGAGTTAGAATTTGAATATGGGTCGGAGATGCTAGATAAAAAAAAATTGTGAATCAAAAGTTTTTTATATTAAAATACTTTTCGTTGTATAATATGTATGATCGAAATGAATATGAAACTTCTGTTCTATTTGTAATTTTTGGCTATTAACTTAAATTCTTCACTTTCTTGGCTCGCAGTGCAAATCTTCTCTGCTAGTTGTTTGTCAAAATACATGCAGTTACCAGGTCATGTAATTGATAGAAGGATGGTCTTTCTCCAACTTCCTGCAAATAAGTAGTAAGACTAGGTCTGTACATAGTCGGTTCTACTCCTAGTACCTTTCTCATTTGCAGGAATAAGACTGAAATGGATCTTTGAAATTCCTTTTCTTTTTTCTGGTCCAAACACATTATTTGAGCATCTGTTGTCTTATGTTGGCCTGTAATGCATTTAAAAAATCGACCTTTAAAATCTAGAAGAAAAGTAGATTTGACTTTTGTCATATGTGAGAGAAAGAGGTATAAAAAATTTCTAAGTAAATGATCTTTCATATTATTTTCCAAGTATTGCATGCGCAAGGGTCATGATTAAAAGATAAATTGATTGCCACTTTTTAGAATATTCTGAAACTATTTAATATACCCCTTTTTTTTTTTATTCTTCTTTGATTTCCGAAGTTTGGGTCATTGTTCAGAATTTGTGTTGCTTTACCTTGAATCATCGTGTCTCTTGGTTATCCATATTGTATGATTTAAAAATTACAATGGCACACATTAATTGAATTCACTTATTTTGAAACTGGAAAACGAATTAGCTTCAAGACTTTCCTTCTTTGAGGTGACTTGATTTGTGTCGAAATCAGGAAAATGTCAAATGATTATGGGAAATCATACGTCTGGATATATATACACTATTGATCGGCTGTTTCGGATGTGTTGCTTTACATTGATAGTTTAGAGCTATTGTAAGTTATCTTAATCTCATATCCTTTAGTAACCTCTCTTGCGTGATTTGAAATTACAGTTGCATGGATCCATTTGAATCTGGCTATCTTTTTATTTCCGGAAAGCATTCAATTTTTCCACCCTTCTCTTTCTTGAGGTGCCCTATTAGATGAAATTATGATTGTCTTCAAGTCATGGTTAATGGGGATTTCACTTGTTTACAAGGCAATTGTAAACATTAAAAGTCAGCTATTAAGTCTTTTGATCGGATATGAGTATTAATGCAATTTCTGTACATGTTACCAAGGCCTTTTGAACTAAGGTTATGCCAATGCTTGTTCAACATGAATTGGTAGATTGAATCTCACATTGTAATGCATCAAAACGAATCTATGCAATTCCTAAGGGAAGCCTCACGATTCACATTTTATATTGGTTTCATATGATTCTGTTATATATTGTGTTGACAATTAGGAAAGCCCCATTATAATCCTAGTCTGTTCTCTTCTCCGAGATAAGCTTTCTAAAGCACCTTTAAGGGTAAATATTGTTTGCCTCTTCTGTATTGTTGAGATCTATAAATGCTTCGTTCAATATCTATTCTCTCTTGCTACCCCTCTGTCTATATCTCTCTCTTATGTCCTTTTTCGCTTATTGCTTTATCGTCGCAGATAGAGATGGTTTTGTGATGGCTGTTGTGTGTGTGAATACATATACAATACACACACACACACACACACACACACATATATATAATATGTATAAATATAAATATAAAAAAGATTATGTTGAAACTCTGGAAGAAATTGAATTTTCAGATATTTAAAATAAGTTACAAAACTGGGATATACCCCAGTATCCAACTAAGAAAATATATAATATTAGAACTTTTGATTTTAAATCAAGTTTAACAATTAAAACGCTAGAAAGAACAATTCCCTTTGATCAAAATGGGGATATTGTACGCCTCTTAACAAAGAGAGAAGTCTCAAAAGGCTCATGAAAATTATAAATTTCTGTATATTGGTTTAGTTCAAGTGGCTTTAAAACCATTAATCCTTCAAGGATTAAATGCCTCATTTATGCTAGCCTTAAGAGATGCTAGATGTTTAGATTTTGACCGATCTATAATGGGAGTTATGCAATCCAGCTTAATTACTGACCTAATTTATTTTAACTGTTTTTTCAATTTATCAATATCTTTAATGAATATAAATATATTAGATGTTTTAACATATAACATTAAAATTTATGGTTATAATTTTAAAGAAGGGACAGATATAATGATTTTTACTTATATAGTATATTATAAAGTAATGAATACTCTATTTTCAGAAGCTAAACTTAATAACCTTAAAGATCTAACAATTTTAATTGAAACAAATATGATTAAAAATAAAATTAAAATTCCTAAAACCATTAAATGATCAGAAATTCAGTTTCTAGAAAACATGGCAGTTGGAAGCTTTAGTTCCTAAGAAACCAAAAGTAAATGGAGAAGTAACGCAAATCGCCTAATCATCCCAAGTTGATGTAATGATAAGATTTGTTAGAGATAATTTTTCGGGCTTAAAAATTTGTGATAAATTAAGTACTTCATCAGTATATAATACTCCTAGTAGGAGGTCTACTTCTTCTATTCCAGATAGAAGAAAGGGAAAATAACCTATAATTGAGGGAATTTGTACCTCACGTAACCAAATTCCACTTGGAATCTATGCGTTAAATGGAGAAGTAACGCAAATCGCCCAATCATCCCAGGGTGATGTAATGATAAGATTTGTTAGAGATAATTTTTTGGGCTTAAAAATTTCTGATAAATTAAGTACTTCATCAGTATATAATACTCCTAGTAGGAGGTCTACTTCTTCTATTCCAGATAAAAGAAGGGGAAAATAACCTATAATTGAGGGAATTTGTACCTCACTTAACCAAATTCCACTTGGACTCTATAGGCAAGATAATGAATCTTCCTAAGAGGAAGATCGAGATCCAACCCCATCCAAAATCGGATTTCAACTATAAATTTTATAGATTTGAACCTAAAAGAATTTATAGTAAATAAGAAAGAAATAAATAAAGAATTTTATCTTCCTAAATATGAAAAATTTAGAACTTGGTATTTTAAAACTATGAACTAAGAAGATCTTAAAAGATATAAAGAAAAGAATTTTACCTTAGAAAGGGAAAAAAAGATAATTCCTTTTGTTAAATGGTTTTTAACTTTCTATGCTCCAACCACAGTGGATCAATTAAATGTAATTGAAAAATTTCAAAATAAATGAGAAACTTTGGATGGTAAAAACATTAACAGTTTTTATCCTCCAACTACTGAATCTATAAAACTAGATTTAAAAGATTCAGGAGAAGTTATAATGAATGCTTGTTATACATTAAAAGATAATGACATAATGAAAAATATTTCTATTAAACAGAATAATTATACAAATGTGTGCTTACAAGTTGTAGGACAACATTTGAATAAAATTGAAAATTTAATTAAAGATCATCAAAAAGCAGAAGCCTCCTCTTTTAAATGCTTAAAGGAAAAATCTGTTGAAATTGAAATGTTAATATTAAACCACCAGTTGATACCTCTGCATTTAATCTTCATAATAAAGTTGAAGATGAGTTCATTTAAGAATAAATTAAAAAATTTGTCATTAAATGTCATTTCTCAGACATAAAGTATAGAGCAATCTGAAATTAAAATCAAACAATTTGAAGATTCTTTACACCAAATGCAGTCGGAGTAGGTCAATAAAATTGGGTATGTTAAACCTAAAAAACAAACTAACACATTCTCAAGCACCCCTATAAGAGCTTATTATCAGATATCAACTCCTCACAATATTTTATATGAGAAAAACTTCTTTATTGAACAAACTGGATATGATGTCTCTTCTATTTATGAATGGAATATTGATGGCATGTCAGAATATTTAATTCATTAAGTTTTACATAAAATTTTAATGCATGCATCTATTTGTAAAACTAATCGTAATTCAGACCATACTACTGCTAAATTTATAACAGTTAGATTTACTGGCCAATTAAGTGGCTGGTGGGATAACTATTTAAGTTTAACTCAAAGGCATGAAATATTAAATGCAATAAAAATAATAACAACAGAAGATAGAAGTATAACCACTCAAGAAGATGCTGTTTATACGTTAATACAAACAATATTAAAATACTTTGTAGGAACAAGCTTACAAAGTACAGATAATAGTAAGGAACTCTTAATGAATTTATGATGTCCTACCTTAACACATTTTAGGTGGTATAACGATGTATTTTTGGCAAAAATCTTATTAAGAACAGACGCTAATAATGAATTTTGGAAAGAAAAGTTCATATCAGGATTGCCTAGTTTATTTGCTGAAAAAATAAGAATTCGTTTAAAACAAAAACATGGAGGATTTAAAATCCCTTATAAAAATTACAGTTACGGAGAATTAATTTCTGAATGTATTTCAGAAGGATTAGCTCTTTATAATGATCTAAATCTCAAAGTTCAACTTAAAAGACAAAGATTAATTGGTCGAAAAGAGCTAGGAGAATTCTGTAATCAATTTGCTTATAATCTTGATATTGCAAGAGATAAATCTTCAAATAAAAGAAAAACTTATTCTAAACCATATAAGAAAAGAAGAAAATTCCATAAAAGGAATTATGAAAAGGTAAAACTTAACAAACCCACTAAAAAAACTTAAAGCAAAGGATAAAAAGCCTATTAATTGCTTTAAATGTGGAAAATTAGGACATATTGCTTCTAAATGTTTAACAAAATAGAAAATAAATGAATTAATATTAGAAGAATATTTTAAAGATAAAATTTTAAAGATAGTTTTAAATTCAGAAAGTAATGAAGAAGAATCTTCTGATCATTCATTTTCAGAAGAAGAAGAATTATATAATATTGATGAAACAATTAATTTATCATCTGATGAAGACCAATCAGAACAAGATAAAGCTTGTTCTTCACATTGTAAAGCACAAACTGATTATTATAAAGCTATTTTAGATATTAATGGATTAAGCATAAATACTTTAACGAAGTCACAAACATTAATTCTTAATCTTATAGATCAAATTCTCGATCCAGTATCTAAAAGAAAAGGTATTGAGCAATATTTGAAAATAACTCCAGAAGAAAAGAAACCTATAAGAGAGGGAAGGTACAGAAAGAGAAGGGGTTGGAAGGAGGTGTGTTCAACAGACTGGACATGCATCTCAATATATAGAGGCTGGATTTGAAATCCGGATTTTAAAAAATAAAAACTATTTACTTTACATCGCTTTTAAGTCTATTTACTGACGTCATTAGGTACGTCATCCTTACTGTTTGTGACGTCATGGTTAACGTCATTAGGTAGTCTTTTTTGATTCTATTGATAAGCTGCCATTACCTTCATGTTTCTACAGTAATTCGTCTTTTAATTCTGCTATAGTAATGCTACAATGACTTTTGCTACAGTAATTATGCTGCAGCGATCTTCTTCCTCTTTCCTACTCTTGTTGTCAACGATTTACGGGGAACAAAGACGGCCTCACTCCTATCTCTCGGACACGGTCTAACATCCCACACGCGACTTGGGTGTAAAACTATAGGAACAAAAGAAAATTATTATAACAGAATTAATATAACAAATTCAAAATAACATTAGTATAACAGAATTAAATCACAATTACCTAAGCAACAAGAATTAATAATAGATCTGCATATAAATCAACAAAATAAATTTAAGTTGTCATTACTTGGCTCTAATACCAATATGTATATAGGATCGATGAAATAAACTGAGAAGGCATTTTATTAAATGCAAACTTGAAATTTACTGACTTTGTTCAACTGTACTTACAGAGGATGTGGAGAGAACAGAAGAAGACGGAAGGAAATTTACAAGAGAGGGAAGGTAGAGAAAGAGAAGGGGTTGGAAGGAGGTGTGTCCAACAGGCTAGCCCTGCATCTCAATATATAGAGGCCGGATTTGAAATCAGGATTTCAAAAAATAAAAACTATTTATTGTACATCACTTTAAGTCTATTTACTGACGTCATTAGGTACGTCATCCTTATTGTTTGTGACGTTATGACTTATGCCACTTAATTCAATATTTTTTATGGTGACGTCATGGCGTGCGTCACTCCTTAGAATTCAACTTTATCCGATTACTTGTAAAGCAAATATACCGTTTATTACCGCTGTCCTGGAGATTTATCTTCATATTTTCATTAAAAGAAATATCACCTTTAATAGGGGTATATCCTTGAGAATCCATAAAACTCAAGTAATATTTGCTGCCCATTTACGGTAGTTAAAATTCCTTTAGAATCTATTCTTTCTATGGGTTCAATCATAGAGAAGAATGGTGTTCCCAATATTACTAGTTGATTTAAATTTGCTATAAGCATAAAAGTGGTAGGAATGCAAATCCAAAACAATATACAAAAATTTATAATTTTCTTGAGCTTTTAAGACTTCTCTCTCTGTTATGATTTGTAAAGTATCCCCATTTTGATTAAAGAGAATTGTTCTTTCTAGCGTTTTAATTGTTAGACTTGACTTAAAATCAAAAGTTCCAATATTATCTATTTTCTTAGTTGGATACTGGGGTATATCTCAGTTTTGTAACTTATTTTCAATATCTGAAAATTCAATTTCTTCCATATTTTTAACATAATCTTCTTTATGTTTATTACTTAGTCTAAACAGGCTTAATGCCATGTTTGTTTTTCACAAAGTTTATGTTGAAAAGTTATGTCGACCTATATGCTTTACTATTACCTTCAAGTTGCTATAGTAACTCGTCTTTTAATTCTGCTATAGTAATGCTACAATGACTTGCTACAGTAATTCTGCTACAACGATTTTCTTCCTCTTTCCTACTCTTGCTGTAAACGATTTACAGGGAACAAAGACGCCTCACTCCTATCTCTCGGACACGACTTAACATCCTATAAGCGACTTGGGTGCAGAGCCATAGGAACAAAACATAATCATTATAACAGAGTTAATATAACAAATTCAAAATAACATTAATATAACATAATTAAATCACAATTACCTAAGCAACAAGAATTAATAATAGATTTGCATATAAATCAACAGAATAAATTTAAGCTGCCATTACTTGGCTCTGATATATATATATATATATATATATAAATGGTCTTGTGAAGTTTGGCATGCTGGTAAAGATGGATGATCTTTGATATGTAGAAGAAAGTAGGAAATGACAATTTTTTAAGTTTGCAAACTTTGATGATGTTGCTTCTTTCTTGACTCCTTGTTCAGTGTGGAAGTGGCATTTTTTCGCGTCTAACATGTTGAAGTTCCTCTTATTGATGCTGGCACTAAGTTCTACTTAATTGATTTTACATTTATTGGCACAGCATGGGTCAAGTTTTACAAGAGAATATAGGTTGTATTGTATGTTATGTACTCGCTCATGTAGAATAATTAAATTATTAAAATCTTAGAGCCTTTGTTCTTGCATAGATTATGTGACACATAAGGCAGTGTTTTTATTCAATAAAGATTCTACAAGTTTTACTATGTTCATTTGTATATATGTTTTATCTGGTACCACCGTGTGCTGCTATGCCATGCTTTTCAAATTTCAATTTGGCCATAATTCAATTCCTGTTGGATCGTGTATGCCCATGGATGCAACATTCAGAAAATTATCTTATTAGCATAAGCATGGAGTGTCATCAACACATTGTCCTAAAAGTGGCATGTCTTTTAATCTGAAATTCTTTTTTCCTTTATGATTGACAACACGTTTACCGTTTTGTTACGTACAGGTATACGGATGCTGCAAGTTGTCTATTGAGATGGGGCTTAGCAGCTGATAAGTGTAATGCTACCCATAGCCAGTGCAAGGTGTGAAAACTTCACATTATGGTGTTCCATTTCTTTTTATCCTCTTTCTTTACTAATTTTTTCTTTTCCCCCTCTCCAGTTTCAGATATCTGTCTTGAACACCTCACATGCTTCAACTGTTATGTATTTACCTCTTGTTTCGTCTACTAGTCCTACTTTCTCTGTTGAGTATCTTTGAAATGCTGCTGCCGCGCTTTTCCTTTTCCCTCCTAACACCCCTGGTATAAGTTCTAAGAAAAGAGAGTACATTTGTACCTTGATCCCTTTTCTAAGACGGGGAAGCTTCCTATAGAGTGAAGCTTTGCCCCTTGATATAATACTATCTACTTTCGTCTAATTGTCCTCCTCCTGTTAAGTGAATCCTCCTACTGGTATGTTTTTAATCATCTCGAATGCCTTACAGTGAGTTATATCTTCTGGATATACATGCACCCACACACATGTATGTATGTATGTGCATGCACTCATGCACGTGCACACTTGTTAATTTTAGCGGGCCTGTATGTGTGTACATACTTTACATGTATGATTTTAGCTAGTAGTTTGTTATGCTGATATTGCTGTCAAAAAGGAAGAGAAATGTGCTCAATCTCTTTTATGGAAAGGTCCATCCTGGCTTGTCTTGGACTTGGATGTGAATATGTATGGTAGGTTCAAGGTGGATTTGGTGATATGCTGTTGCCTATTTCAGGTTTGGGCTGGGACTAGTTTGATCAGCCTTTTCTCGAGACCATGGCATCACCATCGTTAACCCTTTTTGCTTTCTTTTTCCACTCTTCGTCTGACAGTGGAGTTGGGGAACTTTTCCCATCCCATGGCTTACAACTTGATCTTCCATGGTTTCATTATTTACTTTTTCCTAGCTGGATGCGATGAGACTTTTGTACGTGCAGTTTCCATGCTAAACCACATTTTGATTCTTTGTTGGAGTCCAGCTGATTTAGGATAGCTAGTGAAAGTTTTGGGTTAGGTGCCTACAATGGATTTGGCTGTGGATTTAGGTGTTAAAGGTGCTAGTGTTCAATTTTACAAGTTAGAAGTGTTGGTCTAGTGTTGGCCGTGCTGAATTAACCTGATTTTCAGGATGTTTGCTCGCGCTGGGGGGGACAGGAAAAGAAACAGCTCAGAAGAAAGAAATTGGGGTTCCCAATGCTTCTCCACACTTCGTTTAGGGTTTGATGTTAAAAATTTAAAAGCTAAAATAGATGTTGTTCTGGGCCTTTGGGCAGTAAGACGAGAATGGTATTTTGGTCTTTAGTTATTCTGGAGTTAGGTTTGAATCTTTGATGGTGGAAATGGTTTGGGTTTGTACAATAAGGATTTCAGGTGAAAAAGGGATGGCTTTTTTTATTGATAGGAAACCAAATATTTTATTAATAATGAAAATAAATTTCAGCAACAAAAAAGAGGGTGGACTAGAAGTCCAAACGTCTATTAACAGAAGATGAAAAACAGTGTGACAGAAGTAGGAATGAAATGACAGACACATAATTGTGTCCAAAAATTACAAGTCACAAACAGCCCTCCATCCGGCCAAAGTACAAACAAGTGGTATTCCTTCAAAGTCCTTAGTGATTGAGGCCTAGAATGAAGCCAAGGAGAATATACAGTTCCATAAATCTTCTACCATGTAACATTTGTCTTCAAAAATCCAAGCATTCGTCTCCATTTAAATGACCCAAACCGTAGCAAAATAATGCACAATTCCGTAGTGTATCTCCTTTGGGATGTTTCCCAAATCCTTTGAAGTCCTCCATAGACAAAGTAGAGAAGGACCAAGGATGCACAAAGTTCAATCTTGCCAATGAAAACAACTTGTTCTACAAAGATAAAGCCATAGGGCAATGGAAGAATAAATGATTAACACTTTCGCCATTGCCCCAACACATCACACACCACTGTGGAAAAAGATAATTTTTTTTCTCCTTTGTAGCATATCATTAGTTTTAATCTTACCATGCCCAATAGTCCATGCAAACACTTTCACCTTATTAGGCACCTTAGCCTTCCATACCATAAATCAATTTGAGAAAATAGAACAAGATGGATCATCAATCAAGAACTCAAAGGATATGCAAGAAAATACACCTGAAGGCTTAAGGACCCACCTTCTTTTGTCTAGAGAATTGTGATTAATGTGCACATTATCAAGCAATGAAAGAAGACACACCATGTCAAGTGTATTCCTATCATTTAAATTTCTACGAAAACCAAAATCCCAAGAAGAATGTGAACTCAAACAAATCATAGAAATGATAGACACATGAGTTTGAGATATCTGGTAATGTCGAGGAAACAAACATGACAATGAAGATTCTCCAAACCAAAATCCTCCCAAAACTAGTTTTTTTCCCCATTACCCACAACAAAGCTAACATGAAGAGAAAACCAAGGTATCCTTGAGAAATAAATTTCCATGGGCATCAAAAACTATCCCTTTCTACCTCATTATCATGTAACTCATAATTGCTCTTGATAATTGAATGCCATAGAGAATCTTATTACAAAGGAAATCTCTAAAGTCATTTGCCAACTAAAGCTACATTTCTTATTTTTAATTGTTAACCGCGAGACCCCCTTTTTCCTTAGATCTAGAGA
This sequence comes from Ilex asprella, assembly GCA_023539305.1. NCBI lineage: Eukaryota > Viridiplantae > Streptophyta > Magnoliopsida > Aquifoliales > Aquifoliaceae > Ilex > Ilex asprella. The sequence goes on from CM042186.1 coordinate 15,690,391, forward strand.
CCACCTCCCAGCTCACCAAATTGTCCTTCTTTCCTTCTCCACTTTTTTCCCACAAGAAATCCCTAAACATTTTTTGCAACCAACCTTAGCAAAAAGTTAACCTCCCCCATTTGGATATGAAGGCTCTCTTTCATCCATTTAACTTATTCCCTATTCTTTCAATGACAGGATCCCAAAAAAGTCATAACTAATGGGTTACCACCCAAAGGAAGTCCAAGATACTTAAGGGGCCACTCTCCCATAATTTTTTTGCCTAAGGCTTGTATTATGAATCTACTTTTGTTATCTAGATTTTATTTTGATTCCTAGATGTGCCAACAATAGTCTAGAGTCGAAAGGTCTTATTTTCCTAATTGTGATGCGATTGTCCTGGTAGTATGAGGAGATATCATCAACCTATAAACACTTATGTTTTCGTTAAATTATATGAATAGAATTTAGTAACTTGAAGTTCTTGAAGCTTGTCATTGCTACTTCATGCAACCCATTTTAGCAATTTTGGAAAATACTGGATTCCCCTCGACTCCTGAACATAAGAAAACATCAAAAATATTTTCAGCAGCTTATCAACCCTAAACTAACATCGAATAAGGGAGATTCTACAATATTTCTGACACATGCTCCAAAGATGGCTTATTGCAAAATTCAGATTTGCCCTTCTTCCTAAGCAAACCTGTTGCAATCTGCAACGACCGCAGTTGTGTTGTCCTTTTATAGATCCCCAATTGTTTGGTCGGCGATACAAATGCAGTTTTATTTAGCTGGAGGTTAATGCTTCTCTATATGTGAAATTATGCGTGATAGGAATCTTGAGGCTGAGAAAAAGATTAACTAGTCTCCAGTATCCTTCATGGCTTACAAGAGATCTACTTAGTCCAATGGAGACAAATGCGCGAATCATGTAATTACGAAATGGCTTAGGAAGTAGGAAAAAGACGAAAGAAACAAAGTAAGTATAAACAAGGAGGGAAAGAGTTCAAGATGGATAGAAAGAAAATGCTACTGAAATTTGGGGTACTAGGTTTTGCCGGAATCAATTTTGTGTATTTTGCGTAAATGCTTCAACACTGTGCGGGTTGCTCTGCTGCACAGTTCTGAACTCATGTTTTGGCAATGTAACGCTCTGTAATCACTCAAGTGTGTATTGTTGAACTATGAATCGAGTACCGAGTAGCAGAGCAACTCGAGCACTGAAATGAGGCTAAGCAACCCGATCGCAACGTTCACAATGAGAAAATTATGAGATATTTTTTGATGTTGAAACTGAAGAATAAACTTTTTTGATTCTTTTATATACAGTGCCTTCAAAATAAACGAGACCCTGAAAGAATATTAAGTTTTGGAATTAACTGGAATGTTTGCTGAATTCAGATTTGGGAAACTGAAACCTTTTTATCCACTTTTGTGATGGGGACTTCGTGATTGATTGAGGTTGAATTTGATATTTAACTCTATGACAATAATAAAATGTATCTTAGGTTACCACTTTTGAGAGTCACAAGTGACTTTGGATATGTTAACGGCAGAGAGGAAATAAGATGTGTCAACAAAATTTGTTCGTATTTGGATGCCCTTGTAAGAAACGATCAGACCAAGGTGTGGCTTAATATCCTGACAGACTATTTTTGCCAAATGTTTTAAGAAACTGCTCAAAGATTACATGGCGGACAATGCCGATTAGATATGGAAAGATGCTGCTACTATTTTGTTGTTTAGTTTGTGCCTAAATCCCATGTTGATGATGTTAATCACTTTGCGAACTTGTTTATATAATTTTTTAGAATTTCTGTCATGGGAAAAAATACTTTACATGTCTTTTTTTTTTGTAGGCCTATCTTAGTGCAATCATAGTGTACCTTTATGCTCATGACTTCAAGCAAGCAGAGAAGTGTCATAATGATTGTTGTCAGTAAGTTAAAATTCTCCCTTCATTATCTGACAAGGATGAATGCTAAAAACTTTGTTTTGGCTGTCAGTTTCTAAGTAGGGTTTCTTTGAATTATAGGCCCTCAATATGCATAAAAGGTAATGCCCAGTTTAGTCTTCATTCATGGTGTCTGGGAGGGTAGATTGGGTACAGATGTAACTTTTGGAATTTTTTGCACAAAATGATTGACCTCAAGTTTGGACCCACAACCTCAAGGTCAAGGTTATTGGGCCAAATGTTAGCCACTGAACTTGATATGCATGAGTTCTCTTATTCTTTTGAGTAATAATAAAGCAATGCTAGTAGAGAAATTGGTCAACAAAATGGAAGCCAAAATTTCTTGGGGGATGCAAGTGGCTAGAGGGAACCATAAAAGAAAGTTCTGCCCTTGTTGTACAAACCTGATAGTAACTAAATATTGTACTCTTCCATGACCAACATAAATCAGCGAATCTGAAGAAAGAGCACCATATAAAGTTTAGGTCTGCCTAATATTCAGTATCTCAAGGAAAATTTGGCCCACCCCTGAATTGAGGTGGATATAAGAAAGTTCTTTTTGGGTTTTAACAACAGGTGAAGTGTAACTTGAAGCTGTTGTTTATATTTGATTGTCCTATGTATATGGTTATCATTAGGTGCAAGATTTTTCATTGTAATTCTGTTGGCTTGGGAGTGAGTAAGAGATCAACTGAACTTTAGTGAAGGTGAATCGCTGATCATGTGCTAGATTGACTCTGATCTACGGTCTAACTAATGCTAACAAATGATACCAATGAGTGCCTAAAGCTTTGATAGAATGTCAGGCGACTTGTGATAAAGGAGGATTGATGGAGTTGACTGTCAGTAGTGGGCCAAAACCAACAGGTGTAGGCGTGTAATGGGTGCAGAATAAACGGTGGTTGGCTAGCAGAGAACTTCCAATCAGTTAGTTTTGGCTGCTAAATCCCCTTTGTGATGAGATATCTTCGTCAAAGGTTTATTATTTTATAATTGGCAAACCTATTCTAGGATAATTTACCAAATGGACAATTCTTTTGTTGGTGATAGCAATAAAATGGAGTGAGTTATGGTTGTGTTCTATGCTATTTCTGGTTTAAGGATATTATAGTATTTTGTGAATATATATAAAAGTTGAATGTAGTTGTGTAACCTAACACACTACACCCTTCCTTTATTCTTCTTCTCCTCTCTTCTCTAAATCCTAACGACTTGATAATCTAACTTGGTGTCAGATCTTCAATCAAATCTAACGCCTCAAAGTTGTCGAAATTAATCGGAAATCACCTCGCGTAACTACCAATGCTACCAGTCAAATGCTGACATCTGCATGTGACAAAGTTGACATTAGCAACAAAACTTTTCAAAAAATTCGATTTTCACAGTGATGACTCGATTCCTCTCCTTTTTTGAAACAATCTGACTAGCCTTTCAATTTTTTGAATGTTTTTTTTTGAGATTTTTGACCCTAAGTCGAGATCTACGAATTTTTGAGCAATATAAGTGCTCCTTTTGGGTTAGATTTGTTTGAATTGATAATATACAAGTCTGTGACCATACCAAATAGTTGCTCCCATCCAATTTCTCCGAGTTAATTTGCAGAAAGAACGGCTGTTTGCTAGAGCACCTAAACAGCTGAACTCGCTTCCTCTAATACTTACCTCGACATTAGTAGACATCGCCTTGTCATCTGACATGTTTACAGAATTAGACTAACATAAATAACAAAGTCACAAAAAATCACTGCCGAAAAAGTAGCCCACAACCAAAAATCAACTCCAATACCAGCCAAACAATATATGTGCAACGACTTAAAGCAAAACAAGAGTCGAACAACCTCTGTATAGTGTCCAAAGTCCAAACCGATAGCTGATCAGGCCTAAACAGTGATGTTGACATACTGTTAGGGCTAACAAAAACTCAAAAATCCCATGCAAATGCAACAAAAAGCTCTGTGAAAATCTAAGTTAGCCCTAATCGAGGAGGATCTTTTTTTGAACTGCCGCTACACTTTCCTTGCCCTTGTTCCATGGCGGAGCAAGTGATTCAGGTACTTCCTTAAAGCAGTGGACATCTAAGAATGCTTTGATTATTTAACTCTATACAACCGTCAATCATTCATGGTTTTCTGATGCTTGATACAACATATAAGATTCAGATAGCTATATCCCTTATGTATTCTCAACGAGGCCAGGGTCCTAAGACATATGATCTTCAGAAGAAAGTCCTAGAGACTAATCAGAAAAATAAGACCTTTGCAATTTATTTTACAGAGTTGACTACCTTGTGGAAGGCGCTTGACTATTACTAGAGTTTCCAAGCAGATTGCGCTAATGATGCTGTTGAGTTTCAACAGATGGTGTGAAAAGAATTAGTGTGTGATTTTCTTGTTGGTCTTAATATTGAGTATGATCAAATTTATGTTCAAATTTTGGGTTCTAATTCATTTTCTACTTTGCAAGAGGCTTATGTCCATGTTCCGCCGGTCTAGAGCCTGAGGATTGCAATAGTTTATGCTCCTACTTATGAATAGTATGTGTTGTTTGTTATCCCTTAGCGTGACATGAGTTTAGCCTTGCCCAAGTTTACTGAGACGCTATTGCTAAGGATACCTTAAAATGTGACTGTTGTGGTAAGACCAGACACACTAGGGAGTTTTGTTAGAAGCTAACTGGGTGTCCCTACTCATGGCCTAGGGGGTAATGTGCAATCTCATGCACACATGACTGAATCTTCTGCCTCCATCTCAGTTTACTCTCTTTAATTTCTCTCTAGATGAGATATAGTCTTTTAGGCGTCTCATGGCTTGATTTGATATTCCCTCTGCTACAGTTCCTAATTATGTCTCTTCTTCCAATTTTACTCGTATAGATATATTTGCTATTGTGTTTATTGCGTCATCTTCATATACTGTTTGGAAAATAGGTTCTGGAGCCACGGATCACATGACAGGTTCTTTCTAGTCTTTTCTCTTCATATTTTATATGGTCTAACTGGGATACAGTTGCAGCGGTAGATGAATCTTTATCCACTATTTTTGGGAAATGTTCAATTAATTGCTTATCCTCTTTACCCCTCTGCTTTATTCTTCATACTCCCAATTTCTCTACTAATTTATTGTGTTAGTAGTATTCAAGTAACGAAATATCGTGTCGATATGTCCGAAACATTTTGGATTTTCAACACACAGATACGAAACATGGGTAGAAAAAAATATTCCTTCATTTTAGACGATTTGTCACTATTTCAAATGGTTTCAAACTAAATAGTAACGTTTTGGTTGAAACATGGACTTGTTTCAACTGGTTTTTAGAAAATTGCAGTGTCCAGCCAAAAAGGGGAGAGAATCTTCCCCCTTTCATCCCCTTCTTCAGTAAAACAGAAGAGAGAGATTGACAGAAAGAGAGACGAGCTCAAAAAATTGTTTGTCAAGCCAAAAAAGGGAGAGATTCTTGTCATCCCCGTCTTTAATAAAATAGAGAGAGTGAGTGTAGAAATCGACAGGAGAAGAGTCAGCAGTGTACTTGGGTCCCTGAGTTTAGATTTGAGCAGATCAAAGCCATCGTTCACTTCCACGGTCCAAATCACGAGATCTAGCCTCTTTCAGGTATGATCTTCTTCGTTTCTTTTCTTCTTCTCTCTTTTTTCCTTCTTTGCCAGTGGTTGGAGTTGGGTCTTCATCGATCTTTCATTTCTCTTCCTTCTCTGTTGGTGGTTGGGGTTGACTCTCAGATCTTCTTCTTCACTTTCTCTCACTCTCTCCGGTGTTGGATCTTCATCGATCTGGCTCTCAGATCTTCTTTTTCTCTCTCTTTCTTTAATGTGCATTTGTGAGATAGACTGAAGGAAGCACTCCCTGTTTTAATCCCTCCCCGTTTTTATTTTCTTTCAATTTTTTTTTTGGTCAGTTTTTAAGATTTGTTAATTAAAATTAATGCCTTCCCCCCTTCTTTCCTTTATAATTGTTAATAATTCTTGGAAGTAATAAATAGCTTACCATTGTTAATTAACTTATCATTATTAATAAATAATTGTAATTAATTTTATAGTATATTAAATATTTCATTAAGTATTTATGCATGTAAAAAGAGTTTGCACCGATTTATGAGTCTGCTCGACACTCCACAACAGGATGGATGTAGTCATATAGTTATGTACTCATTAGCACTTAATTTGTATTACGAGACCTTAACATTTTGTAAAATTGTATTTGTTTGATGAAAATTAAGTGTTTTTGAAACTAATTGACGTGATTTTCGGCTCATATCAAGCATTTTTTTTTTCCACCAACTTTATGTTATCTTGTATAAATGGATGGTAACCCAATAAACATGTTCAATTAATCAATTATTAAACTTATCTTTATAAATAAATAGATTATATTTGTGTTTCTATATTTTTTCTGCTTTTTCATTGAGTTTCCGAAACATTTCCGTTTTGAAATTGACAAAAACAATAATCCGAAACGATATTTTGATCATTGGTAGTATTACAAAATCCTTCAATTGTTCGGTGACATTTTTCATGCTCGTTGTATCTTTTAGAAACTGAAATCAAATAAAACGATTGGCAGTAGTAGAGAAAATAGATGTTTGTATCTCCTGAAAGCTAAAGTTTCTCCTCAGTCTACTTGTAAAGCTCTCTAAGCAGATGGTATTCGGCCCTTCAGCTCCTCAATTAGTGGTATAGACGTTTGGGACATCCTTTGTGGTGTTTTAGAGCATTTTTTTCTTAGTCTAGTGAAGCAATGTAGTAAACACTTTTTTATCTATGATGCTTATGAATTTGTCAAGCATAAACGTTCGTTTTATCCTACTACTCATTTTTGTCATTATTCTTTTTTATGTGTGAGGGGCCCTTCTCATGTTGTGTCTATTTCTGATTATCATTGGTTTGTTACTTTTATTAATTGTTATTCTCGTCTTATTTGGATTTAGCTACTATGCAACAAATGTGAAATTTTCTCATGCTTTAGATCTTTCCATTAAATGGTGAGTACCCAATTTTGATGTTAAAGTCAAAATTCTTCGAAGTGATAATAGAATTGGGTATATTGATGGGGAATTTCATTCTTTCTTCAATGAGAAAGATATTCTGTATCAACCTACTAGTGTTAGTACCCCCGAACAAAATGGAGGGTGTTGAGTGGAAAAATTGCAATCTTCTTGAGGTTGTTTGTTCATTTATTTTTACTATAAATGTTCCTCAATCTTTAGGGATGTAGTTCTTGGTGCTATTTATTTTATTAATCGTCTACCTTTTAATGTTCTTCAGTTCAAGTCATCTGTTGAGTGTCTTTTTTGACTACTTTTCTATTCTTTCTTTTCTTCTCTTGCTCCGATAGTCTTTGGATGTGTTTATTTTGTACATGATTATAGACCCTCCGAGGGGAATTTTGACCCTAGGGCTTTGCCATGTATCGTCGTTGGTTATTCTGCCACCCAAAAGGGATATAAAATGTTATCATCTACAGTTTTAGAAAATGTGTTAGTATGGATGTTAATTTTCATGAATTTGAGTCATTCTTTCCTATTACCCAAACATCTCTTCAGGGGGGAGAATGCCCTTTTATAGACAAAGAGATGTTTTGTCAGGAGCTTCTTCTGTAATTGCTTGTTCAGTAGAATGTTAGTGAGGGAGAGCAACAAATGGAAGAAAAATGTGATGTTAGTGTTCCACATGGCGGTGTTCACCTTAACAAGGATAATTTGAGGATTTATTCTCAGCGACGAAAAATATAGATTACCTATGTGCCACCGAATCAATTGAATTCCCCAACTTCAGTTCCGACCTTCACTGATTCATCAAGTAATGAATCTCTAGGTGCTACTCCTAGTTATTAATAATCTAGTTGTTGATGATTGTAAGCTTCCTATTGCAGCTAGAAAGGGGGTTGGAGCTTGTATTCAACATCCTATCTCTAAGAAACAAGCAGCTTATGAATCAACATCCTATCTCTAAGAAACAAGGGTGTTAGAACTTGTTTCAGGTATTACACCAAGATTGGAGGAAATCTTGTCATATGACGAAGTAAGAAACAAATAGTGATAGCAATGGATAGTGCGGAGGTTGAATATAGAGTAATAACCCACGGATTTTGTGAGCTTATGTGGCTTAAATTCAAACATTATTGGGAGATCTGAAAATTTATGATGACGTACCAATGAAACTATATTGTGACAATAAGGCTGCTATCAACATTGTTCATAATCCAGTACAACATGACATAATTGAACATGTTAAAATTGATCACCACCTTATTAAAGAGAAGTTAAACAAGGGTTTAATTTGCACATTTTTTGTGAAGTCAGAAAATTAGTTAGCTGACAATCATAAAGGAGCTTAGTAGCAAGTTTTTTCACCTCATCGTTTACAAGTTGGACATAATAAGAGATATTTATGCACCAACTTAAGGGAGATTGTTATGTTATATGTTATTTCTAGCTTAAGGTGTTTTAATAATTTGTAAATATATATAAAAGTTGGGTGTAGTTGTGTAACCTAACACACCACTCTCTTGTCATATTCTTCTTCTTTAAACCCTAACGATTTGATAATCTAACTGTTATCTACTATGAATCACGAACACTCTCAAGAAAGTAATGTATTCATGTCTGATACTGACACTGACACTCTTCGGATACTCTCCGACAAGTGTCTAATATTCTTTTATCCATGTTCATAATTAAATGATAGAATGTTAATTTCGGACACGTGTCCGACACTTCTTTGGTAACGTATTCAATACTTCTTTAGACTGTGTCTACTACTAAATAATAAACATGTGTTGGCAGGTGATAAACAAAGTTTAAAAATTTTACTAAAGTATCTTTTATTATGTGAGAACATATAATTACCAAAGATTACACATGTTAAAATTGTATTCAAAATATAATAATAAAGGAAAAAGATGCATGAAAGTTTTAAGCAAAAGGGATTGAGAAAATAAGCGTAATCATTTAACCTGTATATGTGGGGTACAAGTTGTCTACAAAAATAATTATGCTTATTTGACTATTATGATGTTTTAGTCTAAAAATTTTCACTAGATAACTACACATAATATTTATTTATTATAGAGTACTGATTTTTTTATGAATAGTATATCATCAACACTATATTGGCGACAAATTATATAATTTAATATATAACACAATTATTTGTAGTGTATTCCTAATGTGTCTGTGTCTTACTTTTTTTAGAAATATCATGTCTGCGGGTCGTGTCATATTCGTGTCCCGTGTATATGTCCGTGCTTCTTAGGTTGTCTATAGTTCAAAGTTAGAATTTTGGGTTATTTGGATTAGACCATTAAATTTATGGGGCATTGTGGTTTAAATTGTTCTGTAGGGATTTTTTTATTTTCTCCCTTTGCTTCACCTATGCTTTTGCTAGCACTACACCCCTTTGAGTCATGGGATTACAATGCCTCTCTTCCATCTCCCACTCCCTTTTCCTCATCCTTCCCCTATTCTCCTAACCCCACCACTTAGGGAAGTTAGATAGAGAATAATAGGAAGTTAGGGGGCGATAAACTAGATTTAAAAGAAAAACTTTAAATGATTGGTGGTTAGTATAATGGAGTGGAATAATGGCTATATGGGCCATGTGGTAGAATGTAAGTGGAGGAAACCTTTCTATTGTATTTTAATAATTCAAAATTCTGAAAATTAAAACCATTTGGATGCCAGTCTTCCCTATCCCTCTCCCTCGTAACCAGATCAATCATCAAGTGGGGTGCTCCCTTCTCATAGGACCTTCCACAATATTGTCACTACAGTAGAGTTTAACCACCAATAATTGGGATGTACCTGGTTAGTAGTTAAAATTGGCAACTCACTATGCCTTTTTAAAGCTAATTATGCTTTGATAGAGTTTCAATGATGACGTTTTAGGAGAAAATTTGTACAAAGGTCTAAAGTCAATGGATACCAAACTTTCATGCAACACCCATATGTTCTGGAAGAAAGAAGTTTGAACAAGGCATGAATGTTCGAATGTCAATCCACGTTCGAACGTCCTGTTGAACTTGTTTGAGGACCTGACTGCCGATGTGATGTTACATGGCGTGTTGTAGCTATTCTCTAAGAAGAAAAACAAAGAGGTACTTCAGTACCACGTTTGAACGCAAATCCACGTTCGAATGTTGGCTTGAATTATTCGAGGGACCCCTGGAAGAGTGTTAGGGCAATGACATATGACGTGTTGCAGTTTCTCTTACAGAATAACAAAGGTCACTTTAGTAGGAAGTTCAAACTCCATCTAGCATTCGAACGCCCATCAAGGAAGGCAAGAGACAATGTTCGAACGCCATTTAACGTTCGAACGTTGTCCCCAGCCAGGCTGCAGAGAGGTTGATTTTCTATCTACACCTTGATTCATTCAATTGGACTTTGAAGACAGTGTACTATTCTTTCACACTTCTTTGCCCTTTCCTCCTTGCCTATAAATATTCCTATTGTGGGAGCTTCAAAAAAGGACTAGAACTTAGACTTAGACTTACATACACTTGCACTTAGCTATAGATAGATAGATAGATATGCTCATCTTTTAGTTGAGGAGAAAACTCTCTAAAAGTAACTAGTTTTTTTCTACTTTCATTATTAGTTTCATTTACTTCCATTGTTTGAGCTTCCCTTTTTCTTTAGAAGAGTGAAACTCTTTCACTTTTTTGGAGCTTTACCAAAGTCGTGAATGGTGGAACGTGATTCATTTATTCTTCGTCGAAGATCGGCTCCTTGTGTAGTGTGTTTTATCTTGTAGCTCCTCTACTTGGAGGGATGGGAATCACTCATTTTTTTAACTTTACGAAAGTCATAAAGAGTGAGTAGTTTCTCATTCAGTCTTTAGTAAGAGGTGATGGACATGTATAAACCATTCGGAAGTTATATTTGTGCATTTCGGTTATGTTTCATGCTTTATCTCTTATTTGGTTATTGAATGATTGAATGCATCTAACAAAGCGAAAGTACTTTGCACAACCATGAGTCATTTCTATGACATAGATGACTCTCGGTGTAGGAAGACTCACGGTCCTTTGCAGGTACTCCAACTAGATTTTTATGATTACCTTTCAATCTTCACCATTATTGTGCTTAAACTAAGAATGGAATACCAACACTATGATTGGATGCCTTGTAGAAACACTTGCTTGTTTGTAGACGGGTTGAATCTGGGCACAAACAATTCTTGTAAATCTTTACAAAAACATCGGAACCATACACTTAATTCTCACAATTCATTTTTATCCTCCGATTAACTTCATGCTGACACAGGAGTTAATTGAGTTCTCAAACATAAGTATAACAACCAGATGATTAACTGCATGCTCAGATCCTCGAGCTAAAGGGTGACTTTTACATTTGAGATTATATTATATTTTGTCTAGAAAATTCTCTTGGAAAGAATTTTATATTCCGTCCATGAAAATCCGTGAACATAACTTTAAATCTCAAGGGTTCTGGTCACTTTGGTCTCTGTCATTACATACTTCGAAACACCAACATTAGTTTCTTGTGGATTCGACTCTGGACTTAACCGGATTATTACCACAACTTGAACGCCTGCACTTGACTGTACACATTTCGAATCAAGTCAAGTTTTTGGTACCGTTGCCGGAGAATAAAAAAGGTGTTTTAAGGTAAAAGGTGAAAAGACCTTCATTTGTGTATATATATATTTTTTACTGTGTATAATTTTTATTTTATGTCTGAGGATGGTCCTCACTTTCAAAATTTGCCAGAAGAATCTGTTGGGTCTGTGAATCAGTTTGAACCATCTTCACCTTGATCAATAGCAGAATCTTTTGATAATAGCATGGCAAATAATGAGAGATAAGGAAAAGTTCCTGAGAGAGAGGGAGAAGTTCCTAACATTCGAACTTTGTGGGATTACTTGCATCCCACACGAAACAATGTCTCATCTTGTTTTGTGTTCCTGCAAATGTGTCCCTTTACTGTAAAGGCGGGGACAGTGCAACTATTACCTCAATTTCATGGAGTCGAAGTAAAAAACCCATATCTGCATATAAAAGATTTTGAGGAGGTATGTGGAACATTCTAAGACAATTCTAAACTGGTCAAGTTGAAACTTGTTCCTTTCTCTTTAAAGGACAAAGATAAACAATGACTAAACTCTTTGAAAACTCATTCAATACCAAATCGGCACGCAATACAGAATGAGTTTTACAGAAATTTTTTTCCCCTATATCGTACCAATGCACTAAAAAACGTAGTTATTAAAATTGTACGATTCGCGAGTCGAATTGTACGATTCGGTTCGATTCAGGGGATGGGCGATTCGAATCTTATGGATGAATTGAGTCTGGAATCGTAAGTGAATCGCACGAACCGTACGAACCGAACTGAACCGAATTGGATGTATCGTCCAATTCGTTCTTTTTTTTTTTAAACCCACATAGACGTCAAAACGCGTCGTTTTGACTGCTTAGGAAGTCAAATGATGTTTTTTCAAGGACCCAGACCCTAATAAAGAAGTATTCATCTTTGTCTCTTTCTCACTTTGCCAAAGAACGTTTTCTGTTGAAGCCTGAAGGAGACCCACCACACCACGCTGGTTGAAGCTTCATCGGCTGTGAGTCTGATATATGTCTCTTCCTTTTCTTCTTCTTCTTACCCGCAACGAACAGTAACAGCCTGATAGTAGGCCTTACATCTTCTTCAAGTTTTACTCTGTTTTTATATAAGTTGTGCTTTGTTTTTTTATTGTTGTAGTTTTTTAGTTTCTTAATTTTTGTTTTTTTTATTGCTGTTGCCTATTGGTGGAGGAATATGAATGAGGGTTTTTGTATATAAACAATATTAATGTGGGTTTCAAACTTCAAATGATGCTCTGGTTTTCACCTGAAGCATGCTCTATTTTTTCGTTGCTGTGTTGATTTGTTTTGGGTGTTTGTGGCTGTCAATGGAATGTTGATTTGTTTTGTGTGTTTGTGGCTGTCCATGGGGGTTTCTGTTTTGGTTGTTTGTGGCTGAAATGGAGTGTTGATTTGTTTGAAATTCTGAAATGGAGAAGTTGCTGGCTGGTTTGATGAAGGCTCTGTGCTGGAACTCCTTCTGTTTTGGGTGTTTTGTTCTTGTAAATTGTAATAACTATATATATGTTCTAAACTATATGTTATATTGTTTTTTTCTCTTTTCAGTTGTTACTTATTGTTGAACACTTGAAATTGAGAATTGTAAAGAAAGATATAAAAGTGAAGCAAAAAAAGAATGAAGATCCGACGTGGGATCATTGTTCTCGTGTGGGTGATAATAGAATGCACTTGAAGTTCAATTATTGTGGCCTTGAGAAATGGGGTGGTGTGAGTAGAATGAAACATTATTTTGCGGTGACTCGAGTTGATGTAGCACCATGTACCCAATGTCCACCGAATGTAGCACTATGTATCCAATGTCCACCGGATGTTATAGAAAAATTCTCCTAAATGTTGGAAGGTGCAAAAGGAAGAAATGAGGATCCTAATAAATATTTTGTAGAGGATGTAGAAAGAGGGACCCGAACCATGGATGCTTTTGAGCTTAAAGGCAAGGGAAAAGGTGCTAGAGGAAGGCAACAAACATTAAATGAATTGATGAACAAAAGAGAACTGGTGATTCAAGACATATGTCGTTTCTTTTATGGACATGCACTAGCTTTTAATTTAGTTAAAAGTCGATTGTTTGATAAGATGATGAAATCGGTTGGTGAGTATGGCAAGGGATTAAAACTTTCTAGTTATCATGAGGTTAGAGTTACTTGTTTGAAGAAAGAAATGGAAAATATTAAGGTGAGTTTGGATAAATATAGAATAGAATGGAAAAATGGTTGTACTTTGATGTTGGATGGGTGGACCGATGGGAAACAACGTTCACTCACAAACTTTCTTGTTAATAGCCCTAGTGGGATGGTGTTTTTTAAATTGGTGGATACTTCCGGGGTTATAAAGAAGGCTATTAAGTTGTTTGAGTTATTTGACTCAATGGTGGAGGAGATTGGAGAGGAGAATGTGGTTCAAGTGGTGACGGATAGTGCTAGGGAGAATGTGGTTCAACGTTCACTCACAAACTTTTCAAGCCCTAAAATCCCCAAAATCGAAAGTCATGCCTCGAAGGATGAAAATGCTCGCAAGGCGCAAGACGGCCACCCAAGAGCCAAATTTTGTGGAGGAAGTGATCGAGGAACTAGAGGGAAGGCCACCCATAGTTCGAAAATACGATAGAACCCGTTTCTCCAATGCTCTCAAATCGGATAGGTACGAAAATTTCTTTCAAAATCAAGCTATTGTTTGTGAACGAACGGTTATGTTGTCGGATTTTGTGGATTTAGGCATTTTTGCGAATATGGTGGCAAGAGGTGGGAGTTTGTATTTGAGAAACAGTGGAGATGCCACGAAGGAGTTGGTGTGGGAGTTTTACTCCAACGCTGAAATTGTCAATGGGGCGATTAAGACATATGAGGGGGGAGCTCACATCAATGTCAATGTTGATTACATTGTGGAGATGCGGGCCGTACCACGGGTACAAAAGCCGAACTATCCCCCGAGGAAGAATGTTGTGATGGATGTTGTGGGTGTTGATTTGACGGGCTTGACGACTTTCACTTGAGGAGGACGGAGATTTTTTAGGTAAGGTGAATTGACGGACAAGTACAAGATGTTGAATTTGATTGCCGTCTCGAATCTTGCTCCTGTTGGACTCAAGAATGAGATCCTCCCAGAGATGGCCCGATTGCTATATGCAATAGGTAGGGGCCACAACATAGATCTCCCATCCTTGATCTTGACGGAGATGATGAAGGGATGTGATGTGAAGAGGAATTCACTCCCCTTTGGTACACTTGTGACAGAGATGTGCCTGGACTGGGGAGTCCAAGTCAGGATGTAGATGGGAGTGCAAAAGTCGATGGGACCATTGAATAAGACATCCTTCTGAAGGAGCCAAGGTCACAGTGGTGGCCCGACGATGAGACAGGATGTGCCACCGGCCTAGAGCACCGATGAGGTGCACGATGCCTTGGACGACGCGGAGAAGAGAGAGCTCGAGGTGGAGGCACAGGCACAGGCACAGGATGAGGTAGGTACCAACACCAGCACCCGACGGTCATTACGGGATATTATGCTTGGCATCGAGGCCAAGTAAGATGAGATTCTCCAACAGCAAGAAGAGATTCTCAGCCTTTTGAGGGGTGGAGCTAGAGGACCTTAAGGCGCTGGAGAGATGAGAGAGTGAGAGAGATTTCTGTACTTAGTGTGGAGGGTTGTGTGGATGATTTGAACATTTTTTTGTGCTAAACGATGATATTTTGTGAAATTAATGAATCTTTTTTTATTATATCTATCTTTTTAAATGCATGTGTTAGCCTTTGCATTGTTATCTGTTAATAATTGACGAAACAAATGAAAATATTGAGATTGTTTGCTAAAGTGACCAATCACATGATCAGTCTGACACCTTACCTAGCAATCTAGACTTAAAACTACATGTCTTTGAAAAATAATATTTTCTCTATGCTTAAATGACAAATGTACATTGGTATTTGTTATTCTTAAGGTACAAGATGACCAGACTCGAAAATGGAATTGATATATAACCGACATTCTTTGAAAACCTGACATAACCAGTGGAGATAACACAGAATATCATGGTAAGTTTTCGAGTCTTGCGATGCTTTTGAGAAGAAATCAATATTTACTCAAGTGAGGGTTTTCACTGTCTATTCTTGAATAATCTCATTAAAATTGTTATTGATTGATGCAACTAAAGAAATCTATTAACATATCCAACAAAGAATCTGGTCATACGACACATACATGTGCACATGCTTGAGAAAGGATCTTAGACCATCTTTGATTTAATTTTGAGCCTTAGCTATTTCTTTTACAAAATTATATCCCTAGTTAGCCATGATTGAGCCTTTAATATATGATTTTTTTTTTGTAACCCATATGATAACTGAGCCACATGAAAATATATTCGACATACTTTTGCTATCTAATTTTCTTGCACTCTCTTATAAATCAGTGTGATATAAAAAAACAAGAGAAAAAGAAAAAACGATGGTGACTACTGTTCAAAGAAAGAAAAGTCTGTGAGAACATCTGAAAAAGAAAGAGACATAAAAACAAAAAATGGTCAAGAAAGTGAAAAATGAGAAAAAGAATGAAAGAAAAAAAATACCATGTAGGTGAAGTTTCGAAAAGCTAGAAAGAGGTGTGCTACACTACATAGAGAAATGATAACTATTGAATACCATCGTTGTCGTTTTGTTAGCCACTGACCTCTGACCACATTATAAACCTATAAAAAGCCCTAATTGATCTCAAGTCTGATGTATATGTAGGTCGTAAATCAAAAGTCTGGGATATGCTAATAGTACTACTTCAATATTCTTCTATGAGATTATGCCAAACATGATTAGTCTGTTCCCTTAGATTTCACTCCCGTACTAATCGTCCATATGAATTTACAATTAGCCTTCTTTTGATCACATGCTCTTTGAGAGAAAAATCACTATGATCGGAGGGAATTTTTACTGAGAGCATTCTAAGAGAGGTTTGTGAAATCAAAACTATCCATGGAAGGTTGTAAAGAGGAGTGTTTGTTATATAACAATTCTTGTTGCTAGAATGACTATTCCTACTACCTAGTGAATTTCAAATACCAATGTAACAAATGTTTATTTTTGCATAGAGTATGTATCGATGAAAGAAAAATGCTTGGGAGATAGGTCGAACTTGAGGGTTGGGTTTCTCAACGACCATGGTGCTAACTCACTCTGTCAAGCAATCTCACACACACACATCTGTTCGACTGAAGTTTGTGGGGAGCTTCACTGAAAACCTTCATGGGACAACACTTGTCCGGTAGGAGAAATCTAGGGGTTTAACAACTTGTTGCATATGCTAAATGCAACCGGATGATCTACAAAAATAGCATTGTAAATAATTTCTCATTCAATTGTTGTAGTATTACTAGGGACTAGCAATATTTAGGTTAGGAGATGTGATTAGTAGTTAAAATTAACAACTTACTAGGTTTTTTTAAGACTAATTATGCTTTGATAGAGTTTCAATGATAACATTTCATGAGAAAGATTGTACAAATGCCTAAAGTCAATGAATACCAAACTTTCATGCAACACCCACATGTTTTGGAAGAAAATTGGAGTAGTTTGCAATAAGGCATGATCGTTCAAACACCAATCCACGTTTGAACATCCTCTTGAAATTATTCGAGGACCAGACTGCTGAGGTGATGTTACGTGGCGTGTTGCAGCTATTTCCTTAGAAGAAAAACAAAGAGGTACTTGAGTACCACGTTTGAACGTTGGCTTGAATTATTTAAGGACCCCCTGGAAAAGTGTTAGGGCAATGGCATATGGTGTGTTGCAGTTACTCTCACAGAAGAACAAATGCCACTTGAGTTGGAAGTTCAAACTCCATCCAGTGTTCGAACGTCCATCAAGGAAGATAGGAGACAATGTTCGAACGTTGTCCCCATACAGGCTATAGAGTGGTTGATTTTCTGCCATCTAACATTCGAACATTGTCCCCAGACAGGCTGCAGAGTGGTTGATTTTCTATCTGGACTTTGGGGCATTTACTTGTACTTTGAAGACCTTGTACTATTCTTTCACACTTTTTTGCCCCCTCCACTTTGCCAATAAATACTCTCATTGTGGGAGCTTCAAAAGACTAGAACTTAGACTTAGACTTACACTTGTATACACTTGCACTAAGCTATAGATAGATAGATATAGAGAGAGATAGATCATCTTTTGGTTTAGGAGAAAATTCTCCAAAAGTGATTAGCTTTCTTCTACTTTCATTATTAATTTCATTTGCTTCCATTGTTTAAGCTTTCCTCTTCCCTTAGAGGAGTGAAACTCTTCCACTTTTCTAGAGTTTTACCAAAGCCGTGAAGGATGGAACGTGATTTGTTCATTCTTCGTCGAAAATCGGCTCATTGTGTAGTGTGTTTTACCTTGTAACTCCTCTATTTAGAGGGATGAAAATCACTCACTTTTCTAGTTTTACCAAAGCCATGAAGAGCGAGTAGTTTCTCATTCACTCTTTAGTAAGAGGTGATAGACATGTATAAACAGTTCGTAAGTTATATTTGTGCATTTCGTTTATGCTTAACGTTTTATCTCTTACTTGCTTATTGAATGATTGAATGCATCTAACAAATGTAAGATACTTTGCACAACTATGAGTCCTTTCTATGACATGGATGACTCTTGACATAGGAAGACTCATTGGTCCTTTGCAAGTACTCCAGCTAGATTTTCATGACTACTTTTCAATCTTCACCATTATTGTGCTTCAACTAAGAATGGAATACCAACACCATGGTTGGATGCCTTGTAGAAACACTTGCTTGTTTATAGATAGGTTGAGTCTCGGCACAAACAATTCTTTTAAATCTCTACAAAGACATGGAAACCATGTTCTTAATTCTCACAATCCATTTTTATCCTCTGATTAACTTAATGTTAACACAAGAGTTAATTGAGTTCCCAAGCATAAGTATAACAACCGGATGATTGACTACATCTCCAGATCCTCGAGCTAAATGGTGACTTTTACATTTGAGATTATATTATATTTTGTCTAGAAAATCCTCTTGAAAATAATTTTATATTCCGTCCGGGAAAATCCATAAGCATCATAACTTTAAATCTCAAGGGTTCCAATCACTTTGGTCTCTGTCACTGCTTACTTCAAAACACCAACATTAGTTCCTTATGGATTCGACTCTGGACTTAACCGGATTGTTATTACAAATTGACCGCGTGCACTTGGGTGTACACATTTCGGATCAAGTTAGTACTTTAATATCTCTTCCAGAAGGGGAAATAGTAATTTTGAGAGGCATAGCCTTTGAAGAACGTATAATTAAAAAAGCCACTAAGAACAGGGACCATATTATTTCATCCTTGAATAATAGAGAACAAAAAGCCTCTTTTATTAAAAGTCCTAGATGAGCCATTAAAAGAATAGACAAAAGGATAAGCTAAACCAGCATTAGTTGATGACAACACCTAATCATTCTGATATATCATTGAACGGGCAGCCTCCCCACTGCATGGATAGATCAATTTAATTCCTCTGCTCTTACTTCTTTCTGGAAAGCTTAGTCCCTTGGGCTCTCTCACTGTTGTATAATATATTTGTCTGTACTCGTAGAGATTCCTAATTTCTGTATGAAAAGCATGTTATTTCTTGATGCTTCAGCTCATATTCACTAAGCAATCTTTCACTGATGCTATTGAGAGCTAGATACTGTAATTTAAGGCATACCCAGAAGTTTTTATTTCTTATCATGGTTCTTGTGCTATAGTTGTTCTAACTTGCTGCTTCTGGCTTCTTTGTTGCAGGATTGATGCTTTTTTGAACAGTGATCAGAATCGTTGCGCCTGTAAACTTTTTTCTGCTTACACTGATGGTGATGTTGAAGAAATTAAACGTGTGGCTCAGTCAAGCGCTATATCTAACCTTGACCACATGGTATATCTTCTGAACCATTTCAAATGTTTTTTTTATTTATTTTTTGTTGTGGGGTACATGAACTCACTTTTTTTGTCATGATGTAAATTCTGGGTTTCAGTTTTCTTTCGAATTTGAACAAAGAGCTTGAAATTGTGTAGTACCAAAATGATCAGGCTGGATGATCTAAAAATATAGGTTTTTGCAAAAGCTAAAGCGCAAGTGACTAGTATCTGATTAGAATTCAGCCTAGAAATGTTCCAAACAGTTAGATTACACTTAATAGAAAGGACCCTTTGATCTCACTGCACAATTGTACTGCACATTCTGAATTTCAGGCTCTTGTTTGTGGGCTGTTTGGGGTCATTAGCCCTGCTTTTTTCTATTTAAAAAGAAATCAAATTGCAGCTTTGGATTGGATGATTACGGTTCAGCTCATGCATGTCACTGTGTAGTTGACAAAACTCAAACCAAAACTGGTCTATTTTTGCTGTCTTGTACGGAACAAGACATTCTGAATGACCACACTCATGTCTTGCTAGTTATCTTGCATTCCTGCTGTCATAAGTGTAAGAACGTGAGCATGCATATTTCAACATGGAATTTTTCCAATTTTGGATATGTAATATTTTGTATTGGTCCTTTGACGTGTTCTTCAGGTTTGGTAATTTATCCATAATTCTGCTTTTTTGAACTGCTTGTAGTTTATGTCAATATTTATTTCTTGCTTAAGTTATTTTCCTTTGAAACTAAAGAGTACAGTAGTTGATACTCATTTTTATAGGGCAGCTATACTGACAATAACATACAAGTATTCTTTTTTATTTTAATAGATAAAATATCATTGAAAATACCAAATGATTGCAAACCAATGCACACAGGAAGTACTCCAAGAGCATAGAAAGCAAAGCTATAGACAAAAAGACACGAGTATCAACTGTCAACTCTCACATCTAAACTCTCCACACTATTCTAAGGATTTATTACACATTTAATATCTGGCAGTCTCGTTCTACAATTCTGATACTTAACAATCGCACAATGTCATGCCAATTAAGCAATAGACCATCCGGCCAAAGCAAAACTTGTCCCAGCCAAATTTCTGAAATGATATTTCCTAGGACTATGATAAAAGTTTGAAAGGATCTTTGCCTGTTTCTGGAGAGGTGAGTGAGGCTAGGGCAAGCAAAGAGAATAGCTACACAGGATAGACAGAAGTAAGGCATGTGGAAAGAGTAGGGAGGAGATATCACCTGCAAGTCCTACTTATTGTCTACAGAATTTTGATTTTTTAACTTGTCCAAGATTAATCAATCAGCTCACCCATTTTTATTACTTTTTTGACCGCAGCTTGGTTGTTCCTTTATTCCCTTTTTTTATTAGTCCGTCACATGGTTCTTTCTTAGCTGGATGTCTCAGTCTTATTTTCTTTAGCTTTATGAGGTGCATTGCATACCATTTTTGAGGTACCATACTAGTCCCACCGTCTTACATGGCATCATCTCATGAGTGACATGCTCATGTACCAGGGAGCTCCACCCTGACATGCACAAAAAAAAAATTCAGGGTCAAAGCTGACCAAAATATATGCCTTCTGTTTTATAACAGAGAATTAATTGTGCATATTAAAAAATAAAGTTATACTTTGAACTGTGTGCACGCCATCAACGTACTGTTAATTCTCCCCATCACAAACCAGAAAATCCTTGTCCCTTAATGCCCCTCATATCCCATTAGTGGGTATGGTAGTTAACTTAGAGGGCTTGAATTTGCCATTTAGCTCATTCTCAGATGTAGCTTGTCATATGTTCTACAATTGTTAGTTGTGCTAAAACCCAATTATGGATGACATTGCTCAGAAAAGATTTGTACGAGTCATTTGGTTCATTACTAATTCAAGGTCTATTAAACTATAGCATTACGGCAGTCCTTGTCTTAATTTGGGAAAGTTGAGAATATATTAAAGCTGTTTGTCGCACCTCCTAAAAGCTATGTGCCATTGTCACTATTTTTTGTCTTAATAGCACTGGTCTCTAGAACCCTGCAACAGATTAGGACTGGTGACTTTGGGATGTCTGACTGCTTTTGATACCAAAGGTTGATTATCATTGGTTTGAAGTATCTACCCGTGTGACAATCTTGTGTGCCTTATTTCTATATTGAGCCGCTTGATTCATAGTTGCCTCACTTGGTGGCTTTTAAAAGGAGGTATGTGGGCAAGGCTCTCTCGCCCTCCTGATTGAAAATACTTATCCCTTTGGATTGTAATTGTTTTTATTATTATTAGAAGGTAGCTAATTGTGTTTTTGATAAAGTGAATAGTTTTAGTGAAATTATGTGGCTGCAGATCATTAGGCTGGCGAGGAAACTGCCCACAGGCGATGTGAGTGCACTGAAGACTGATGCAGCCGATGGAGAGCCACTCGATGAAGATGACCTCACTTAAGCGTCTTATCTTGATATCGCTGCTGACTTGCTTCATGTGTGAATAATGCAAACATATGAAAATTGGTTGAGTGTCCAATTTATCTCATCATTCAAAAGGTTTAGGGTGTGTGGAGAGAGAGAGAGAGAGTGTACTTATGTGTACAAGAATTAAAGACTGATTTGGCAACAATTTTAATTTGGGCAATGTTTGGCTGTCATTCGAATGATTTAGGGCATAGAGGGAAGGAGAGTTGTACATGTTTAATTTGATTTTATGTTTGGATGCTTCTGTGTGGATGATTGGATATGATTCAAATTCAGAAAATTATAAAAATGATAAAAGTTGGATTAATAATTCGATGTGGGTATGGCCTTTCTGTGTATCAAATTTCAGATCCATTTATGTTTTTCTGTGATTTTGGGTTCCATTTTTTGGTTTTTTTTTGGGGGGGGAGGGGGGGGGGGTCGGGCAAGAAATAGTGTTGTTGACACTGGAATTGGGGTTTTTTCTTATAGCTGGTGTATTTGGCAGAAGAATATTGAACTTGATTGAAATTGACAATTTAAAAATGAAAAGAATTGGACCACTAATTCTACGTGGGACCTAATATTTGGAACTAATCAAGTATCTAATTTAATAGTCATTGGATTAGTTTTAAGTTGTAATGATAGATAATCTCCTTTTAATCTAATAATTGTATTGAATTAAGTTTTTAGATTATATCATTAAATTAAATCTAAATAGCATTTATTCTTACCAGGGATTTTCACTCCCTTATTCCCAAATAGGAATGCTACTTGGACCTACCTTAATTGCTAATCGAATCACTATCAACCATTAGATTGATAGTAGATTCAACTATTAGTTATGCTTGCTACAAATTCAATAATTACGATGCGTTAGACCAAGTTAACGGTATAAATTACATTTTTTATTCCCAAAATATAACCAATATATTCCTAATTACTCGCAAGGCCACTCTTCCAAGTATTAGGATGGAAAACTGTGTTACATGTTATTCTGAATCTGTTCCGTTCCATTGGACGTTTGGACTCTATTAATCGAAGAAGAAATCTCTCTTAAACTTTACCCAAAAAGGATTTTCAAGAAATGAACAAGCCTTTCTATACCTCTCTATACTGGCAAACCACTTCTCTCTCCACCTTCTCCTCCTCTTGATGGCAGTCACCACCACCAACCTCTGCCTCCTTAGTCATAGAGTCTCCTCCACCACTGCCTCTCCACCAACACCTCTCTCCCCTCTCCTCCCATCACCACTAACAGAGCTCCAAAAACAACAACCTAGTATCATAATTGATGCATTGATCGCAACCAATTAGGTTTAATTTGTAATCGATTATGCTTTAAAAATCTATGCAACCCCTCTAGGTAGTATAGTGTACTCCCCGTGTAAAATCATGAGGAAAAATCCACAACATTTCTCTCCTCCCTTCCCAGAACAACAATTGCTATCAGAGTGTGGTTGCCCTGAGCACGTAGACATTTGTAGGTATTTCTTATTTTTGCTTGCACACTAGTTAGCCTTTTATAGATCTATTGACATCTACTAGTTAGTATCTAATTGACTCCCATAAAGGAGGGACAATTGCACGACCATCACTCTTCGATGGATCAAAGTTCACATCTGCATGAGAGCATTTTCAAAATCTATTGACGAGAGAGTGTGGTTGATTGTGAAAGAGGGTTGAAACCCTCTCGCCGCCACGACATAAGTCAAAGGTGGTGAAGCGGTAATTGAAGTGAAAATCTCCAAGGACTTGGTCAAAGACCGATATTGAGTTGGCGGGGTGGAATTCAAAAGGTTTGAATACAATATTCAATGCTGTGACACCAAACGAATTCCGGAGAATCGTAAATTGCGAGACCTCCAAGGATGCATGTGATATTCTTATGGTTTCACATGAAGAAACTACGATGGTCAAGATGTTTTGTCTTCAAAAGTACACCCCTCAGTTTGAAACTTTGAGGATGCAAGAGGAAGAATCATTTGGCAACTTTATGCTAAATTGTGTGATATTGTTAATTCTTCCTTTGCATTGGGTACCAATATCGACAATGCCGTCATTAAGTGAAAAATCTTGAGATCTTTACCGGAGAGATTTCATGCAAAGGTGACCTCGTTAAAAACTAGTGTCAATATGGTCTTGGTATTGATCGAAGACTTAGTAGGATCAATTTTGACTTTTGGGATGAACCTTCTTCTACCCAAGAAAGTGAAGGGTGTAGCTTTAAATTCAAAAATTGAAGAATGTGATAAATCTAAGTCACTGCGGTTAGGAGAAGAGGACAAAGGCTACCTTGCACAAAAATTCAATAAATATTTTAAGGCTACTAGTGTTGAGTACTCAAGGTTGAAAGGGAATCCAAGTAGACATAAGTCTCCTAAAAATGAGGTTGAGAAGAAAGGGCAAGGTCTCTAATGCCACGAGTGTCATGGGTTTGGATACATAGTTGCAGAATGTCCCAATGCTAAGAAAAATGACATGCCCAAGGATAGGAAGAGAGATTTAAAGGCTAAGGTGAGTGAAAGTGAAAATGAGTCCAAAAAAAGTGTTGGTCCTCTTCTCGAAGTGATGAAGAAAACTTCACAACCGTTGTAGATTCACACGCCTCCCCCTCCCCCAAACGAGAAACTTCTAAAGAAGAAGAGGAAGTTGAGTCAAATCCCACCATGAATGTAGAAAACTTAGAAGTTGAAGTCTCTACAAGTGAGGTCGAGACCGAAAGTGTTGAGAACTTCCAAGATGCATATAATGAATATAGTGAAGTTCAAGGCTCATATTGTTAAAGCTTGAGGAGGAGAAAAAGTCCCTCAATGACAAGGTGAGTTTTTTTTTTTAGAGAGAGCATAAAGTGCTTTGAGTTTAAGAAGGATATTGAGTTTAAACTCATCAAACTTGATAAAGACCTTCACGAATCACAAGAGCTCTCAAAAAGACTTTTCCAAAGCACCAAAAAACTTGATAAAATATTGGCTTTAGGGAAAAATGTGGGTAACAGGAGAGGCTTAGGCTACATCCAAAACGCCCCCACTACATCCAAAATCGTGTTTGTGAAGGACAATCCCAACTCATCACCCCCACAAGTAAGCACAATTCACAAAAAGACTAATAGTCCATTTCGTAGGGTGGATAGAAAACTGAAAAGATGGAAAGTGGGAGTAATACATTTTTCATACTTTAAGGAAGAAATATTTACTTTTATCCTTTGTGTGTTGGTAAGAAGGTTGGAAAGTAGGAATGACCAATTTTTTTTTTAATTTTTTTTTTGTGTTTGGTAAAACAGAAAAAGTATTTTTTATTAAAAAATACAAATATATATTTTATTATTATATCTATATATGAAATTAATGTATGCATAATATGTAATTGATTAATATGATATATGTATATATCAAAAGATATATAAACAAATAACATATATTTTAACACACATAATTAATTTTTTGTCCATTTTTCCTCCCAATTTTGGAGGGATTGATTTTGGTGAGTTAAAACGAAAGTTAATCCATCCACTTTTTTATCATTCCTTACCAAACATGATGCTTTATCTATCCCTCTAACTTTCCATCCTTCTATTTTTTGATCGTACCAAACGAAGTATACGAATAGTAAGTGTAAGCATTAAAAGAAACCGATTAAAAATAAAACTCAAACCAAATCATTTGTGTGTTTTATTTATGGAGAGAATGATCACTATAATGCACATTACATTCATAATAAGGAAGTCTTGGATAAAAAAGTGCATGCATCTAGCCAACAAATCTAAAACATTGACTAATCAAGTTATGAATCTTTCTAAGCTTTTTGGAGAGGCATTGTGAGTCCAAGCATAGACATGTATCATCGTCTACAAATGGACCACATGCTAGAGAGTCCAAAGTTCCTCTACCCCTAATGTCAAGGTTGATCTACATACATCCGGGAAGAAAAGAGCTAATCCTCCACCCATTCTCTGACCTAACACGAGTTGTAAGAAGGAAAAACAAGTTTGGATGTCTAAGGTCATACATTGTATGTGAGAGTATGGACCTTGAGAAACTCACCATCTCAACCAAGTTGGAGGCCTCTAGTGTTTATAGCAAGGTCATAGCTCCTAAGAAATAGGAGATGTGAGAGTATGGACCTAGATGCTCATTAATGAATAACATCAAACACCCTAGGGTTATACATTGTATATATTGTACCTTTTTTTTTGTCTTGATTTGTTTTTCTATATGATAAACCCAAAAACAAAAGAAATTGAAAAATCCAAAAATATTTTTGATGTCAAGGTTGACAAACATTTTTAGGATTTATGTTAATTGTTTTATTTATTATTTTCTTTATTTTATTTTCATGTTTATGCATATTTTTATTTGTATTTGATTATTTAAAAAATACAAAAAAATAGAAAAGAAAAGGCAAAAAGATATTCTTTTTGTTTATTTTTCTTTGTTAATGATCATGATACTTCACACTTTGGTTTGTATCATAATGATTTCATTCTTAAATCAAATTTTAAATGTGTATTGTGTAACGTCCCAAATACCATCCTGGACGGCATTACATTCTAAAATCATTTACATCATGAGAGCACTAACATAATCCATCAATAATAAGATTTCAGAAAGTTATCCATAGAAATTACATCATTATCCCAAAAGAATAGACTCATCTTGGCCTTTACATTTCAAAAATTAACTAATGTAGCGCAGCGGAATATAACAAAAGTAAACTAGACTTTACATTGTTTCAAAAGAAATATCTTAGTCTAATACAAAAGAATGTTTCGCTCTAAGCTTCCACCTCGGGATCCACATTCCCGTCTAGCGGAGGCTCCTCGACTCCCAACTCCTCCTCAAGAGTATAATCTGAAAAATGTTTAACTGTAGGGGGTGAGCACGAAGCTCTGTAGCAAAATCTTCCCAAACTCATTCAAGGTTTAGAAATATGTGAAACAGGTCGGTCTCATTTCGCAAATAGCATATATAATCTTTTGAATTAAAACATGGGTATTTCAAAATAGATTTCAAGTCTGAATAGCAACAGTAATTTAAATGAACAGTAAAAACCAAGTTTTAAATAAACATCAATTTTTCCAAAATATAACCGTTTTCCCACAAGACCTTATGGAATCCCATACTTCCACAAGTTCTTGTAGGAAAATCATTTTCCACCACAATCCAATACTCCATAACTTGAATATTCCACAACCATATGTATATGTATCTCAAACATGATGTGAGGCAAGCCCCATAAATCAACACATTGAGTAATATCTAGCCCACACACACTCACACAAATCTTACCAAAGATATCCATCATTTAGGAAGGGCGTATGCCATACCACTACGAGTGACCCCACTAATCCTTCTCCTCGGTACCTCGTGAGCGATAGTAGTTTAGTTTTACCAAAGCACTAACCCCACTACGAGTGGTAGGAAAAATGTCAATCCACACGGAGCAAGCAACACATCTACCCACTCTACGATATCTCGTCAAAGGCTACCCATGGTCATCCCACACTCCTTTGAGATACAACAGCAAATCAATTTACACAATTTATAAGCATATATAAAAAATTCTCAAATTTGGCATGTGACATTTTCAATAACCACTTTAGAAAAATTACAAGAGATCAACCACAATATTATTTTATCACTCAACACAAAGTTCTAAGGTTCCAACATCAACAATTAAGGAAGAATTTAAGAGGGGAATCCATTACCCTTGAAATCTAGGCTTTTGAATCAAGAAAAATGGGTATCAATCCTAACTTCATATAAAACATGATAATAATTTTGAGAAAACCAAGAAATAAAAAACTCATAGCAAATACATACTAATGAGAGTTAAAACATGTATATATAATAGCCCTACTCTCAATGAAGGAGAATAAGAAGAAATCCCCTACCTTAATTCATTAGCTTTTGTGTGTAAAGAACTTGAGCTTTGATCTTCCCCACTTGAAAATCCCCCTTGATTTCTTGTTTCTCCCCTTCCTTCTTCCTCTCTAAGACTCTCTCTATGATAGTACGGATGAAATGGGTTGCAAATGGGAGAAAAAACACCCAAAACCAGTCTCAGACTCGTAGCCCTCAGGTTGGCCCATCCGGACTCGTGTTCTTACCGTCCGGACGCGTGTTACTGCTCCCAAGTTTCTGCCATGCGCGTCCGGACGAATGTCTATTCCCGTCCGGACGCGGGTGACAAAATACCCTCAACTTCTAGTGTAGTTTTTGACCCATTTAGAGGTCGAATTAATTTTTTTTTTTGTGAAATACACTTTTGTAGCCCTAGATGTCTACTATCTACTGTCCAAATTTCAGATCAAAATGATTTCACAATAAAAAGTTAGGATCTAAATACTGGGGTAGTATTCAAAATTTCCTTTTTCCCAACTTCTCTCTACAGCGTGTTTTAACTCCGGAATACCCCCAAACTTCAACAACATACCCTATTACCTCAAATACATTTTTATTTCTACTCTTACTATCTTCTTAGTTCATGCATGCATCATTACATATATTAGCATATCAAAACATACTCATGTTAATATATAATGATACGAATGTGGGGGCTTACATATTGCTATGATAATATTAGGGAATAGAGTACTTAGTGTCATAAATCTTATTGAATGATTCATTAGCCAAAGTCTCTTTTACACTAGCGTGCTTAGATAGTGTTTACCTTTGAAAAATTCAAAATTAAGTACACGCCTACTATTCACCTTCATACTTAGGAGTCTAATTAATTTGAACTATTAATTATCTTGGTGATAGGTGAACACATGACTAAAGGTTAATTAAACCTCAATCCCTTAAAAGATGCCAAAATCCAATTATGTGAAAAGAGCTCAATGTGGTCAAACATTAAAAATGTGAGGCATAAATAAATGGATAAAAATAATTGGATTTGAATTGTTGAGAGTACTTATGCTTAAAAGGCATTGCACGTGCTAATCATGATTAGAAGCATACACTAAAAAAGTGCGAAATTAACAATCGTGTTAATTAAAGTCATAGAGAAGAAGAGATAAAAGAAATGAGGAGTTGTCTAAAAAGAAAAATCAATAGGACCTTCACTAATTGGTCATACATTCACTTAAACGATGCATTAGGATTTTATGTTAAACTTATTAATGATTTGAACTGGTCATGCATTAATGAAATTTGGATGGAGCCATTATAATGTGAATTTGTGTAATTTTCATAATTATAAACATTGAACATTTATTGTTTAAATTGAGAATTGCATTACATTATATCCAATTTCATCAAATGCATGTGCATTTAGTTGCATATAGGTTATAAATACACCTATGCATGAAGTGTAAGACTCAAATGAGTCAAGTGGGGGGTGGGCTGGATAGTGGAGAGGACTAGAAGAAGAGTTTGTCCCCGAGGTCGCTCCAATGGTCTGCTTCAAGAGTCGCTCCAATGAGCTTTAAAGCTAGATATCAACGAGAAAAACACATTTCCTCCATTTTAACTTTGAATCTATGATTAACATCTTTATTTACACTATTTCACCGATCATTTTTGAAAAATGCCAGCAAGAAGAGAGAAAATGATGAGGGTATAGGCATCGAGTAGTCGAGCTCACTTTCAGACCTCATAGTACCAAGACTTGTATAGGAGACATTTTTCATCCAGGTTTGTGCTATTAGAGCTGGGAGTGAACCTCACTGGGGTACGGAACACTTTTATCCCTTTGAATTTTAACTCGAGAGGGTGGACTAAGCTATTTGCAGTCCCAACCCATGTGCCAAAAAATATTGATATAGTCAGAGAATTCTACACATACATTAGTGACACTATAGAGGATAGTGACGTTAAATAGAGTCTTGTCATTTGCCCAAACGAGGGGAATAAAAGGGGAAGCGAAGCACTCGGCTAAGAAGATGAAGCGAAGGAAGGAAGGGAAGGGCTATGAGCCGTTACGTTAGGGTGACTCGAGAAAGCTTGAAAGGGAATTCTGAGAGCCCTTAAGCTTCAAGCTATCCGGCTTCAAGCTGTGAAGGAGGAATCCGAGTTGCATCCTAAAATAAGGAAGATCGTTTATTAGCGCCTTCAGTAACTAAGAGTCAACCAGGTGCGTAATCAAGCTAATCTCATTCCTTAGGAGCTGGAGCAATAGGAGATGAAAGAGTTGACTTTACGTTGAATACAGGAACTCATTTTCTTAGCATAGGTGGAATGAACTATCAGAGAAGAGAAGGCTGAAAGCCTAGCCGAAAGCTTTTGAGTCAAGTACGCAGGAAGAGTTTATAGGTAGAGGAATAGGGCATTCCATTCCGCATTCTTTGGCACGAGGGTTTGGCTTCCTTGATTCAGGTAGGAAAGAAGGGGCTATGGCATGAAGCTTGGTTCATTCATTTCTTTGGAATCGAACTCTCCCTCAAAGGAAGAGAAGGAAGAAAAAGCAGCTTTCAGAGAGGAAGTAAGCGGCAGTGCTCTCGCATCGGTTTGAAGCGGCTGTAAGAGCGGTACGGACTAGTTGTATGTACCGGTTAGCTGTCAGTCGACGAAGAGAGCAGCAGTAAGAAAATCCTCCTAGACGCAGGAAGCAGCTAAGAGAGCTAGCAGACAATAAGCAGCAGCAAAGAGCGGTGTCGGGTTTACCAATCTCAGTATGAAAAGATTCAGTATTTCCCTGTGCTTTGACGGAGAAGTCCGCGTTCTTCCCTCTCCCCTACTCGAGCTTCGTACTCTCCAAAACATCAACTGGCACTACATCTGTAACCGGAATAACATGAATCGCTCCACCGAAAACTAGTTCTCCTGTGGTTAAGCAAGAAACTTCCTCTTCATTGGTCTCTATACCCCCAAACGGCATAGGCACTCGTAACTGCTTCATTTATAACATAAACACGAGTTTTTTCATTAGATATAAAGTATATAAGAAACCCTATTCCAATGCTCCTGTTTGGCCTGTTCCGATCTGCTTCGATAAGCCTAGTTGGCATTCCCATTATTCTTTCTACTCGTCTTTTTGCTCCAGTTACGATTGTTTTAGTAGATAGGGGAAAGTTCCAAACGGACTGACTTAGCCATCGAAAGAAAGAAATCGCAAGTATTGGATTAATGTGAGAGGACAATGTTCATTTCCTTAAATTCATAAGCCCGAGTATCACGATCCCAAAAAAGTAGCCCGAAGTGACTTACCATATAGTCTAGTTTTTTTTCCCTTTTCCAGAGACGAGAGCAGCCATAGACCTAGCTCACAGAAGAAGGGGACTAGTTGCGACACGAAAGAGGGAACATGGTGTTGTGCTTCTTACCTATGACGATTCCGTATTTGCCTGGTCAAGCTTATTACTAGCAGGCGAGACCGATCGATTGAAGTTACGGTTCATAGCTAAACCCCGAAGCGAAGTAAGCTGGAGCTTCGAGGTCATAAGCCCTTCCAATTTAAGTGCCAGTATTAGTACATTCGGAATCGCTTCCTAATCTCTTTCATCCCTCTTTCACTTTCTTTTCATGTTGGTCCAGGCAGTTTTAGTACAAGTCCTATTAACTATTCTATTCCCACCTGTCTATTTTTTATATTTTTGGCAGCTTTACCTTAGGTTTTCCTTTGGATAGATTGACTTCTCTTCTATTTAGGTTTAGGACATCTTTTCTATTTCCCTTATGTTTGCGTTGTGTACTCTGTGAGTTCTAACTAGGGAGCAAGCACAGCGAAGGAGCATGAGTGTTAGCAACTTCAGGTAGTAAAGGGAGCGAGAGTCCCCCTTGAACTTGACTAGAGAGGACTTGTCTTTTCTTTCGCAGGCTTCTTACCTATCTAGTAGCTAGGAGTGAGCCTTTGTCGTCCTTTCAACTAGTAGCAACTATGGATTCTAAGTTTCAGGCAGAAGACGAATCCAAAAGGCAATGAACGGGATCCCCTAAGGGTAATGGGCTTCATCCCCAAAAGAAATCCTTTGCCCTTCGACGGGAACTCCTACCACTTCTCTTTAGTCCACCTACGTCATTCTTTCAGTAACGGTCACTCCAGTAAACTCAGGTAAGTATAATATAGATATTCTTTGACAGACGAAAAAGAGTGATTTACCCACGAAAAGAGGTCAAGCCGATTAGCAAGTCGACCAATAGACGGTTAGTTAGTTATGAAAAGTAGCAAATAATAGCGCGGACTAATGCCACGGTGTAGATCTTTGAAAAACACTTCGCTAGATTGAAATCTATGATGAGCATCCGGTAGGTCATCAATGGTTGGGAAGTCCCTCTCTTGCTTGGGAACGAAATTCGTCTTATTCATGGATCACCAAGCCTTGCTTTACTTGGTCAACAAGTCGGGTTTGACGGAATTTGATTGAACGATTGTGACGAGAAGAAGCTTTATTCGATAAATACGCAGTGGACCCTCTTTCTATACTTCGTAATGGTGAACCTCTCGACGGAGTAAACTAGGGCATAGTGATCACTGGCCCAAGTAGAGTTGTAAATACAGTAAAGACTTCAAAGATTCACGCATGCAGGCGGTACAGTCGATCCAACTGCAACCACGGGCACCACTACATGAGGACGACACATCAACAGGTCTGATTTCGGTGGTTCTAGTTCATTCAGACTAAAATCATTCTATTCTTTCGCCAGTTCCTCTTCAAAGAGTGACAAAGTGAAGCTCTGCTCTGGCGCTAAAAAAGGAACTAATTCTTCCTCATAAATCGATATCCGTAGCTCTTTTCCTGCTTGAGATGGAAGTTGGCAAGAGATAATACTGATGCCATACTATACAGTGATCTTACTGCTACGCCCCCTTCCTTCCCACCTAAGTTGTTTAGCCATCTATCTTGAATCTATCTCGCTTATGTTTTTATTCCTTTGCTCTGTTGGTCACCAGGATAGAGCTCATTTCTTCTTCATTTTAACCACCCTTGCGCTCAAAGAAAGAATTGAAAGCCAAAATGACATCCCCTGTGATCACTTCCCAGAAAACCTTGTAAAATAAAGTCAGCAGCCCATCAGGTCATGGCCTGGAGCTTTATCTCCTGGCATAGAGAAGATGGCCTCCTTTTCTCGCAGTCTCGCTGAACGGGGCTTTCTTTCAGCTTAATAAGTCAGAGATTTCACTTTCTCGAGAGTGTAGTAGTGAAACTTTAGTGAAAACTTCCCCAGCCTCATCTACAAGACATGCTCCTCTTGCTTCTGGGAGGAAGAACAAAGAAGAATGAGTATGCGTGCCATTTGATTCAAAGATCGATTTTTCGAGTCCACCTTATTGTGATAGGGGGAATAATGCTTACTTTCCTTCAAGCAGGAAGCATTCAAAGCAATCCAACAGAAAGCTAGAACTCAAGTGTAAGGAAGTCAACTGATTGACCTAATATGCACCACATTTGGAATAGTTCCTTCAAAGAGACCTTTTGCGCTTCGCTTCAAGTGCACTAGCGATTTGAGGAACCAGCGCCCAATGAGCCTGCACAGCCGGTCCTCGTTGGCTAAGAACCCCTCTTTCACGTGAAGTGAAGCAATCAATTTTGTTTCGCGGGTAGGAAGATTTACATGCTATGAAAAATTCAATAAGTGAGCAAGAAAGCAAACATTGATTGAAAGTATAGCGCAAAGAGAGCAGAGCAGCAAGCAAGCAAAGCTATAGCACACTCCGAAATAAACAAGCTAGCCATAGCGAGATACCACTTCCTCACCATTAGTCCACCTACGATTAGAAAGGAGGAAGGCTGGAACCGGCCCGACGAGCAGTCAATCCGTGCAAAGGATTAGATTTTCAGCACGGACCTTTTGATCATTGCGCAACATTTCACAGCATGGATCGACGATCCAACGCAATAAATAAAGGATTGAACTGAGATCGAGGCCTTATGGAAATAAGAAGGTTGGAGAAGGAAAATCCATAAAAGAAGTTCTTTAGCGGGGAAGTTTAAAAAAGGGGAGATGAACTGGGCACCCACACACACGGGGTGGGTAGATCGGCGTGATCTATGCGGTTGAGGTTGGTTCAAAATCAATAGGATAATCCTCTGATTCCGTTTTTACTGGATTATTAAGTTCGGAACCGAGATTCGTTCTCCCGCTACTAATGATAATGGATGAGACCAAGGTTTGGTTTTCAATCAAAGGAAGTTAACCTTCGGAAAAACCAAATGTCTACTCCTCTTAAAACACAGGATTCGGCCCTTCGCTTAGTAAACCCCCGTGGTATGCTCTCAATTTGATAGAAATTGATCGGACCGCCCTCCTTCCCCGGTTCCTTCTGGGTGAATTGAATAATGGGTAACTAGTAGTGTAGTCAGTCAGTCTACGTGCTATACTCTAGTAGTGTAGTTAGTCAGTGCGCTATACGGCTTTATACCGTGCTATACTGCTCTATACTTCACTAGTGTAGTCAGTTACCACTCTATACCTCACTAGCGTAGTCAGTCATAGTGCTCTACTTCTATTAGTGCAGTCAATTATGTAGTTATAGTCCTAGTGTAGTCACTCATTGTGCTATACTCCTTTCTTTCACTATTCAAGTCAAAGTCTAATTCCTTTGGAGCTCAGGGGACTGTGATTTGTTCGAGTCAGTCCTTCATTCAGATTTCAGATTCGCATATCAAGCATGACAGTTGGTGGTGGAAAAGTCACTACCCACTTTCTGGTGGGGATACAGCCAATTCAAGATCCTTCTATAGTTGCAGATCGAGATGAATATGCTTCTTGCAAGAAGGCCACAGATCACATTGAACTAATGCAGTTCAATTATTCTCTGGATGTGCACGTCTGTCTTCTCGAGTCTCTAGACTTGCTTCCTAAAGCCCCACCCTTTAAGGGGTTGCCTGCCTGTGATCAACTTCTTGACTTTTGTTTGAGTCTTTTCTTTGCTGTTAGTTGTAGCATGCTGTCTTAGTCGGCTAGCTTTACTTTATCTTATCATATTCTGGTGGTGTAGCATTTTTTTTTATCCAGACCACCGCCAACAGCCTTAGCTTGTGTGACTTCTGCTCTAGAAATAAGAGTCAAGTTATGAACAACGAAGAAAAAAAAGAAAGATTGGGCCCTTCTCAAAGGGGTCTAACTTCTCCCCTGTCGTCCAATTCCTTCCTTTGGCTGGAAGCCTTTACTAGGGTCGACCCACCTACAAAGAACCGGATTGTCGATAAAACTTTGTAGATCTTGCTTACTAGTCAGTCATACAAATTTTGTTAATATAGAGAAGTTGTTACCTTTGCATTTGACAAGGGTTCGGCCACAGCTGCTCTAGCCGTGTTGCATAAGAAGGAAATACTGAACAACTTACTTACGGAGGGACAACTCAAAGTTTTCGGGCAGTATACCCGTCTCCTACTATTCAACATTTTGGCTTAGGCTTTCTCTGGCTTTTCTACTCGTCTGGCATTCTGTTCTCCTTTGTCTTATTTTTTTATTACATCTTTCTTTGTTCTTATTCCTTGAGTTGACTTAGTAGGTTGAAAATCTACTTTGTTATTAGCTTAGGTTGGTAGAATTTCCAATCTTTGGGCCTCAACACCGGAGTTCATCCCGAGGCCGAGGTACGTAGTGACGTCTCTTGCTGAGCCTTTGATAAGGAATGGTTGGTTTGTTAGTCTTAATCCAGCGACTGGCCTTGCTCCGAGCGATATCTGAAGTATGGTTCGCTTAGCCAATTTAGCGGGATCTTATTCGACAACTTCACCCATAGCTTGAAGTTGATTTCGCTTTCTCCTTTTGGATTTTGGACGGTCACTATCTTGTTCCCCCCGGCTTCCAAGTCAAGGTCCACAACTGAAAGCTTTCGTTGGCCAGCAGGGAGTGGTTTCTTAACTTCAATCCACTTAGATCCTGGGCGAGTGATGAGCACATAATATTGCATATTTGAAGCCCTCATTACATGTATTTAAACTCAACTTTTACATCTAAGTACTTAGTGTCAGCCGAAATTATGAATAATATTGATATTTCGATGTTGCATGTATTAATAGCTTAAATGATGGATTTTAGGACTTGCAATTATGATGGATGTGTGGTAAAGGCATGGACAAAATACATGAAGATTTGGAGGCTTAAAAGTGAAGAAATCAAGGAGGTATTGGTGTTTGGGAACAAAGGCACCAGCTGCTACATAATTTGGAAACAGAGCCTAGGTTTTCCTCCATTTTGACCATGATCCGCTTCGAATCTGAAAAAGTTCAAAACATGAAAGTTGTATATCTGGATGTCTTCTGTATCGTGTCAAATTTTAGCTCAATCCAACAGTTGGATCAAAAGTTATGACGATTCTACAAAACATGGTCCAGAGCATAAAAACAGTACCGATACACTGTACCGGTACTGCGTACCGGTACGCCCAACTCTAGTAGCTTCGAAGTACCGGTACACAGTAATAGTACGCTCCTGAAGCCATGTCCAAACCTCCTGCAACTTAGCTCCACTTGCTTGGGGGTCCCACCTATACTTCTCCCACTTGCTCCCCAACATTTTCTTATACATTTTGAAGACTTTGAAGCCCATTGCATTAATGAAGATGGGTGAGAAAGTGGCCTGTCAAGGAGTTGCTGGGTAGGATGTCCTAGCCTGTCAAAGTCCATCCATTCAACCTCCCATTGATGGGAAGCCTGCACACTTGCTTGGGGGACCACCATGCACGAAAATTGAAAGCTAACACTCCATTATATTCAGCATTACACAACCATTTGAGGGTGTGACTACCTAAGCATAGAAAGCTCCCAAGGAAGAAGATGATGAATAGTGATTAGAAAGTTTATGTTTTTTACATTTTCTTCTCCATTCAAGTTGTAGTAAGCTTTTAATCTCTTGTAATCTTTAACTCTTACACCTTAATATCATTTACTTCAAGTCTATTGCAAGTTTAATTGCATGTTCTTCATTTCACCATTGTTGTTCATGTTTTTCTTCATTTCCTAGCTTTAAAATGGGTATTGTATATTTTTCTTCATAGCTTAAGATTTCTTGCTTTAAGTTAAGTTCCATGCTTCCTTTCTTCATTATGTCCATTTACATTATGTATTTCCTTCTTGCTATCATGAGTAGCTAGATTTTAGTTGGCTAATCTAAGGAAAATTTCCTCTTGGGTGTGCTACTTCAACTCATTTTCTTTCCTCCCCTCAGTGTACAATAGTTCGATTTGACTAGGTTGAGAGTGGACGTGGTTGTGAGTCTTTGATATCCCATAGGCCTAGTCATGGATTATGCTTGGATCCTCATCTCCATTTGGTTGTGAGTTCCTTGATACACCGTAAGCATTGTCACGGTGTATGCTTGAATCCTCACCTTCATCTCGTCTCTAGCTTCCCACGAATCAATCGTTCATTTATGCACCATTGGAGGAAGCTTTCGAGTTGAGTTGGGATTCCCATTGGAATGACCTCTTTGGATTAGCAAAACACTTATTTTCTTGCATTTTCATTCTCAAAACTTCAACCACAAAACTCAAACACAAGATTTTACACTTTCTCTTTTTGACAAAATCACCTTCACACACTTGAACTTTCCTTCCTTGAGGAGATGACCTTAGAATACTCTTCCAAGTAAAACACTG
The DNA here is from genome assembly GCA_023539305.1 of Ilex asprella. Taxonomy (NCBI): domain Eukaryota; kingdom Viridiplantae; phylum Streptophyta; class Magnoliopsida; order Aquifoliales; family Aquifoliaceae; genus Ilex; species Ilex asprella. The sequence goes on from CM042186.1 coordinate 15,727,743, forward strand.
GCACACAAAAGACTTCTTGTGATTGGGGAGCACTTTTTTTCACATTTCACATTTCACATTTCACATTTCACACATTTTGTTCATTCCATTTCATTTCCACCATTCCGTTGCCCTATCTTTTGCATGAATCCGAGTGAGAGTGATACTTACCCACACACATAAGTCATATACATATTTGAGGGTTCATATTAGGAGCTTAAGAAACAACAATGTTTTCCAATATTTTTAAAAGGATTTGTGGATATATAAAATAATAATTTTTGAAAAATATATGCTCGATACTAACAGACAGAGGGTTAGTAGACGATTGGGGCTATTGAGTGGGTTGCCAAGGTGGCTACTAGTCCTAAGGGGGATTGATTATGGTAGTGATTTTCGATGATGACCTATGTGGCGTTACAAGTTGTGCTCTACACGTTTTCCTTGAAAAACAAGAAGGGCGATGAGACCTTAGGATACAAGGCCCAAAAGATTCTCCAAGAATGGTTCATGCGTGAATCGGTGTGATTGATTATATTGTCCATATGCGAGACATGCATGATATTTGCTATGATAGTTTGGCTTAAAATGTATAAAATTTTAGTTTATACATTGTATATTTCTAATAATGATGTGTTGGGAGATTTTTATAAATGCTCTACTTATCGTCTTGTTCCTATACTAAATTATAGAAAATTTTCATTACTTATTTGTATGGTTTGTGAAATGTTGGAATTTAAAACTTTATAAATGCTTGAGAAAATGATTATCTTACTGAGCGTGTGGTTGCTCACCCCTATCATTTAACATTTTCAGTTATAAGCATATGTTGGTGGACTGCATAGTTGGAGTATTGAGGTAGAAGATAGTTGTTATGATTTTTATATTTTTAGTTGGAGCATGTAAGGAACAATGTACGATGATGCATATTATTGAATATTTGTAAGCGATTTATATCTTGGTTAATTTAAGAAAATATGCATAGATTGTGACCTTTTAAATTGTTTACTTATAAAGATTTTAGATATTTTGTATATTATGTTCATGACAAATAATTTTGGATAATTAGATTGTAAGCCAAGTTTGGGAGGATTTCGTGAACCTCCATTTGCTACCCCGATTTTGAACAGTAATGATTTATTTGTGTATGTCATGAGAAGGGATGTATATGGTTGATATAAAGTGAATGATTAGCTAGGTATAATTATTATGTTTAATGCTCTCACAGGTAGCTCTCACCAATTATTGTTAGTTGGGATTGTTGAACGAAACCACTTTAGTTAGTTGGGATCCAAAGAAAAAAAACCATTACTCTTGTAGATGATGTGTGGAAGAATTTGTACAAGGTAGACAACTTATATGAAATGCATTAGCAAATGTCTAGTACTAAAAATAATATTAGTCTTCATTAGTTTGATTTTTGATAGGTGAATAAACAGTTTCATTTTTGGTAGGTGAATAAGCATGCAAAACAATTCAATCAAAATGGTTGTCCACATTATGAGAAACTAAGTAGAATCTAGGTTAATGCAAGCGCAACTAGTGAACATGTTCATTCCTCAACCAAACCTTCATCTAATAATGATGAAGAGCATGGCTCGATGTATGATCCTACACATGATGGTGATGATGATGATGATAATAAAAATGATGATAAAGAGACAAACAATCATCCTTGAAGTAGGTTTGTTACTCCAAGTTGCCATTGACGTGGAAAATAGACAATTATAGTCAAGCACTTAAAACTGTCCTTACTATGTTGGCGGAATCTTATAAAAAGAGGGTGGCATATTTAGATCATAAGATATGTACATGGTTATATGGCAACAACTTCATGTGGATCTAGTGAGGGTAATCCACATAATGATGATTTGTTCAATCAATATGTGACTGCTTTGAACTATCTCGAGAGCATTGACAGAGTGGTTTATACAAGTCATATGAATGTTATATAATGATATGGGTTGGAGAAAGATGTTCATGGCTATTTCAGATCATAGGAATAGGTCTTTGTTATAAACTTGTGATTTTTTAATGGTTGTTTGTGTGTGGGATGTTTTGCTGATGTTATGCTTTCTTTTAGGACATTGTTATGAACCTTTTTTGACATGTTTATTGGTATATTATCTGGTTTGAGGAAGTTTTTTGGGGATATTTCAACGTGATGTTTGGTATTTGCATATTTATGGATATTGTGTGATATAGGTACGCTATATTTCCAATAATATAATGAGTTCAGATGAAGAATTCGACATAACCCTTTATTGAGGATGAGGAAATACCTATGGTTTTGTCTATAATAGACATAGATGTTATTGATATTCAAAATTCATCAAAAACACTAGGTAGAATATTGATTGTCCATCATAAATGTTATTGTATTACATTTATAGATGAGTTAATTATATATTCTTTGAGATTAAATATGTTAGATTCCTTGATTTTCAAGCTTCATATTTGTTCTAGTTGTTTGTCTCATTTTATAGGTAATTTAGATAATTTATGATAATAATAACGTGATCCTAGGGAAGCAAACAATGAAGGAAGGGTCCAATTGAAACAGGGGATGATTTGATGAAAAAAACAAGTTGGGAGGCATTCCATAATATAAAGACACATTGAAGAGAATTCAAGAAGAAATGATTTTGACACTACTTTCGGTGTTTTGGTCATAACTTTTTATCCGATGTCCGATTGACCTGATTCGGTCAACATTGGAAAATAGACTTCAACAGAGCTTCAAAAGTGCATTTCATGAATCGGCCTCTAATTATGCAAAAATTGAGCTCAAAATTTGGGCAAATTCAGCACTCGCATCCGGACACACCATCCGCATCCAGATGCACCACCTACTAACAAATTTTCAATAAGTTTTGACCTCTCGGATACGTTTTGACTACCGGGATGTACCTCCTTCAACTTGATGCACGTGATTTGACCTAAAAATACTCCTTTTTGGAAAAGGGTTGCTCTCAAGCGCACCCTAGTGTGTGTGTGTGTGTGTGTGTGTATGACTTCTCTTATGTTGAGGATCATCTTGGATCCCTCTTTGTTCTTAGTCTCTTATTATTTTTCTTAGCTTTTGGAGATCTACAATGTCTTGTGAGTAGTTCTTTTTGTACTCTTTATCCTAGGGTATGGATTTGTGATTGTTCTTTTGAATATTATGTTCATGCAATTATTATTTTATTCTTAATGTTAAATCTTTGTCTTCCCAAGATTGATTGAATACCTTTGGGAAAGTTTTATACTTTGTATAATTATTTGATTGTCTATGAACAAGATTGAGTTCTTGGTATATTCAATGCTTATGATTTCTTATGAGTTTTATTAAATTGATTCTTCAAATCTTATTTTCAAATCAATCAAACAAATTATGGTTCAAATTTATATTTTCTAGTTGACTGCACTAACGTTGGAAATTAACTGAATTATAAAAAATTACATAAATATAATTATCTAATGAATATGAGCAGATTCAGATCCCAAAGCTAAAGGGTCGTTTTCCCGTTAGATTAATTCCTTTAAATTTTACTTGTAATTATTCTTCAACCAATCCAATCCAATCTTTCCAAGAATTTTAGTTCTTCATTTATTTTTACCTCTAAATTTTCTTTAATCCCTGTGGTTCGATTTCAGACTTATTGAGAAATTATTACTTTTTGACCACTTGCACTAAGGTGTACTTTTGGTGGATCAAGCAAGGTTTTTTTCTTTCTTTTTTTTTGGCGCTATTGTTGGGAATCGAATAAAAAATTTGAGAGGAAGAAAAATAAGCAAAAGGAAGAATCTGCCTTCACCAATCAAACTATTTGGAGATAGCTTTTTACGGCTAAATTCATTTTATTTTATTTTCAACATACTATTTATTTTACTTTAAGTTTATTGTAAATATTATTTCTTATGTTTTTAGATTACTTTAATGGGGTGTCAAATGTTCCCCCTGCGGAATTTGTGCTATGTTTGGGCACTCCACTAGGGAGTGCCCCTCAATTATGATGTTCTGAGAGGTTTTGTTGAATCAGTCCAATCCACTATCAACTTTCCAACAACTTCATTTCAACTCTTACTTTGAGACTTACACTTCAGGGGGGTGTAACAACCCAAAACTTCGGTTGGAGGAACGACCAGTATCAGCCACCAGTCAATCCCCCACCTGCACAAGAACCTCTCCAATATCCACCATATATGCATCCATAGGAAATGAGTATAGAGGATATAGTGAATCAATTCATGCAAAGTCAAATGACTTTCAATACCCAACTTAACCAAGCTTTACTTGATTTAAAATCTTAAACTACTCTAGCTTTAAATGATGTAAGAGACCCTCTGACCTCGTTGACTACTATATTGAGAAATCAATCTTTCACTCAAGTACAACAAATTTCATACGGTCAATGTAGTGAGAATGTTTCTTTCTCTGAATTATAGCTTAAACATGGTCAATCCATTACTACTTTGGATGATGAAGACATCCTTGAAACTACTAGCACAAAGGAGGCCCAAGAACCTAAGGAATCTTCAATATCAAGAAGTAATGATGAGATTAATATGTCCAAGTTTGGTGAGGTTTAGAGAGTTAAGTTGAGTGCTATACTGGCTAGACAAAAACCATTTTATGTCTAATTTTTGTTTAGATCTATATGAAGATGGATGCATTTATGTTTTGTTGAATTGTTTAAAGTTGTATTGAGTGGAAAATTGGAATGGAGGAGTTACTACGACATCATAATTTCAAGATGTTGAAATTGAATAGTCAAGCATTGAAGTCTGAAGTGAAGCTGAATTGATCACTATATTTCTTTTTGTAGTATAATAATAGTTAGGTTTTAGTTTAGATTTTTATTTTATTATTTTATGCTTGTTTTTAATTATGCTTTTCTTTTTAAGTTGTGTACTTTTGTAGGTTTTAGAGTTGCTATGGCACGAGATATTCTTACCCCATCATTTTTCATTATTTTTATTGAGCGTTCAGGCATCTATTTTTACATTAAGGAAAATGTTGAATTTGGATTGTGGGTGAGGGTGTGTTTGGTGCTATGAACAATTTCTATTTTGTTTGAATTTTATAGGTTTATTTAAAAAAAAAATAATTGTCTTGAATCATGTTCTTAAGACTTGACTAGCATCAAGTTAGGAAATATTTAAGTTGGATTTGAATTTATTTATATTTAAGCTTATTATAAAACTTTATAATATGTTTTAGTAGCATAAGTTGTGTTCCCAATTAAAACTCAAATTCAGTGCACATTTGACTATGCTAATATTAGAGTTTAGAAAATAATACCTTTACTTTGAGACTTGATATACCTGGTGGAGATGAGTTATATATGTCATTTGTGAGTTTTTGAGCTAGTCTTTTCTTGGAGTAATATCGAAATTTACTCAAATAAGGATAATTTCATTCAGCGAATCCTATTCAATAATCTCATTATTTTTGTTTTGAGTAAAATTGGTATTGTGAATAATTTTTTATTTCTGAATTATTTTCATATGAAATATATTGTCAATAGCTCTTGAAACGTGATTTTAGGCAATTGTTGTTTTGATTTGAGGCTTGACCTTGGTTCTTTTCTTATTATATTCATCCCTAGAAGTCGTGATTGAGCATCTTTTGAATGAATTTCGATTCTTAATTAAGTCTTATATAATAACTAAGCCAAAAATATGAAATTTTTTATCCTATCTTAGTTATATTAGAATTGATTTGACAGCATCTCATTGGGAGTGATGGTGGTTCTTAAAAATGAAAAAAAAAAGATGTAAAATTCTCATGCTTATACTATCAAAGGAATATATATATGCATTATTATGTTGAGTTTGAAACAAAAACAAGAAAAGAAAAGGAAAAAAATATTGTTATTATTAAGAGAAGAAAGAAGAGAAAAAAGGCATTTATGAAGGAAAAAAAAAAAGAGAAAAGAAGAGGATGGATTTGAGATTGTGCTATTAAAGTGTGCTTCTAAATGATGAAAAAAGAGAAAGCAGTTGAAGAATATGGTTGGGAAAAGTAATATTCTCTCAATATAACTTTTTGAATATTCTTCGTTTTAAAAACCCTTATCCCAAGGCCTCGTTACGACCATAGAAAGACCTATTTGATCTCAAGAGTACGTTGGTTTATGCATGGATTATGTGAATAAGGAGGAGATTAATGATAGTTCTACAATCTATGTTATTTATTCCCCTTCATGAGATTCTGCTAAGTTCTTTCATTGAAATAGTGATTGTTTGATTTGATATATATAAGTTACTTGTTTTAATTTTCATTGATTATGCTCACATATGATAATATAAAGTGTCAATAGTCACTATAATCAGATTTTGTTGCTGAGTGTATGCCTTGGTGAGGACTGCATTGAAGCTATCCGTTGATAGTTGAAGAGGTGAGGTATTGTTGGCTAAATTTATGGACTTGCATGGTTATTTCACATCATACACAAGTTTTGAATGGGAATCCAACATGTGAATACTATTATATATCTTCTAGTTCTATGATGCGGCTTTGCATTGACTTATTTGAGTCATAATTAGATATTTTTATGTTTTAATGCTTGGTTTAAGTTATATGTATGATTCATGGGATTAACAAATTGAATGAACTTTGTAGGTATCTTGTTTTTTTACTATTGGAAAAGGGGTGGGGGCAAATGAGAGCGCCCAGAGACCACCCCAATAGACCCTCATTTGTGGGATCATGAGGCCTCTGATTATGTCTATTACTCCTCTCAGGAACAAACCTAGCTAGGCTAACATAACGGTCAACCACCGAGCCTCAATATGGACTCCAAAACTCAAACCTCTAATCTTAAGGTGAAAAATTCGGTTGGTATCCCATTGGACCACCCTACTCAGTGGTGGTCCAATGGGGTATGAAAACCTTCACAAGACTATAACTAATTCAATAGGGGGAACCTAGGGGTTGAAAACTTGTTGCATATTCTAAATGAACTCGCGAGTCCTACACAAGTGGACTTATATTTTATTTTATTAGATTTGTTTTCAATTTTTAGTTTTTGGTATCTATACATTACTATGAACTAATAATATTCAAGTTAGGGGTATGATTAACCATAAAAAAAATCTATTTTATTATATTTAAGAATGAGTTAATTATATATTCTTTGAGATTAAATCTATTGGATTTTTAAATTTTTTATCTTGATATTTATTCTAGTTTTTCGTCTCATTGTGTAGGTAATTCCGATGACTTATGATAATAAGAACATGCTCTAAGAGAAGCAAACAATATAGGAAGGTTTCGATTGAAATAGGGGATGATTTGATGAAGAAAATAAGTTGGAAGGCATTTGGGAGCATAAAGACATGTTGAAGAGAATTTTGGAAGGAATGATTTTTATAGTACTTCGATATTTTGATCATAACTTTTTATCATTGTCCGATTGACTTAATTCTTTTGACATTGGAAAGTAGACTTCAAGAGTTTCAAAAGTGTATTTCATGAAAATTTCAAGAATTGACATCTAACTAAATGAAAACTGAGTTCGAAATTTGGGCAAATTTGGTGCCTGCGTCCAAACACAACTACGAAGAATTTTTTAGTAAGTTTTGATTATCCGGACACGTGTTGACTATTGAGACGTGCCTCCCTAAACTTACTGCACTTAATTTTACCTAAAATGACTCCTTTTTTAAAAGGAATTGCTCTCAAGCCAACCCTAGTGTGTGTGGAGTTACATTATTTTTCTTAGGTTTTGGAGAACTACAAAACTAGTTTTCTTTGTACTCTTTAGCCTAAGGTATAGATTTATGACTGTTCTTTTGGATATTATATTTATACAATTCTTATTTTATTCTTAATGTTAAATCTATATCTTCCAAAGATTGATTGAATTTCTTTATCAAAATTTTATACTATGTATTATTGTTTGATTGTTTATTAACAAGATTGAGTTCTTGGTATACTCAATGCTCATGATTTCTTGTGAGTTTTGCAAAACTAGTTGTTTAAATCTTATTTTCAAATCAATCAAACCAATCGTGTTTCAAAAGTATATTTTTCAGTCGATGACACTGGTGTTGGAAATCAAATGAGTTAATCAAATATTACATAAATATAATTATCTGATGAACATGAGCAAATGTAGATCCTGAAACTAAATGGTCATTTTCCTAATAGATTAATTTCTTTAAAGTTTACTTGCAATCAATCTTCAACCAATTCAGTCTTTCCAAAAATTTTAATTCTTCATTTACCTTTGCCTATAAATTTCCTTTAATCACTGTTGTTTGACCTCAAATTTATTGAAAAATTATTACTTGTTCATCACATGCAGTTGGGTATACTGTTTGAGGATCAAACGATTGTATTGACTTAAAAGATATGATTATGTGTTGGAATGACTGAATGGGCACAAAATTAGGTGCTAAGATCAATTTCGAATAAATCCACACGTGTTTGTATTGTTTTGCAAGGAACTAAAAGTTAAAGGAAAATTGCAACACTCTAAATATGTAACTGTTCAAGAGAAACTGACTATATTTTTAATTATCATATCCCACATTGAGAGAAATCACTTAGTAGTAGCTAAAAGATTTTAGCATTTGGGTGAAATCATATTCAAATACTTTAAGGATGTATTAAAGGCAATTTATAGGCTTAGAGTGGATATCATCATACCTTTGTATTTCAGTGTGGCTCCACGTCAAAATCCTATTCAATCCCAAATAGTACTCGTTTTTAAAGCAATTGATAGTATTGATGAATCGTTGGGTAAAACTTACTATCACATGGCAATGTTTTCATATTATTGACATATGCTCGTTATCATAGAATTGTGTTAGTGTTATTGATGGAACTCAAGTTGATGCATGTGGTCTAGTAGATAAGTAAATACTGTTCCGTGGAAAGAACATGGTACCAACTCAAAATGTAATGTGTGCATGTTCTTTCGACATGCGATTTATATTTGTAATGAGTGGGTAGGTATGAACGCTTCATGATTCAAGAGTATTTTAAGAGTGTGTTACTAATGCAATGAACAAATTTTTCTGCAAAAGGATGCATTTTCATGGAATTTACATCCGTAATGTACAAATTGTCTAATGTAATTTACAAGGGTATTTTTTGACAGATAAGGACTACTGGTTGATTCAGGGTATACAAACATGTTGAATTTTTTGTGCTCATATCGTGATGAGAGATACCACCTACATGATTATAGAGGTAAGAAATGACAATCAAGCAAAATGGAGAAACTATTCAATTACCGTCACCCCATCACTGCGTAATGTCATTGAGTTTGCTTTGGATTTCTGAAAACTCACTTTCCCAGTCACAAAGTAATGTCTTCTTATCCCATAAGCACATAAAAATAAATATGCCCAAATGTTATACGGTGCGTAATTTCATTAGAATGAATTCTCGGCGAGATCAGTTGTTCGTTGAATGTAGTAATGAACAAAGGCAAGATGAAGATGATGATAATACAGAGGGTGTAGGATCCAGTTCCAAGGCTCAATTGAAATATAAACAAGTTAGAGTCAGCTTCATGAAATGGCTTGTGTCAAAGATCTCATTGCTAATAATTTTTGGCCAAATAGCTCACCATTGCAACCGCCGTTCTTGGGCTTTGCCACATTGATTTTTTGTTTTTTGTTTTTTGTTTTGTAACAAATGAGCATTCATATATTTACGATAATGTAAATTTTAAATATGTGTGTTTTAGCCGCAAAGAGCAAAAGAAATAATAGTCGATCATTCTATCAATGACCACAAAGACGGGAGCATATGGACTGTCTCATACATGTTGATGAGTACCACTCCGCAAGAGATGAGCGGAATGTCATTCTCAAAGTCTATACAAAATTGACGAGAGAATAAATGGATCACTATTTTATTGCGGTTTCTATTGATCTTTTGTTGTGCACTACTCTTGTTGTTATTAGTACTAATTATTGAGATTGGGGTTAAGTGAGATGGTATTTGACACAATATGACTATGACCTACTATGGCATGTATTTAGTACCATTATGACCCATGGGATGTATTTATCTTTCTAATGATCTATGTGACTGTAAATTCTGATTTGCCTCTCATTTGATGAATTTATTTTTAGCTGGGAAGTAATATAAATGAACTAATTATGACATAAATTGAAGTGGTTACCTAAACAAGTTTTTTATTTTTAGTTTTCACAATTTTTCAAACAAAAATAACAACCAAACAATTTTTTTATTTTAACTTTTGACCATAAGAAAAAAATTATTTTTGTTTTCTATTTTTTTTTAAACTGAAAATCAAAAACATTATCAAACACCAAAAGTTAACTTTAAAAATGTTATCAACCGATATAATAACTCAATGAACAATTTTCATCATGTTTGTTTAATCAATTTTCATCTTCCTAGCAACTCACGGAATTTGGAGCAATCATGCAACGCACGCCAAAGAAAATTTATCATTGTTGGGCATACAGTTTGCGATTCTATTTTTGGTTTCCTTTCCAAAATTTCAATGTGGTTTTGGTAAGAATTAGTTGAGTAAATAATTGGCTAAAAACAAATAAGCGTAAACTTTAAAGTGGTTTTATGCTTCTTATTATATAGGTTATTGATCCACTTCTCCAAAATGTCAAGCGTTTTTGGTTAAAAAAAATAAATCTCCAAAGCTATAATAATACTGACAATCTTAATTCTGAGCTCCCAACAGTACTTTGATGATGCATATTGAGAGTGTGTATTTTTTGTTGCAAATGATAACTTCAAACTACATTACGTAAAATGTTTTGACTAAACTACAAATTGTGGGTATGTATGGAATTCTTCCGAGGTTGACCATGGTGGATATTGATTCTATATATAAAATTCCAGTCGCTCCATCACCCTTCATGAATTTACAAGTCACAATGGGTGCAATGGTCAATACCTCCATTGGCATCTGGAGAGAGGAAGGCAGAGAAGCAAACAACCTATGCCATCCAACACAAGAGACCCTGGTGTGTTGCTTCTTACCTAATCCTTATCTCATTCCCTCGACCATGGAGTCAATTCCAACTATGTGTCATCTGCTCATTCCCTATCAAATCTGTTTGGTGAGCTCCATACGTTTTGATCAACTCGTGTATATGAAGGGATAATAAATGAGGCATCAAGATTCAGAAAAGAGGTACAAAAAACATTGTTACTTAGATCATCTAATGTTACCCGCTCAACACAACTCAACAAAGTCTTAAACCTGCTATTTGGAATCATTCACATACTACACCTTCAAAAGCAACTCTTTAACCAATATGTTTCATGGAACTTGGTATACAGTGATAACGTTATGAAATCACCATGACCCAGTGAAGGCACACCCACCTGAAGCACCTTTGTATTCACTTAACATGGTTTTTCTGGTCATCATACAATTTGAGACAGCCTTTGTGCAAATGCATCAGATATGGGAGTAACAAGAGAGACAATTGAAATGTGCTTATAGTACTGAAAATTTTATTTGTAAATAAAACCAAAGAACTTAATTCTAAATTAGCATGTATTACAAAAAAAAGAGAGAATTTCCTAACTACAAAAAAGCCTACACTGTAATTGGTTAGTCGCAATGGAAAACTGAGACTCGTATCTGTATTGTGAGTAAGTCGCATTGCAGATATTGCCGTGCAACTCAAGCTCGGGATTGCTCCCCCTTTATAACGGATTTGGAAAGAATAGGCCTAATAAATAAGTGAAGAAGATAGTACCTCGGACATGAAAGAATGAATGAACTTTATTGTTTTCCCTATCTACATGTTCTCTGAATCTCCTCCAGTGTTGCAAGTGCCAATTTCCATTCAGGGCTACTTGACTTGCTGCACAATATTCTATGTACTATGTCCAATTCGTCAGGATTCGCTTTCTTCAACAACCCTCTCAGTACAGGCTGTATCTCTTCAGCAAATAAATGATTATCTCCATCTACTCCAGAATTATCCTGCTCCAGCATAGTCAAATTGTCTCCAAATTTTTTTCTCATTTCATCTCCAGAGGAACTTGATCCAGAATGGTACTTGTCCGGATCTCTCAAACTGCCTGAAGCCACAGACAGTTTGGCAATGTTAGACGTATCCTCCACGCTCTTTGTAAGCTTGTGGTTCCAGTACTCCATGCATTGATGATTTGGATCAAGAGCTTCAACAGCCTAAAAATACCGATGCTACCATCAGGATAGTATTCAAAAACAGAACCAAAAGTGTGAAAATGGGGAAGATGACTAATAACAACGGACTAATGTAATTGGGCTAGCACATCTGGCTTATTGTATGATAGCAAGTTTTTGCCTTTGTTACCATGTGAAAAAGTGCTCATCATATTATAGCATTCACAACTTTAGAGGCACTGACATCCACAAGTTTTAGGATAATAATAATGTTCTACTGTTGGGTTATTATGTTTCAGAGACAGAGGCCCTAAAATTAGAGATTGAAAATATTTGAGACCCTCAATGAATCAGTTTATTCTTTTACACAGAAATATAATTTTGTTTCTTTGACATAGAAATATGGTTGATTCCACTATTATTTCTTCTAAACGTTCTCCTCCTGGCCTTGTGAAGAAGTTCCTCAGGCTGAAATTTCTTCTAATACAAACATGTGCAGAAAATTCATGCCAACAGTCAGATGCCCTATTTAATCAATCCAACCAAAAACACATTGTGCTTAAAGCACTAAGGAAGCAACCACAACTTTACTTTTGCTTTCACAATCCCGAGGTTGATCAGTCAGATGCCCTATTTAGTTTCATTATTCTTTTCTTGTTTCATGGGTGATTTGATCAAGTGAATTGCCATACTGTCGGAGTTATATTAGTTTATCTATGATGTTAGACACATCATTTTTTTCTGAGATGGGCATGTGTTTAGACGTGTAAGAGGTATTGTCACTACATAATAATTTGAGAATTGAATAGGTTAAAGAATATAGAAATAAGTCGAGACTCAGAAGATATCACCTTTTATCCTGTCTAAATCTGCTTTGGGGAAATCCAAACTATGTTCAAGTAACAATTTTGACAATGCCAATTATCCAATGCATTTGTTCCTAAATTTACGGGAACATTCTCATTTTGTGCCCAACGGATGTCCTTGAGTCTCCTGGCATCTAGGAATTTAATGAATTTTGTTAAAGGCACAAAAAAAGTGTAGGTTTACCTGAATAATAGGTGGGAATAGAAATCCAAACATTTCAAGCCCATTGATGCAGTGTGGGGGCTGCAAGAGGGGCAATCTTTGCTTCCCTAAGTTGGTGTGTCTTATGACTTCTTGATTTACTTTTTGCAGCAACTTTTCCCAACACTTCTCAGCTGAGGTATCTGCAAAGCTCTCACTCGGACACTCCTCTAAAGTAACCTGAATCATATGACCAAGCAAAAGAAAGCCCAAGCATCATCCAGGGAAAAAAAAAAGTAATAATTTACAAGCATAATTGGGTATTTTCAGATGCGTTCCCAAACAAATGATTCCAAAATAGTTTATTTTAAGACCACATTCACTAATTACAAGAATATTTGCTAATGCCTAATGGTAAGACTCCTATTTTCAAGTTGTAGATAGTCCATGCTTTCGAAAGGGAAAATAAGTGCAGGAGCATAGTTTTTGCATTTTTCTCAATGTTTAACAAGTATCTAAAAAAGAAAATAAACATGAAGGATCTCATAGATATAGATATAGATATATTTAATATAGGAGAGAGCTTTCAACAACAAAACTACTGAGAATTTTCTTTGTCAAAGCTAAAGAGGGATAAATGTTGGTCTACTTTACTTTCTGGAAAAAAAAATGTTGGTCACTAGCAAGGATCAAAATGTCGTGTCGACACGTCCGAAACGTCCGAAACGTTTCGGAATTTCAACACACCGACACGAAACATGGGTTGAATCCCAAAATTCCCATGTTTCGGTCGAAACGTCACTGTGTCGGACCGTTTCGGTCGAAACATGTCGAAACACGTCGAAACACGTCGAAACACGTCGAAACACCTGTGCTACCTTTTGTTTTTTTTTTTTTATTATATAAGTAATGAACAATCATATTTAATATCCCACTGCATTATAATTTTTTACTTTTAACTA
>CM042186.1:15742189-15762269 GCA_023539305.1 Ilex asprella
ATATAAATGAATATTAAAAGAATAAATATGTTAAATTAATCAATTATTTAGCTTATCTTTATAATAAATGGATTGTATTTGTATTTTTACATGTTTCCACGTGTTTCCATATTTTTTCTGCGTTTCCATTGCGTTTCCGAAACGTTTCCGAAACATTTCCGTTTTTGAACTGACCGAAACGGTACTTCGAAACGATATTTTGATCCTTGGTCACTAGTGCAATTGAAAGATCACAGCAAGGTTACACTGCTTGTCCATATTGTGTATTTTGTACTTATTAGATAAATAATTATATGTAACACCCCCTCTAATAACTTAAGCTTTTAGATGAGATGGTGTTCGATATGGTGGTATCAGACCCTAGAGGTCCTGAGTTCAAATTTCCACCAAGCCTCCTCCCTTACTACAATAAAAAATAAAAAATAAAAACCATGCAGATAACCACCCAAACAGGGGCCACACTGGAGGGGGAGTATTATATATTTACTTATGTAATGCCCCTCTCTAGCAGTTTAAGCTTTTAGATGAGATAGTTCAACAGTAATCTTTTCCATAGATTGTGGCATGAATGCAGCATTCTTCTTTAAATATGGAATCTGGAGAGGAGTCAAAATGCTATGTGAATGAAATCAATCCCAAACAACCCTCCATCCCTCACTCACAATCATGGAATGGGGGTTTGTACATGAAACCTACTTAGTTTCTAAATGCCCCAGAAAAACATTAAAAAGAAAAAGAAACAAAAAGAAAAGACCCACAGGTACATTCAGAACAAATTGCAGTTCCTTATTCTACATGAAATCTGTAGAATTACTGAAAAACCAATCTAACAATTTCCTGGGCCTGCAATTCTCAAATTTTAAATGCAGTAGAACCAAATCTTTTACCTTAAACAAAGGCCCAAGGAAGCCACCATCCATGATCTCTGATACATAGTTACTCACTTTGATTGGATTGAGCACATTAAAGAACTTTACACGACTTCTAAATCCTGTTAAAGAGACCAACAATATAAACCGCACATATCAGATTATGCCAACATAAACCAAACAGAAAATTTTGAAAACATTGTACTGCAGCTTACCTTTTGGGAATATGGCCTGCTTATTGCACCACAATTTCCCAAAAACAGCAGATCCACAATTCAGAAGATCAACGTTAAAGCTTGACTTTTGTAGAGAACAACTGTGGCTGGCCAGATGTTTCTTTACATCCGAGTGGTCTAGACTTTCAGTTTTCAATGAAATGTTCAATGGAACAGCTGAACCTGAACCCCGAAGATCAACCCCAAAAACCCTATTGCGATCAGATACACCACAATACCTGACATCACTTGAACACAAAGGGTGATCTTTGCCTGAAAGAACATGAGAAACTGAGGAACCAGAATCACTACCAAGTTGTATTATTTTTGGATCCTTTTGTGCATCTGAACTACAATTTTTCTCTTGTGTACCCCTCAACATACAAGTCTTAGCCACATTCAAAACAATGTTGTTATCTAAGCAATCAGATTTTAGCTGCAACCCACTTCCATGTTCTATAGAAATGCCATCAAGCTTCAAGCCAATACAGCACTTGTGCCCTAATTTACCTTCACAAGTTAAGGCTGGAATTTCTTCTCTAAGCAAATCTGTTTTCCGCGGAGATGAAGATAGACTAGAAGTTTCTCGCTCAGTGTCTGCCTGGACTACTCTAGAAGACAAATGACAATGTGAAGTACTAAAATGCTCACTATCATCTAAAGTTGTTTCTGCTATTGGAGAACAAGGTGGTCTTTCTTTTTGCTTCAGACAGTAGACTTCAGATATCTCTCTCTCCCGATCCAGTTTAGTATCAGTCCTATCTTCACCATTTATAGCAATTGATTGTAGATCTTCTGATACCCATGCCTTTACAGCATCCAATTGCCCTTCCAACGCTTCAATTAGTTTTTTTAATTCGTCAACAGTGTAGCGGAGGAGAACGAATTTATGACCTGGTTCACAGGAACAGATCAGATTCGCATGTTGAAGACATGCAAACCGGTCTGAGGAGCACTCACAGCAGGCGGCAGACAAGTGTAAGTCATAAAAACAAGAGAAACACTCTCTCTCATTGTTCAAATCAAAGTCACTTTCCATCTTTCTAAAGCGAAAATGAGAAGGAAGATGCTCTATTCGTTTCTCTTCTATCTGAACTCTATCCTGAAAAAGTTAAAAGTCATCATTAACTAGCTGAGAAAGAAAACAATATACACAAATTTCCACCATTAAAGCATCAGTGCATGCAGGGAGGCATGCCTATATTACACAGGAAAATTTGTGTAGATATGTGCATGCATATTTGCAAGTAGGCTTGCACATATGCATGTCCATTTGCATATTTATTTATATAGAGATGTAACTATATATAAATACAAGCACACGCATGTATACTAGTGTATATCTGCCAATCTACCTTAACTGCCTTGGTAAGCACCCCATCCCTCCCACAGACACTTTTCCAGCTCAAATTTCCTGGATTCTCCTTTTTGAGGATAGACAACTCCCGCAGGGCACGAATGGCTTCTCTGGCTGACCTTACTAGTAATTTGTCATGAGATAGTGATGTCTTGCGATGTTGAACACTATAAAGCTCCACTGCACTTTGTCCATGTTCTAACCAATCAACCGGGGCCACATTTACAGCCTCCGCACAGTTGAAGCCACAATTAAACCCAGAATGGTACGCCCTTGGAAAGGTGAGAATAAACTCCCCAGAATGCTGGACGGCTCGAAACACTGGTACACCCTCAGACTTTAGAACTGAAGGAGACAGCTGAGTGACCTGCCAAGACAGAACCATCATGATTCAATGCATAAATATCCCTGTTGAAGCCAGACAGAATTAAATCATATAAGCCCACATGCCATCACAACATAAATGTGATGAGGACAAGTGAAATTTGGATGAGTCTACTTCCAGTCAGACAAGATAAACCGACAAATCAGGATATGGAGCCAAAAAAATGGTTAATGCTGTAAGCATTAGTAAATCTATGCGATTTTTAAGTGTTTGACAGCAGCTTTTGGCATCTTTTTAGTGTACCCACATGCAAGGTTGTCAAAACGTGTATCACAAGGCGTATCGTTTTAACAAACAGTGTATCACATATCGTAACGTATTGCGTATCGTAAGATATATGCAGCTTTATAAAAGATATTAAAAAATACATATCCCTATGACAAAATGTTTGCACCACAAATTTCTCACATAAAACAAATTAAAGAGACTATAAGGACTAAAACAAAAAAAAATTAACAATCTAAGTATTGAAGTTTCTAACATAATTCATCAATATCAAAATTTAGAGAGTTCTAGTTCTAACATCTAAAGTAGCCAAATGAGGATACTTAATCAAACTATTTGCTCCTACGATGAAATGACATCGTTTTATTAAAGAAGACTTTTATTTCTTAAAAACTGTAGATGGTGAAATGACATCGTTTTATTACCTAGTGTTTAAAAAAATTATTTTCAAGTGAAAAAGTGTCGTTTTGTAGTTAAAATTCAAAAGAATTTTTTATTGATCTATTTTGTCTCACAAGGACGACTCGTACGTATCGTCTACTATATCAGGTGTATCATATCGTGTATCACATGATACAATACAAACCGATATACTTAAGCGATACGTATCATTTTTTTCATGTATTGCAACGTATCGTACATATCGTACGATACTAACAAGTAAGCCCACATGTACAATTCATATAGTGGAAATGACTTTGTTGTACGGTAATGCTCAAGCATAATAAGGATATAATAGCAGCACAAATCCTGACCTATTGCAGTAAGAACATATGTATTTTTGTCTTACCAGCTCATGAAGTAAATCTGGTTGTTCTTCGAACAAATCTGGCAGATGCTTTCTCATTGAATCCTCCAACACAGAAGCTTGGCTTCCAGGTACTCCATACCATATTTTTGGGTCTCCCCAATGTAAGTAGTTTAGTGAATAGAGATGGTGATCCTCAACATGCTTTTTCAAACACCAGAAACACAAATCAGACATCAGCACAATAAACAACAACTAAATAGCTTCCAGTTGAAAGGAAAAAGGAGGAAAGAAAAAAATAAAAAATTAGATTGTTCTTGTGGTTTATTAAAAAAGAATCAAAAAAGAAAGAGGTCTTGTGCAAAACTATGATTTATTCTGGGGGGTTGTTTTGGGGTAAATTACTTTGGGGAGGGGCTGTTGACATGTTCCAGAAGAGTTTTCCAGCAAGGGTTTGTACAGGCATAAACACTGGAGGCACTGGATTACAAAAGATTAATTTGTGTTTAAAACTCGATAGATGCTACAAGCAGTTGCTTACTTTTCCTAAACAAAATAGACAGCTACAAACTGCAATTTCTAAGCCAACAAAGCCACTAAAACTTAAAGTTAAACCATCCAAATATAAAAAAAAAATCAACTCTGAACAAATAATTGCTGACTTCATAATAAATCACCAATATTAACAATCATGATAGCTTTAAAAAAAACAGTTTCAAATTGTAAGTCTTTTCCATTTCAAATTGGTACCTTTAGAAACCAATTTAAAATTCAATTTCTTATCATTTATCTAAGGTTTGGTGCCAAGCTCAAAAAAAAAACCTACTAAAGTTTAGTACAGAAGTTTCCAGTTTCTTTCACATATAATAAGATTTGTCAGATATCTAAGTTATCTTATTCATGAAAGGTGGAGAGGATACATTAGATATTATATATTTTTTTATAAGAACATAAGATATCATATCAAACAAAAGAATGAGCCAAAAAACAAAATTGAGGCCAAAGCCAAATGCCAAACTAAGAAAGGATGTTTGTTGTGTATATCTTCCTCAAGATGTGTATATCTACCCATATATACTTATGGGTAGATTACTCCCTCAAACATGTAGACAATTATATGCCTGATGTTTGAAATAGTAGGAAAAGAAATGAATATCATTATGAAAACTTGGGGAGAGCTAAAGAAGAAACCACCATCAGCTATCCTTCGGAAGAGCTTAATGGACGAGGAGAAATTCTAATGCTTTGCTCCAATAAAACATACAATACTGAGTTAGAAAGATGATATCTTTAAATGTATTCACAATGGAGAAGTGTGGATGTGTAAAATCACGGTAGTTGATAGAATGTACTTCATCTTTGATGAATCAATTTGGCAGAAAGTGGAAGATAAGAGTCAGATTTTCATTTGTCCAACTTCTTTTGTAACGCTGAGTGAATGATATGAAAAGCTCTAGAGCTTAAGCAGAATGACCAGTAATTGCACTCTCGCCAGTCGTCATTTTGTAGAAGTTTGTGGGAAAAATTAGTGAGATGACGAACACAATTTTATTGTTGGGATTTTCATATGGTAATGGGGAGTCCTTGGTAGCTTAGTTTCAATTTCAAAATGATATTGTTTTTCATTGGACGCCCAACAACAATTAAATTGTAATCAATATGTAAAACAAAGTTAAGAGAAACTTCTAGATTTGATAATTAATAAAGGCATATGTTTTTGGAATTGGAATTAGCAGAACATTCTAATGTCGCGAGAAATCACGATGGAAAGTATACAAACAAGAAAAAGGGCAATTCAGGAATTCAGCAGTGGCATTTTTTTACCTTACTAAATTTTGGTATTAAATTTTAGGCCCTGCTACAGCTCCAGTGAGAGAGTAATGTAATAGCTATTGAACCGAATGGGTACACAAGGACCGAAACTAACTTTAAACGAAATAGTGAAAAAAAAAAAAAAGAAGATGCGATATATTATTGGTTTGACAGAAAGTATGGCCCTTGATAGAGCATAATGGAAGAAAAATGATTCATGTAGTGGATCCCAAAGATGTTGGGATAAGGCTGAGTTGAGTTGGTTAATTCCAAGCAGAAATGCCTGACAGCCTGATTCTTTGAGTTCCTCTTTTTAATCTTTCTCTGCTATTCAGCACTTTTAAATTGTGATCAGACTTTTCTAACCACATATTTCAAGCCTGAGAAAACCATACAAATCCAAGTTATTTCTTGTATCAATATTCCGCCCTAGGAACCTAAAACCTCTAACCAAAAGAAAAATGTTTTTGGGCTCTCGTTCATTGCCTCCTCGTAGTCCCCCATCCTGCCCCTAAACTCTGATGCATTAACCCCTTGCCACCACTAACTTATTTCCCCAGGCTCTTAAAATACCACCAAAAAACCTTCACTGGATGTCCAAATTTCAACCCAGTTTTCTCCTTGGGAAACCTACACCTAGAACTGTAAATGGAACAGATATGGATCGGATTGTGCTAAATCCAAATCCGATAATAATTTACTCAATGAGATTTTATTCCTTTATCTTTTTGCAGAGTTGCAAAATTCAATCCACATCCAAATCTGTCC
Organism: Ilex asprella; assembly: GCA_023539305.1. Lineage (NCBI taxonomy): Eukaryota > Viridiplantae > Streptophyta > Magnoliopsida > Aquifoliales > Aquifoliaceae > Ilex > Ilex asprella. Next base: position 15,748,569 of record CM042186.1, read on the forward strand.
ACATTTGAAAATCAGATCCGATCTGTGCTATTGTTACCATTCATTTGGTTATGCATCTGAAGCAAACCAAGACCAATCCACAAGTTGAGCATTTCATCCCTCATTATCATCAAATTCGCCCATAAGAAAAATGTTCTAATACTACAACCAAGACAATTCTTTGTCTATCATGAACCAAAATTAATAACACTATCAACTATATAAAAATACATATAAATATGAATACATATACACAGAGATAAACCCATTAATGAAATGGAAAACTACCAGAAAGGCAGACTCTTTTAATCATTATAGTCATCCATGGGTAAGAGAACCACGAGTTAAAAAAGAGGCACAGAACATGTTTAATACCTTGAAACAGAGGAGAACGTAACAACTTCAATTCGACAATCTCTAAATTTCAACAGTGACGGAGCCATAGATGGCCGATCAAAGCCGAAAAGGGTGGATTTGGCAAGTGAAGGAGAGAAAGAATGAAGGAGGGGAAAACAAAGATAAGTAATAGAAGAATATCGAATAAGACTCCAGTACTAGGAGTTTTATATCTATTGTTGACATAATACAAACCACGTCTATCATGCAGATATATTTGACTTTAAATTACGGTGACGATGAAAACACATTATACATCTATCATTTGATCAGGTCATTAACAGATCAATATTGATATATCCAAATGCAATGCAATGGATTTGGATTCCAATTCCAAGTCGAATTATTGGTAAAGATTATCGTCGGAGATAATCAAACATGGATTCGGATCAAAATTTAATCTCTTTATAAATCTACTTGCAATCATACACTTTCACGATAAAATCAATGCCAACCTCTCCCAAACTGTGACTAGGGCTAGATACTTGGCTTGCCAATCATGTGTTCCATTCCTGCTCTAAGCACATGGGGTTGACTATCACTTCATCATAAATTATTCGTAAGCAGGACAACCTAAAGTTGCAAAAGTCGCCTACATCAAGCCTAGATCACATACCTGAGAGTTTGCCTTTGTTGTACCTTTTCTGTTCCCTAGGAACATCCTTCACCTTCTAAACAATAATTGACTAGATAAACAAATACGATAAATCAAGCCGCAAGCTTAATGTGGTCTGTGAGATTTAACAAAATCTTCTCGTTAAAGGGTCAATCATTTTTGCCCTCTATTCTAGATGAACATAACAATCCAGTGAGTTAATCAAGTGAACCCAATTTTTTAGAATTCAAGAGGACCTAGAAATTTATTCGGAATTCGTGTGTCTTTTGTTATGGTTGGATTTGATTGAATAAAAAGATCTTTATGTGTGGACTTACTGTAACACTCCACCCTCCACATGGCATAATATTGTCCGCTTTGGGCCTACTGACCCTCACGGTTTTGTTTCTCTCAATACCCCTGGGAAAAGGCCTTATGTCATGTAAGGTAAGGGGCTTACTTATAAACCCAGCAATTTTCCTCTCCCTAACCGATGTGGGATACCAGAATCTCACAATCCACCCCCCTCAGGGTTGCACGTCTCCGTGCAGTAGCCTGCCAGCTACCTGCCCGCCCACTGCATGCGAGCACAGCAGGGCTCCACACTCGGTCCAGACGAGAGTAGGCTCTGACACCATTTTGTAACACCCCACCCTCCACATGGCATAATATTGTCCGCTTTGGGCCCACTGGCCCTCACGGTTTTGTTTCTCCCAATACCCCTGGAAAAAGGCCTTATGTCATGTAAGGTGAGGGGCTTACTTATAAACCCAACAAATTTTCTCTCCCTAACCGATGTGGGATACCAGGATCTCACACTTATTTAGGCTAAGGCTACTACTAATTGATTTTGTCCTACTCCAATTTTGATGCGGGATAAGTAGCATATAAATTCCATGTAAATGTGCTCAGGAGAATTAGTTTACATCCAGAAGCTTTTGAAAGATGCAGACAAGCCCGCACACTCGGTAATAATATCACTGAACAGGAAAAAAAAACTAAGAGTCTCAGTTCTTGTGTTAAATTGTTCTTGAATTAATTATGTTCTTGAATTATGTGCAATGTGAGGTTCAGTCTTCCATCAGAAACTTCAGTTTCCACTAAAGATGGAAAACTGGGACAAAGCATTTGTTAGGGCCTAAGACTAGCTGATTCTTAGATTTGCTGATTAAGTGCCCAAGCCCAACATGCTTCTCGCTTCTGTAATCCTTGCAGTGTATTTTATTTCTCTATTTGAACATCTGCACATCAATGAGCCCAGGAGAGAACCAGAGCATAACATGCATCATTCTATCGAATTAGTATTGTCCGAACTTGTTCAGAGTTTATAAAGCATTTCATTCGTAGTCTTATATATGCAAATTTCAAAACACGTTGACGAGAAGTACCAAGTAAAAGAAAATTAAACATCAACAAAAAAAATTGCCATAAGGCAAACAAAAATGCCATTCTATCTTTCCCCCTTTTTTAATCAAAAAACAAATGGTTAAACTTAAATTGCAATGGTTCCCAAGGCTTACCCAACAAAATGATGAGAAGCACATCCCTATATATAGCCATGGTACTAGAACTCCGGAGATATCACATCCTTCAAAACTTAGCAGGGAACCCGGCAAGCGCGGAAAGTTATTTAAATTCCAACCCGAAGTCACATATTGATCTGGTTTACTCTCGATGGAAGATGAAGCTTTTGGGAACCCACTCCCAAATAATCCAGTTTCCAAATCAGCCCCATAGCATACCTGAAATATTATAGATAAATAGAATCTACTGTACACGTGCATATTTCAAAAAATAAAGACTGGCACTGAAATATCATATTTCTTACCTCAACCTCATCTGTAGACCACTCAATGATTCGCCAATACTCGCCTTCAATATCTTCCACAGAGGGTTCCCATCTCTTGTTTGGTTCAGTCCCATAAACGTTTACTTCCTCCTTCGTATCCTTCAATCCAAAATAATAATCTTTGAAGTTACAGGAAAATTTCTCAAATTCCTCTAGTGTGAAGTCTGGCCCTGACTGAAACCCAAACTTCTCATCAGTGTCAGAAGTTGTATTGGTTTCAGAACCTTGGGAACTGGGACGTCTCCTCGTAGCTCCCATCTTTGAATGGGCTCGTCGTTTTCGCTTCCGGCCTCTTTTTTTTCTCATGGGCTCCCTATTTTGAAGCAAGTCAACTTGCTGAATCCGTGTAGAAAATTCGGCATGCTCCCATACCCTTTTGTCTTTAAGAGGGCAGGGTGGTCTCCAGGAAGGAGGTGGGACAATCCTACAAATCCCATATGCTTCGACCTTGGGGCGTATCCTTGCTATGTAACCAAGGGTATCTTGGAATTCCTAATGAGTGAAAGATTGGACAGAATAAGTAAAATAATTATCATATTGAGTGAAGTTATCAATCCAACAGATGACATCATGTCTCCATTGTCGGGGAAAATTATTACCTCAATTGTTGGATAAAATATAGGAGCTTCATCTATGATGGGTCTGCATGCTTCAGCAGGATTCCATCTTGCTGATACCTGTTCTACCATCAAACAATAGTCCCGTTAGCTAAGCACTATGAAAATGGAGGAAATGGTAACAGAATACTTTTCACTTTTGGAATACACTACTGCACAATGATTCAGGAATATTTACAACAAAGAAGAAAATCCAATTCAACCAAAAAATAAATGCAGGAGCTCCGAGTTAAATGAGAGTATTCCAACTTCTTTAGGGGTAGAATCAACTAGTACCCAGCAAATAATACAAAAACAGAAAACACATGTGCAAATATTTTCTGCAATCAAGCCATTCAGCCACAACCAATAAACGAACAACAGTGCTAGGCTTTAGTCGACAACCCATTCACAGATACTGCTCACTCCATTAAATTAACAACCATCTGGAAGCAGCATTAAGTTTCTGTACCTTCCCACTTCCAGGATTGGCTGAGACAAATTTATGGGCATGCCTGGAAGATTGATCCTGAAAAAAAAAAAATCTGTCAGAATCTGTAGGCAAATTTTAGATTCTTTGCTTTACCTACAAATTTTATCAGTTTAAAAGCTGCAACAGACACATCAATAGGGAATCAATCATGCAGTGCAATGGCAAAATCAGTTAAAAAATCATTTGGAAGTGTTATGTTTCACAACTTTTTTATGATAACACTATATGCTCACATTGGAATCCATGGATTCACAATTGGGTTTCATTATAGCAAATCCTAACACTTCAAACATACCAATGATAAACTTACCGAAAAAAAAAATACCAATGATAAATTACAAAAAAAAGCATCTTATGTCTACAACCACCTCTAATAATAATACAGTAAACGAAGTGTAGACTTTGATTCACAAATTTTGCTAGAAAAACCCCCATATGTCTTCCTCTTTTGGGCAAACCATCAGGCCCAGTCTGGATGGCAGGAACAAAGGACCCTAATGGGAATCTCAATGCTATGTACAGTGTGCACTATTGCTTTTCATTCCCACCAGAAGGTAGTAATCTCACGTCCTTAACAAACATAATGTATAATTGTGCTAATTACCGAACATAGTGGTCGTTGGGAAAAAATTTTACCGAATCAACCGCATGAATCAAATAATAACTATTACTGGGAAACTGCAAGCAAAAACAAATAAATAAAAACTATTACTGGGAAACTTAACCCTGGAAATGGAATTGCACTCCCACGTTCTCATTCTACATTTTCCTTCCTTCCATCCAAACTAGGCAGTCCAGTAGTAACAACTAACAATCAACAGAGTGACCAAATTATGAATGTGCTATGTCCTCCAATATCGAGTTCTACTAATGTGATAGTCCTATCTTGACTCAAAAAAGAGTACCACAGGCATGAGCACCAGCACCATACCTATGGATAACTCTTGTATTAAATTAAATGCATTTCCTTGTACATTTGCCCAATAAGCTTAAGGTCGTGGTTTCGAACCTGAGGATAGCTACTTTGTACAAATAATGTGAAAGGTTAGGTATTTGCCAAATCTAACCCTCCCAAACCTTCATCAATAGCGTAAACTAGGTGATATTTTTTCACATTGGATCCCCATCATTGAATTGAAGGCATTCGTCTTTGTGTCTAACATCTAAGTAATTGAAGACATAAGGACTTAAGACATACATGTAAAAATACAAAAAAAATAGTCAAGGTTCCATTTGCTTTGATGGAAACTCAGAGCTTTTCTTGTCTCAAACTGACAATTTATCCTGAAGCTTTGGCTCCATCATACTGGGGAATGTACTATAAGGGAAAGAAAAGCTTCCCAGGATAATATGAGTAAAGAAGCCTTTCCCAGAATCTATGGAAAGGAGATATCAAATTTTTCTCAAATCTTTTTTCTACATGAACTTTACAAAGGGCAAGAGAATATATTATAGAAAAAAATGGTATCTTTCAAAATTGATCTTCTTAACTGGAATACTATAGCACAAATGAAAACTTAAGTAGATTTCTATCATCTCTCTTCATTGGCATTGGGCATCAATATTCTTTACACTTTATACAGTATAAATTTTCTGGGAAATGTTTTCAACTCAAACACATACAACACATTAGGTGAAGTCTATACAACAACTTAGTGAGGCAGGTAGAGAAAGAAATTAGGAACTGATAGAGGTTGCAATCTGTAATAAAGAAACAAAGGCAGCATGTAAATGCATTCAAGTAATATGAAGAGAAAGATGAAAACCTTCATTTTCTTTTCACTATTAGATTCTGCCACAGAGTTTATATCAAAACGTTGCTAATCAGTCCAATCTCTCTCTCCGAGGAACTGCCTATTCTTCACTTCCTTGTAATGTCTGACTCTAGATCTATCTGCAGTGGTTCTGGATCATCCATGACATATCTGACTGAAACTCCTAATAAGGCATTTCCTCCCTCCTTAATGGTACAAAGCTTAGAAAATAGACATTACCACAAACTGAGATTGCTGGATGCCCTTGAGTGGAGCAATGCTGAATGCACTCTACTCTGTTAAGGTTCAACTGCAAACACACCAAGAGGAGAAAAGAAAAAGTGAATAAACAAGCATCTCAGATAACTGACAACTTTAAACCGAACGTATTCAAACCCAAGACCTCTGATGTTAATACACGACAAAGTTTATTTCGCATTGACTAGAGAGAGAGAGAGAGAGAGAGAGAGAGAGAGAGAGAGGCAATTAAATCAATAACTAATAATAGCTGAAAAGAAGAGCCCAAAAACAAAAATCAGAGGTTAAGGATGAACTTCTAAAGGATCTGGCAAATTCTAAGGTAAACCAAATAGCAAATAATGTTTTCAGGTATCTTTTGTCCAAGCAGTTAACAGGCAGACACAAAAAGTATCCCTCAAGAAGATATTATGAAAGATATGATGCAAGATATACAACTTGAGCTGTAGTAAACTAAAAGTAATCAACATTCTATAACGTACGTGACGAGCCACATTGGTCAGTAAATAATCATGCGTAAACTTAGCAGTTCAATAAAAAAGGTTCCATATCATCAAATAAAGAAAAAACTTCCCATTTTTTCATTTGTGAAGACATGAAAGTTATGCAAGTACCTACACTAATTCCCAAAGAACAAGAGCTGAGATATTTGTAAAGGTGTGATATTTAAAATTCAAATAATTATTACTCTGTGATGATGCTATGGTTATTGATTATGTATGGACAAAGATTCTGCTGGCTTTACATGTTATGGATGTCACTCGTGAGGTTAGGCAAATGATACCTATAAAGCAAGAGCCCAAAATTGGAGTTTCACCAGTACAATTTGTTTTACCAAAAAAAAAGAGTAATTTAAAGAATGCATTTAGCTGCATTCAGCCTTTTCGAGATCCATTTGGCATTCTAGTTTTCAGTAATTTCTGGAAGTAAATGACATCCAATGCAAAACTCTCAAAAAATGTCTCCATCTAACAGGCAGAAAGTAATAAATATATTGACGCTTAATTAACACTGATACTCTAATAGCTCACCGTACACAAGGTAAAAAAAGACATCAGCACAAATCAATGTACTAGTTGACAATGTTGAGTCTCTAAGGCTGCAAGCAATATAGAGATTTGTTCCTTATATTGAACATATCAACCAATCTAAACTAGGTCTCTACATCCAGAAGCAACCAACCATTAAGAAATAGTAACAAATGAAAGCCAGCTCAAAAATATCATAACTCTACCAAAAAGAGGAGGTTAAAGTTCTTAGTAAATTCTTCACAAATATTTGGCGATCAAAGATCATGTTGGCATGATGTTGAATGGGAGATTATTTCAAACTCATCACCATACAGATGTCAAGATAACTAAAAAAAATAGATTCATAATTGCAACACAGAGAATAAGCCCCTCATAGCCGAGTTATTGATATCGTTGGGATCGATTCACAGAATAGACATCCTCATGAAGGATCAATACGGTAGCAATAAACTATCCTAATATTATAAGCATTCTAAAGACATACAAGCTGATAAACAAGGAGCAATTGAACAGAACATAGGAAAATCTAACCTTTTGGATTGTAAAACACTGCTGCCGGTGATAATTGTTCTATTGACTAGACGTAATTGTGAGACTCCTGTAAAACAGAACCCTTTTCCTGTCCTAGCCAATTCAATACAGACTCAAATCACCAAAAGGTTCGAACCATGGAGAAAACTCTTCAAAAAGATAAAAACAATGTTGTAACTGCAAGGGTCAACCTAATCTGGTCTGACCAGAAACCCAAATACAATAAACAGTTTCTACCCTTCTCAATTCAATAACTGGAAAAAACAAATTGAACCCATTAAAATATTAGGTTCCCGCAAAGAAGCAACACATAAAAGCCTCAATTCCACAAATCTACCAAACCTAATTGATCAAATGCACTGTTCAACTAGAAATTTGGGTGAACATAACATTTACAACAACAGTGAATTTTTTTATCCTCAAAAGGGTAAAACAAAATTAAAAATGAGGGAAACATTTACCACAGTAATAATTGTGAACAAGAACAGAAAACCAATAACCCAATACCTGTTTATTGACGGAATTAATAATAAGATTGACAAATCATGATGGATGATAAACAGAACAGAAAACCCCTTAGTCCATTACCTATTTTTCACAGATTTAATATTAAGATTGACAATTACCTCAAGAACAGCTAAAAATTTCACGTTGAAGTCAGTGCTGCCTTTTGGAATTTTCTTTGCACTAAAAAATGTGTTTCTTATGGGGAAAAAAAAGAACAAAAATATGACGGGTAGGATAAGGACTCCTGAAAGGAGAAGAAGTTGGATCTAGAGAGAGAAAGGAGGAGACGTTTTTTATACAGAGAGAGAGAGAGAGGGTCAACCTAGAATTGAAGGCACGCGCGCACACGGTTTATAACTGAAATCTGTGAAACCAACCAACCGCGTCTTAGAAAAAGAACTCTTCTCTTCTGTCTACCCTTCTGAACACAATATATATTTCTCATGAGGGTGGTCCCTTAGCACCCACGCAATGTTATGCTAAAATACTTGCACTTTTTGGCACATGATTGTCCGTTACTTTCATGAATAATAAGTACTAATAATGGGTCTGTTTATAAAATACTAGCCCTCACGTGAGATGCAAAGAATTTGGACATATTCGTCTTTTGTCTCTATTTTTTCTTTACTTTTTATTTTTATTATCATCATTCCATTAAAACTTAGATAAAAATTTAGGGTAATAAAATAATTAAGAAAAAATAGGATGGTAAAACTATGTTTTAATTAGTGACATATTTTTTAAAAATTTTAAATAAGTAGTAATTAATTAATACGATAGAGAGGTAGTTACATGATATATATATGTGTGTGTGTGTGTGTGCGCGTTATAATATAATTGATTAAAATTAAAAATTCTAAGAAAAAAAGAATGTGGGAGGGAAGGCTTCCTTCCACCTCCCACCTAATTTTATTTTTATATATATAATATAACTATCTATATCTGTATATATTTATCTATATATCTATCTATATCTATATATATTGACTATTATGCCGCCATAAAAAAAGAGTGAAAACACTTATATCCTTACGTATTTAATAATTTGTAAGTTAATTAGTAAACCTCAATGACTATTGTGTTTTACACTCTTTCCCCTCCCCGTCTCCCTCCTTCTCACAATTAAATAAGCAGACGATAGATGTGCTCCTCCTTCACATGTAATGTTAGTTGTTCTTCCATTCTCCAATTAACCTTAATGGTTATTGTTAGAGGTATTAATCGAGCCTAATATACACATAAACGAGCTGACTCGTTTAACTATTGATTCATAAACGAGTCTAAAATAGTGTTCAAGTTCGATTTGATTAACAGCTCTAGTTATTGTGTTGTGTTTAATTACCGAAAACCTCAATGTGTGCTTGCGTGGACAATACAATTTAGTATTTAACATTAAGTCACATTGGGTATTGCTCTTTTATATTAGACTAAGCATTTGCATATATAATTATATTATATAATTATTAATTTTTATTTTATTGAATAGATTGATAGATTGCTTATAATGTTATTATATTATTACATACCTAAAAACAAAATATAAAATGTATATAATAACTTAACATATACAAGACTTTACTTCTTAATATAGATATAAGTAATTGTAATCGTATTACTGATAAATGAATTCAAAAGAATTTTAAAGTCCTTATAAAATATTCCAAAATAAGTTGAAAGTCAGTGTAAAAAACAAAAATTAGATGACAATATATACATGGGCATAATTAACTTTATTATAATAATTAAGGATAAAATAAGAAAATATTTTTTTTCAATATATTTATATTATTGATATAAATAATATATATAAACTTTAGACTTTTATAAATAACTAGTAATGCACCACGTGCGTTGCACGTGCATAATTTCCATATACAAAAATATTAATAAAAAGTATTAGGTATATGTGTACATACATTAAATATCATTTCAAGTTTATCAAAATTATATTTTTATTGCTCGTATTATATTATAGAATTTGAAAATATTGTTTGTTCTCAACGATTCATTGTTTTAAGTATAAAACAAAGATAAAAATAATTTATTTGAAATTCATTTGATTACGTTTCAACTTATAATTCATTGAATAAAATAAAAATAATTTTTAATATTCTAATCAATGCTTATTATAATTAGTTAGGCTAATAGTGATAAAATATATGATTAATAACACTTTGATTCTCTAAAATGTGCGATTTTTGTCAATTTAGTTCTTAGTATATAAATTTTGTCAATTTTATCTCTAAAATATTTAATTCTCGTTTCAATGGTCCCTAACCAGATGGTCAATTAAGTTTTTTTATGAAATAACCATATGTTATTCCATCAAATTGTATCACGTGAACACTTTTATAAAAAACTTAACAGATTGTATGTCTACTGATCATTTAAACATTAACTAAATATTTTTGTAACACCCCAAATATCCCCTTAGACGGCATTATATTCTAAAGACCATTTACAATCATGAGGACAACTACATAATTTCACATCCAAAAGAATTTACTTCATCATTCAAGCATATACAATAACATCCAAGAGAATATGCCCAACAATGGCATTTACATCTCCAAAAGAATCTCAAAGTCAATCTTGGCAGCGGAATACAAAATAAACTAGACTGCTCAGTGTACAAAAGAGTATCCTAGTCTAGTACAAAAGAAAAAGGGGCGCTCTATGCATCCACCTCAGGATCCACACTCCCATCAATTGGAGTCTCCCACTAGGCGGCCTCCTCGGCTCCTAACTCCTCCTCAAGCACATAATTTGGAAAAAAGTTAGCAGTAGGGGGTGAGCACGAAGCTCTGTAGAAATTTTTTCCCAAACCTAAACAAGGTTTAAAAAACATTTAAAATTCGGTTGGCCTCATTTCGCAATTATCATATATACTTTTTTGAAGGGAAAATCGGACATTTTAAATAGATCTCAAGTTTAATCGGTAGCAATAATCAACGGGAAAGAATAAAATAAATTTCGCAACAATAACTATTTCAAACTTTAAATTATTTAAGAAGGGCGTCTTCCGATGCATTGTCCCATACCAATGTACCGGCAAGAAACGACCCACTCACAACCCCATGTATATTGGTTCATCCCCGTACTATGTATGTTGATTGCTTCTCATGAATCTACCCAACGATTATACCTAGTCCACCAATCACAATCACAATCACAATCACAAGCACTTTAGAAAAGGACGTCTACCATCACAATGACAGTGACGAGTCCCTTCCTAGGAAAAGTATACTATCCCTCGTTCGAACTCCAGTGAACGATAGTGGTTTCATTACCAAATAACAATCCACTACAAGTGCTAGGAAACCATCTCATCCTACACTGGGATAGACTAACCTTTAACACTCTACAGCATCTCTCGAAGGCAATCCAAGTCCATCACAACAACCATACAAATGAAGAAATCAAAATATACTCAACTCACAACCATTTCAAGGAATTACTAAATTCCACAATTATGATGATTGAAGGCTTCACGTCAATTTGATGTGTTTGCAGTTGAATGGAGATAAACATGGCTTTGAAAGACCCTCGCATACCACTTAGGATGAAAGGAGTTCAAAAGATAGTTTGAAGGTAGCTCGGGAGCAAAGAAATCAAGAAATTCAGAAATAGAAGCAGAACGGTACCGATACCGGTACTATATAGAGACAAATCCATTTTTCTTCAAACCAAGGTTGAAAAATGAAATTTAAAAGTTACCCAACCATCAAAATGTTCAAAACATGGCATTTATTGCAAGGATATCAATAATCTTGCATTTCATATCATATATATAAGAGTAAGAGTGAAAAATATACATGTATATATCCTAGCCTCAATGTAAGTGAATGGAATAAAATCCCCTACCTCAATGCTCAAGAGTTTTAGTCAAATACCCAAGCTTCAAAGACTCTTTCCTTTCCCTTCTTTCCCCTTTAGACTCCTCCTTGGTCTCCAAAATGTATGGGTGAGAGGGTATGGAAGTGTGTAATGAAAGGTTGGGGGAAGGGTGTTCTTGAAATCTAGGGTTTGATCTTCTAATTTGGGTGTAATTCTCTTAATGTGTGTGTTTTTGATCCTCCTTTCTTTCTCTCTTAAGCTTTCTAGGGTTTGAAATGGTATATGGACGACTAAGGAGGCATCCTAAAGTATTTATAGGCCCAAAACGTGACCTAGATCGCGATCACCGGTACTCAAAACCTACTGGAATCGAGGTACCGGTACACGGTACCGGTATGCTTCAGCGGGCAGATTTTTCCTCTGACTTCCAAGGCAATTTTTGACCCATTTTTAGGTCGAATTGAAAATTTTTCATGAGATACACTTTTGTAGCCCTAGATGTCTACTATCTACTGTCAAAATTTCAGATTAATTGAACATACGGATAAAAATTTATGGCCAGAATACTAAGAGGTGTCCAAAATATTTTCTACCCGAAATTTACGTAAAGTGTGTTTTTATTCCGGAGTACTTCCAAGCTTCTAATGCACCTCATATTACCTCTTCCAAGGTTTTTCGACCTTTCGGATTCAATGGAGACCTTAGTTTGACCTAAAACTATTTAAAAACTTACCTATTAACTATTTCCAAGCCCATATGCTTTCGAAACATAAACTTCCCAAATCCATTTGTCTCCCAAATATTTATTTCTAATGTTGTAACCTATGTGATTCATTTCTACATTATTATATATAAAAGAACTACTAAACTAGTATATTACTATATTACTATACGCATGTGGGGTATTACAATCCACCCCCCTTAAAGAAAGTTTCGAAGTAGCGAACAAAAATGGATACTTCTCCCGTATTTCTTGCTCCGGTTCCCAAGTTGTTTCCTCCACGCCATGGTGTTGCCACATGACTTTCACCAGTTGGATTACCTTGTTGCGAAGCACTTTCTCCTTGATATCAAGAATCTTCACCGGCTACTCTTCGTAGGTGACTCTATCTTGCACTTCAATATCCTCCAAATCCACGACATGCGATGTATCTGGTTGACACTTTCTTAACATCGAAACGTGGAACACGTCATGAACTCCTGACAACGGTTCTGGTAGCCGAAGTTGGTATGCTACTTTGCCCATGGTCTTGATCACTTCAAATAGACCAATGTACCTTGGGGCGAGTTTTCCTTTGTTGCCGAATCTAAGTACGCCCTTCTTGGGTGACACTTTGAGAAATACAAAATCTCCCTCCTTGAATTCCAAAGGTCTTCTTCTTCTATCCGCATAGCTCTTTTGTCGACTCTGGGCTGTGCGTAATCTCTCCCGAATGAGCTGAATCTTCTTCGTTGTCTCCCGCACAATCTCGGGCCCAAACATACTACTCTCTCCGACTTCCAACCAACACATCGAGGTTCTACATGGTCTTCCATACAAAACTTCACACGGTGCCATCCCGATACTCGCTTGGTAGCTATTGTTGTACGTAAATTCCACCAACGGTAAGTGATCGCTCCCACTCCCTTTGAAGTCCAGTGCGCAAGCCCGTAACATGTCTTTCAAAATCTGTATCACTCTCTCGGATTGGCCATCTGTTTGAGGGTGAAAGGCTGTGCTGAAATGTAACTCTGTCCCCATAGCTTGTTGTAGACTTTGCCAAAAACGAGCCATAAAACGAGAATCGTGATCCGACACGATAGAAAATGGAACTCCATGCAATCGAACAATCTCTTGAATGTACAGTCTGCTCAAGGTCTCTAACGAGTCTGTGG
>CM042186.1:15770560-15789738 GCA_023539305.1 Ilex asprella
ATCCGGCTTCAATTCGGATATGAGCTTGCGCCCATGGATTTTTTTGATTTTAAAATTTTTTTGTTGCATCAATGCCCTTTCTAACCAATTTATCCAACAATACAAGGGATAAGAAGTCAAAAATCTCAACCAAAAAGACGTGTAGGCAAGTCTATGCAATACCAACAATGGAGTATACAATTCCTCTTTACAAGTTTCAACACTTGACTCCATTGCAATGCCCTTCCCAAGTTGAGAAATGTGAATCTCAACACCACTCTTAGATGGAAAAATGACCTTGGGATTATTAGCCTCATGTGATATAATATCTTCATTAAACTTTTTACAATCAAGAGTAGTGGGAGATTCAACATCAATATGCAATCCATTGGGAATATCGCACTCAATACATTAACTATGCTCAAAATGTTGTTCATCATGCATAATTATAGCATTGGTCAATGTATTAAGTTGATCTCCAATTTCAGAAATTTGTTGGGCTACTTGGGCATTGAATTCCATTTGGTATTGCATAAACTCATAAAAAGTATTTTTCAATGCTTGTTCGGTTGAGTCCTCATATGTTGGATAGTGGGAGAATTTATTTGGTGTTGTGAGATTGGATGGAAAATTATACGGTTCATTCTCCCAACCATGACTCGGATGACTCGGTGTAACATAATGGTTGGGATAAAAATTTTCGGAGGCCAAATTTGAATTTGAACCTTCGCATTCAAAGGGTTGAACCGAATAATTTAAAGGGCATTCACTAATGAGATGTCCATTCTCACCACAAATTTCGCAAACGTTTCCAAAATAAGGGACATTTATAGGGCACTCACTAGTGATGTGTCCATATTTACCACAAATCTTACAAACGTTTTCAAAATAAGAGGTCATTCTTGGGCACTCACTAGTAGCATGCCCATACTCATTGCAAATCTCACACACATTTTCATAATAAGAGGCATTTGATACATTTTCATAAAAATTATAAGACATAAAAAAAAACACAAACTAAAACAAAATATTTACAAATGAAACAACATGCCTTGGCCCGTGATGAAAATCACGAGACTTACCATGCCGTCCAAAATCACCCTCGACTCAACGCTTAACCTTCCCCGGCAACGACGCCAAAATGATTGAGTGAAAATAATGTCGTTCCTAACCTCTCAACACCACCCTAAAATGTGTATGGCTTATGTGTAAAGGGAGTGTCACTCTCCCTCGGAATAATATAAGAGATAGGGAACAACGGAATGTGAATGGTGGAAAATGGATGAACAAAATATGTGCGAAATGAAATGTGGAATGTGCACAAAAGTGCTCCCCAATCGCAAGGAGTCTTTCGTGTGTCGTGTTTTACTTGGACGAGTATTCCAAGGTCGTCTCCTCAGGGAAGGAAAGGAAGTTTTGTGAAAGTGATTTTACAAAAAGGTAAAAAAAAATGTAAAATCTTTTGTTTATGTTTTGGGGTTGTGTTTGTAAATGAAAATGCAAGAAAACAAGTGTTGGCTAATCCAAAGGATTCATTCCAATGGGAATACCAAATCAACTCAAAGCCTTCCTCCGATTGAGCATGAATGAACGATTGATTCGGGGGAAGCTAGGGACGAGATTAGTGAGTTTCTAAGCATAACCCGTGACTAGGCCTATGGGATATCAAAGGCTCACCAACTCATCCACTCTCAACCCCGTCAAACCGAACCATTTGACTCAAAAGGGAGGAATGAAGAAGAGTTGAAATGGAATCCCCAAGAGGAGGTCTTCCCTCGGATTAACCAACTTAAAATCTAGCTACTCATGATAAAATGAAAGACAAGCATAATATAAATGGACATAATGAAGAAATGAAGCATGGAACTTAAATAAATGCAAGAAAACATAAACTAAGAAGAAAAATATTCAATACCCATTTTAAACTAAGAATTGAAGAAAACTTGAAAACATAAATGGTGAAAGCTAAGAAACTAAACTAAACTTGCAAAGCAATGGAATTAAATGACATTGAAAGTAAATAAGGAAGCTTACACAAGTCTTACAGCAATGAAAATGGTGAAGAACAAGCAAAAACGAAATTTACATTACACTATTCATTGTCTTCCTCCTTGGAGCTTTCTATATCTACTCCTAAGCTTAGGTAGCCACCTCTCCCCAAATGCTGAATATTGTTGAGATATATGGAGTGTATGCCTTGCAAAAAACGTCCATGGGGGTTCCCCAATGTGTGTGAAAGGCCTCCCATCAATAGGAGGTTAATTTGAATGCATTGGACAGGCTAGGTCAGGCCTAGCCTACAACTGCCAGGCAGCCCCTCTTCCCTCACATCCTCATTAATGCTCAAGCTGCCCAAGTCATCCAAATGTGTCAGGGATCCCTGCTCTTGTGTAAGAAAATGTTGGGGGGCAAACGGGAGAAGTGTAGGTGGGACCCCCAAGCCTCAAAGTTGAGTTATAGGCTGTTTTTCAGCCAGAAGGTTCGTGGTACCGGTACTATTTTTTCTACACTGGACCACCTTTGATAGAAATGGCATAACTCTTGATCTAACCGTTGGATTGAGCTGAAATTTTGACACAATACATAAGACATCCATATCTACAACTATCATGTTTTGAACTTTTCTTGATTCCGAGTAGATCATGGTCAAAATGGAGGACAACCGAGGCAGTGCTTCCCATTGATGTGGCAGCTGGTGCCTTTGTTCCAAAACACCAATGCCTCCTTGATTTCTTCACTTTTAAGCCTCCAATTCTTCATGTATTGTGTCCATGCCATTACCACACATCCAACATAGTTGCAAGGTCCTAAAATCCACCATTTAAGCTATCAGAACATGCAACATCGAGAATTCAGCATTATTCATAAAATAGGCTAACACTAAGTGATTAAATGCAAAAGTTGAGTTATAATGAATGTAATGAGGCCATGAAATGTGCAATATTATGTGCTCATCAAATAAAAAATCCATAAATTTGCAAATTTATGGTATATACATATATGTGTGGGTATGTATTTGTGTTCATGCAAAGATTGATTGTTTATATGAAAAATATTGATAACGGATTTCAACAGGGAAATTTGGTTTAATCTCAACCTTTATTTGTAAAATAATGTGTCCTTCGTTAAACTTCTAAATAAAATTAATGAATGCTTCACTTAACTCTTGTTGATTCTTTTTTTTTTTTTGATAAATAAAAAAATGGGGTGGGGGCAAGGAAGAGCGCCCTGCGACCACCCCGTTAAGCCTTCACCGGTGGGATCATAAGGCCACTGACCGCGCCTGGAACACCTCTCGAGACCAGACCTAGCTAGGCTAACATAGCGGCCAACTACCAAGCCCTAATGGGGGCTCCAGGATTCGAACTCCCAACCTCTGGGTGAGGAGTAAGGCCTGTACCACCACTAGGAGAAACTTTTTTTTCTTATGTCACTTTATGCTCATTTGTCTCCACTCTCTCCACCTAACTCCCACCAAAATTGTCTCATCCAAATGATGAACATAAATAATTACGTATAGATATAGAAAAGACAACCTAGATGATAAAAAAACCCTCCCCTAACAGTATAGAATCATTACTCTACCATGTATCGATATCTGTATTTATACTACTATAAAATAACAATAAGTGAAAAACTTTTGTTTGATGATATTAACCCTAATAATGTAGTTATGTCCATACTACCATTTTAGAGTTAGAATATAATATTAATGCTATATTATCTATGATTGTGACTCTTGAGCTACTATTCTATATTTTTATCTATATCAATATTACTTTTAAATAGCAATCAATATTTTGAAAAACTTTTGAATTCTTTTTTGTATAATCGTTCCATAAAAGTTTATATCTTCCCCTCATAACTTCTATATTTCCTTCTCTAATCTTTCATTTTTTTCTTTCTATTATCTTCCTCACTTTGAAGTCTACAAATTTAATTTAAGTTGTTGAATTAAACATGATTTTGATGATATTAATATATATAATAAAATACAGCTAATTGAGATTGTAATTTTCTGACTTTTTTTCCCTTTTGAAATACAAGTAATGAAATTGTTGCGAGTTTGAGATCAAATGTTATTGAAAAGTTTGTAGAGGAGCCATAGATCGGGGAAGCGTAGATTTTTTTAACGTAAAAAATCAGGTCCAATATTGATTCAATTGATTGGGGTTAGTTGGTTAATCTTTTTACTAATTTTTGTTCATTCTTAATACTGATTCTCAATCGCTTTCTTCATGTGCTCTAATGAATGCTATTAGCCCACCAGCATAATATACGTGTAATATGAAGTTTATTTGATCTCTAATTTAAATGAAGGATTCAATGCTTTTAACTGCTTATATTCTCAATAATATATACTCATTATTCTAATATCCAACATGTGTATGTTTGGTCAAGTCTTTTGGCATTCCAAAAAAATTTTCAAAAATAAAATTTATAGTGTAACAGATTCACCAAGTGGTAAACGACTGGGAAGATAAATTGAACCCTCTCTAATACAAAGATCAACGTGGGATCCACATTCTATTGTAATTTGTTTATGATATTAAGGCTACTGAGAAGATAGAAATCATCGGGGAAGAAAAGCAGATGGACTCCCACGAGCAATGGGACGATATGCTATGGCATTTTTGGGAGTCTGTTCTATAAAGAATAAATATGGTCTGATGTTGTCATTTCTTTAGAGTTAGTTGATTGATCCATTGTGCATCAAACTATCAAACTAAAGTCTTGAAGCATATGTAACTAGCTGGTTAATTGATTGGAAGGTTATTATATGTACATTTATATTTTTATTAGGTTCTATGATTGACAAAGCCCTTTGAATAATAATGAAGACAAACACTCTGTCCTTTATTCTGCCATTGGAATCAGATGCTAAGATGGCTCTAAGTTAATTTTTTGTCTCCTAGTCTTGCTACGATTACCATTGTAAGATCTATTTGTGTAGCATATCTCTGGGTGTTTTTTTTTGTGAAGTAATATGCAAAATCAAATGGAATTCGACTGCTAAGATAATTGGAACAAACAACAATTGAAAAAAGAGTGATATGACTTCGATGAGGATATGTGACATTGGAGATGCATATCAAATTTCATTGGCATTTTGGGTTTCTTGAGTATCTTGCATAGAATTTTTGTTATCGTTTTCTTTCACTTTAATTTGTTAACTTAATCACTTATCTTAAGTGAGTTTGTTTTTTACATATGTTTGAGGAAGTTCTGTCCAAAATAAATTCTATACAAATCTCTTGAAATCAGGGGTGAAGTCATGGGTAAGTCATGATATATTCATATTACTACCATCTTTCAACTTGAGAAGGTGAAATTAGTAAAAAGACCATAGTCTGGTCCCTTGCTTTGGCTTTTTAATTATTTTATTCACTGCTAGCTGGTTGAACATAAAACATTAAAAAATACTATGTGAAGGATGAATTCAGTACTCAACGAAATTAATTCCTTTATTATTGTAGTATATTGAGAATTGTACAATTGTGATACTTGAATTGTTAGTAGAAATTGTGCTTGGTTAAGATTACGGTTGTTGAGAAAATTGTGGTTTCATCTATTGTATTATTTGGGTGTGACGGACTTCAATTGTCTTTGAAATTTGCTGTAGAGTGTTAGAGGTTAGTCTATCCCAGTGGAAATGAGATGGTTGTCAAACACTTGTAATGAATTATTATTTGTGAGAGCAACCACAATTGGTCACATAGGTTCGAGACTAAGGGATGATATACTGTAACGCCCCAAAAACCACCTTGAACGACATTACAATTCATAACCATTCACATCACGAGAACACTAAATAAAGTCCATCAATAAATAAGACTTCATGAAATCATCCATAGAATTTATAACATTATCCAAAAGAATATTCTCAACTATGGCCTTTATATCCCCAAAAAAATTTAGCTATTATAATGCAGCGGAATAACAAAAGAAAACTAGACTTCACAATGTCTCCAAAATGAATTTCCTAGTCTAGCATCAAAAGAAAGTGTCGCTCTAGGCGTCCACCTCGGGATCCATGCTCTAGTCTATCGGAGTCTCCCATTATGCGGGCTCCTCGACTCCCAGCTCTTCCTCTAGAGGATAATCTGAAAAGATTGTTAAGTAGGGGGTGAGCACAAAGCTCTGTGGGAAAATTCTTCCAAACCTGAACAAGGTTTAGAAAATATATATAAAATCGATCGGTCTCATTTCACAACTAGCATATGTAATTTTAAAATAAAACAAGGAAATTTTAAGCAGATCTCAAGTTTAACAATAACGATAAATTTAACGGAAACAATAAAAGACAGCTCTCAACAATAAATTGTATTTTCATGTATATTGGTTCATCCGCGTGCCATATACGTTGATTGTTTCTCAGGAATCTACCCAACGATTATACCTAGTCCACCCATTAAACCAACAAATTACAATCACTTCGGGAAAAGACGTCTACCATACCAATGGCAGTGATGAGTCCCTTTCCAGGAAAAATATACAATCCCTTGTTCGAACTCCAGTGAACGATAGTGGTCGCATTACCAAATGACAATGCACTACAAGTGTTAGGAAACTATCTCACCCCCACTGGGATAGACTAACCTCTAACACTCTACAATATCTCTCGATGACAATCCAAGTCCATCACAACAACCATACAATGAGAAAACTAAAATATTCTCAATTCACCAACAATTCTAAATAAGTACAAAATCCACAATTTCTCATTTTACAAGCATATCTCAAAAATCTCCAATTTTTATCATGTAACAATTTCAATAACCAATTAAGAAAAAATACAAGAGATCACAATAATATCATTTTATTACTCAACACCAAACACTATGATTTTGAAATCAAGAATAAAGGAAGAGTTCAAGAGGAAAATCCATCACTCTTGAAAACTAGGGTTTTCAAACAAAAAGAGGGATTTCGTGGGTACACAACCCTAACTTTGTGTAAAACATGTTAATAATCGCAAGAGAATCAAGAAACAAGGAGCCCACAACTAATATATATAGTTATGAGTCAAAACATATATCTATAGTAACACTAACATCAATGAACAAGAATGGAAGAAAACCCCTACCTTGGCTCTTGAATAACTAGGGCTTGAATCTTGAATCACTCTTAAATCTCTTGTTTCTCACTTTTGATCTTGATCTTTCTCCTTCTCTCTTCCTCTCTAAGTGTTTCTAGGGTTAGAGGGGCCGAAATGGGGCAAAAAGAGGCGTCTTAATGTATTTATAGGGCAAAAAATGGACCCCAAATCGTGACTTTAAACTGTCAGACCTCTTTCGGCCGTATCGGTACACAGTACCGGTATGGTACAGTTCCAGAGCATAGTAACGGTACGGTTAACTCACTGAACCAAATGGTTCCGGAATACAGTACCGGTACGGTTCAGTACCGGTATGATTTTGCCCAATTTTGCCTATATTTTTGGTTTTTCATTTTCAATCCATTCTAAACCCTTCTAAAACCAACCTAAACCTATATGATATATATTTGAGCATTAAACATAATTGGTATAATTTCTATTATGAACTAGTTCATATATTCAGGAGCTAAAACCAAGTTTTAACTATTATTTATGATATTAGTATTTCCTACGCCATTACATATATTAAATTACTATACACTTTTATTATTATATTTCTATAAACATGTGAGGGTTTACAATCCAACCCCTTAAAGAAGGTTTCGTCCTCAAAACTTACCTCAAATAATGAACAAATGAGGGTACTTCTCACGCATCTCCAGCTCCGGTTCCCTAGTAGCTTCTTTCACTCCATGGTGTTGCCACAAGACTTTCATCAAACGGATGACTTTGTTGTGAAACACCTTCTCCTTGGTATCAAGAATCTTCACCAGTTGTTCTTCATATATTGATCCATCTTGAACCTCAATATCCTCCAAATCTACCACATGTGTTGCAACCGATTAACACTTTCTCAACATCGAAACATGGAATAAGTCATGTACGCCTGATGATTAAGCTAGAAATCGAAGTTGATACGTCGCTTTGCCCACCGCCTTGATCACTTGGAAAGGTTCGATGTATCTTGGAGCTAATTTTTTCTTCTTACCAAAACGAAACACTCCCTTCTTGGGCGAAACATTGAGGAACACATAGTCCCTTCTTGGAACTCCAATGGCCTTCTTCTTCTATCCGCATAGCTTTTCTGTCAACTTTGTGTCGTGTGTAGCCTTCCCGAATGAGCTGAATCTTCTTGGTAGTTTTTCTAACAATTTTCGGCCCAAACAAGCTATTCTCACCCGCTTCTAACTAACACGTTGGTGATCGACATGACCTTCCATACAATGCCTCATACGGTATCATCCCAATACTTACCTGATAGCTGTTGTTGTATGCAACACCAATGGCAAATGATCACTCCAACCTCCCTTGAAGTTCAACACATAAGCACGTAACATGTCTTTTAGAATTTGGATCACCATCTCGAATTGGCCATCCGTTTGGGGATGAAAAGGGGTGTTTAAGTGCAAATATGTCCCCATAGCTCTTCGAACACTTTGCCAAAATTATGCTATAAAACGAGAATCACAATCAGACACAATGGATAGCAGAACTCCATGCAATCTTACTATCTCGCGAATATAGAGATTGCTCAGGATCTCTAACGTGTCGGTGGTCTTCATACTCAAGAAGTGAGCGAACTTGGTGAGTCTATCAACAATGAACCATACGACATTATGCCCTTGTGAAGTCCGTGGAAATCCAGATACGAAGTCCACGGTGATGTGATCCCACTTCCATTCTGGGATAGGCAATGATTGTGATAATCCTATGGATTTTTTATGTTCAATCTTCACTTGCTGACAGACTGCACACTTTAAAATGTACTTAGCCACCTCTCAATTTATTCCCCTCCATCAATATTGACACTTCATGTCTTTATACATTTTTGTGCTTCTAGGGTGGATAGCAAACTTAGAGCGATGACATTCTCCAAGTATCTCCTCCTTCAAAGATGAATCATCAGGTACACATATCTTTTTCTTATATCTCAATTCCCTATTCTTCAAATATCATCCTGCAATTGTTTCCCCATTTCTCAATTGAGCTCGAATCGACTCTAATTCCGGATCCAGACATTGCAAGTCTATCACTCTACGTTGGAGAGTATGTTGAGCCATAAGGTTGAACAAGCATGGTCGGGATCCATTTTCTCCAACCCATAGATCATAATCTCCAAGAGCATCCTTCAACTTCCATTCACCTATGGAAATATTGAGTTCACCCCGTGACTTCCTGCTAAGTGCATCGGCAACTGCATTCGCCTTCCCTGGATGGTAGTTGAGTGTGAAAGCGTAGTTTTCTAGGTATTCAATCCACCTTCTTTGCCAGAGATTCAAGTCTTTCTGTGTGAAGATATATTTGTGGCTTTTATGATCAAATAACACTTGGAACTTCTCTCCATACAAATAACAACTTCACAACTTAAGAGCAAAAACCACAACAACAAGCTCTAAGTCATGAGTGGGATAGTTTTGTTCATGAACCTCGAGTTGCTAGAGCCATGGGCAACCACCTTTCCTCCTTGCATTAGAACACATCCCAAGCCTCGTAGCAAAACATTGGTGTAAACATCGTATCCTTCCCCACTTTTCGGAATGATGAGACCAGGAGCTATTGTCAACTTCTCCTTCAAGGTGCGAAAGGCTAGTTCATACTCTTAAGTCCACAAGAATTTTTCTCCCTTCTTCGTAAGGCGAGTCATCGACATTGCAAGCTTTGAGAACCCTTCTATTATTGAAGGTGAGAGAGCTTTTTTTTTCTCTTTGATCTCTCTCTCTCTCTAATTTTCAAAAATGGTTGAAGAATTGGGGAGACAATCTATTTTTTCTCTCTTTTTATACTCTTCAAACACTTGACCCACATTAGGCCACACAGACTTGTTGTCATTGGCCCAATTTTATCCCAAATCAATTTAATCTCATCCAATGATAAGTTTAGTAGCTTTTTATTGAAATAAATTTAAATTATTTCTTGATTTTCACAAATAAAATCTAATCGCGTTTACTTTAGTTGCACGACACCAGATTGCCTTATAAAATGTGAAAAATCCAATTGTTTCAAAATTCGACAAAAATTGACTCTAGATAACTAGATATCGCGATACGAATCCAACAGTGAGCTCAATTTAGTGATCCGAGTTCTAGAAAATTTTTAGTTTTCAACCCTCATTGTAATGGCTAATTACCATTTTACCTTTTTTAAAAGTTTTAATTTTCTCGGGTTTTACAATTGTTCTATAGGCCCACAGGATACTTGGGAGCTACTATACCTAAAGATCTTTTGATTGTTCCAATTTGGTCTTAATGTTGCATAGTAAAGTTCAATTAGGTACCTCTATTTCCCGTTCGTCTGTGGGAGACTAGAGGAAGAGTAACAATTCTCAAAATCTGTCATTATTGAACTATTTGTTGTTGTCCCTTATTATGATAGCAAGAATACCGAATATGCAAACAATCGACTTCCAAACAAAACTTTAGATCTTTTGCTCTGTTATTGTTGCTAGTGGTTCTGCTTCCACCCACTTGGTGAAGTAGTCGACTTCAACAACTGCAAACTTGTTTTGAACTTTCCCCATTAGGAGTAGTCCCACAATACAATCCCCCATCCCAAAGTGGTTCCCACATATTCCTCTATGGACCTCCTCCAGGACATATGTTGATTCTCCTGGAGTTAAACAATTAAGTATGGAAATGAGTAACCTCTCTTACAGAGCACCTGGTTCAGGACCACATATATTGAGGCCCCTCTTCTCAGCTTCTGAGATTCTTGGGTCTCTTGAGGTAATAGTTTGTGCTATAGATATGCCATTATTTCATCCATCCATCTTGGCTTTTTTGAACTGGGTTGGCGCTGATGCTGCATGTGCTTGGTTCTGGCAGAAACTCTACTGATACAGTTCTGGTTAGATTACTAGAGAGCGTGGAGGTTAGTCAAGCTAGTGAATCTGCATGTGAGTTTTGCGACTGCAAGACTTTGTAATCTCAAAGTATTTGAAACATGTGATTTTCTGAGCTGTAATTTTCAAATAGGAACTCATTCATGGATCTCTGGCTTCGTAGTCACCATGAAAATTTCTTACCATGAGTTGTGCGTCACTAAATACCGTCAAGCTCTTCACCCCTAGGGATTTAGCCAGCTGGAGTCCTAAGATGAGTGGCTCATATTCTACCTGGTTATTTAAGGTCTTGAATCCAGAGCATAATGCATACTCAATCTTCTCCTCAGTTGGTGAGATTACTATTAATCCAATTTCTCCTCCTATTGAATTGAAGGACCCATCTACATACATTTTCCACTCTCCTTTTTGAATACCAGTATCTACTTCAATGTTTTTCCCTAATCTCCAAACACAAACCCGAATTGTATGTATATAACTTATACGAGTTGGTGAGTGTCACTCTCCTTTGAGTTCATATGCAAGAAATAAAAAAAATCGTGTGTGTAAACAAAAATGAGTGTGTGCAAAATTGCTCCCCAAGCGTAGAGAAACTTGTAATGTCATGTTTTACTTGGAATGAGTATTCCAATGTCGTCTCCTTAAGGAAAGAAAGGTCAAATATTTAGGAAGGTGATTTGCGAAAGAAATGAAAATTGAAAAATCTTGTAATTTGTGTTTTGGTGAGTTGTGCTTTGGTAAAAATGCAAGAAAACAAGGTTTGCTAATCCTTAGAGGTCATTCCAATAGGGATGCAAAATTGACTCAATTCATTCATTCAATTGTGTCTCGGTGTTTGATTGATTCGTAGGAAGTGAAGGACTATTATGGATGTATTGGGCAAAAACATATCACGTGACAAGTCTATGGTGTATCAAGAGCCCACAACCACGTCTGTACTCAACCTAGTCAAATCAAACACTTTACACTACAAGGAAGAATAAAAGAGAATTGATTTCACATACCCAAGAGAAAATTTTCCTTGGATTAACCAACTAAAAGTCTAGCTACTCATAGTAAAGCCAAGAACAAACATAATGTAAAGAGACAAGGTAATGAAATGAAGCATAAACTTGTATTGATGCAATAAAAGTTTTAAACTACAAGAGTAAAGTCATTCATAACCAAATTAAAAAGCTTGAAGAAGAAAATACCTAAATGTAGAAATGGAGATGCTAAAATACTTCACTAAGCTTGATTACAACTTGAATAAAAGATTTTAAAGTGAAAGAGAGAAATATTAAAAGTAATATAAAGCTTACTACAATGAAAATGGTGAAGGAAATGTGAAAACCCAACTTTCTCTCTCTAAAACTTCATCTTCTACCTTGGAGTTTCTCTCTCTAAAAGCATGTAAAAGCTAAAAATGGTGTAAGACCCTCTAATTTTCATCCATCCCCCTTCCCTTAGCCTGTGTGGACTGAGTTGCTGTGAGTGGGGAGAGGTTGGACACTTGAACAAGCAAAAACAGGCCAAGCATGCTCCTCCCATGCTTTTCCAACCACTCATTTTCTCTCTCTTTCCTCTCATCTCTCACTCACTTGAAATCTAACTCTGGGTGTTACGAGAGCATCATGGAGTGTCAATTATGTTAGGGTATGGTTTGGATGACAAGAGGTGGACCCTAGAAGTAGGTAGAGTCGTGTGAACAGACATCTGTCAAAACTAGGCAAAACCTACCTGTAGAACGTAGGAAAACCTACCAGTAGGTTTTTTGCACGACTGAGGTAGAAGAAATCCTATATCATTTTCTACCGGTAGGTTGTGGATCTTCTACCGATAAGTTTTTGTAAACTTCTACCGGTAGGTTTTGACTATATTCTACCTGTAGGTTTTGTCTTGCTGCTTGATTTCGTTGGTTCTTTGAGGTCCCGCGCCATCCGTTAAGCATTCCTTTCTTTCCCACTGCCTTTTAGCACTTGGTGGGAGGCTTGATACACGACATTACCTAATCTTTACCTCCAATCACACGAATCTCTATTATTTGTGAGTTTGAAAGCATTTCCCTCAATTTTCACCACAAACAAGTAAACTGGATGCAAATGAGATACATGATATGCAATATTCTATACTGATCAGTGTCATCAAGTTCTGGTACCTTGAGGGAGAACTATGCTAGAAGGTAAGCAACTACTTGCCCCTTTACAGCTATTCGGGGGACATATTGGACGCCGAACTCCCTGAGCTTGTGGACCATTTTGCTAATCATCTGAACATCTCTAGCTTCTGAAGAACATGGAGTAAAAGGATGTCAATAAGTAATATAATGGGATGAACTTGGAAATAGGGTCTACTAGTGCAAAGGCTACCTTCTTGATCTTCGGGTATCTTATTTCTGCTCCTCTTAGCGTTCAACTTACATAGTAGATAAGATGATGTGTCTTTTCATACTGGTTTACTAGAACTACACTTTGCCTCTAGGATCACTACGGAGAACAAGTACAAGGGTTCTCCTTCTACTAGCCTTACTAGGATTGGTGGCTTGCTAATGTATTCCTTGAGTGCTTCAAAGACATCTTCACACTATAAAGTCCATTCAAATGCTTTCTTGAGGACCTTAAAGAAAGGAAGGCACATATCACTTGTTTTGGAAATAAATTTGTTCAAGGTTGCTACTCTTACTCTCAACACTTACACCTTTTTGATGTTTGGTAGAGACCTCATATCCACAAGTGCCTTGATTTTCTCTAAATTCACCTCTATCCCTCTTTGGGCCACCATAAAGCTCAAGAATTTCCTCGAGGACACACCAAAAGCACACTTAGCTGGTTTCAGCTTCATGTTGTGCCTTTTGATGGTGTCAAACGTCTTCTTCAGGTACTTAATGTGCTCGACCTCTTAGAGGCTTTTTACCACCATACCACCAACATACACATCCATTGAATGACCAATAAGATCCTTTAACATGTGATTTACCAATCTCTAGTAGGTGGCCCTACATTCTTCAAACCAGATGGCATGACCTTATAATAGTAGGTCCCTTTCTCTGTTATGAATAAGGTCTTTTCCAAATCTAGTTCATGCATCATGATCTGGTTACACCCCTAGAATGCATCCATAAAGAAGAGTATCTCGTACCCAGCGGTGGCATCAACCCGAATGTCGATTCTTGGAAATAGAAAGCATTTTTTTGGGTATGCCTTGTTTAGATTAGTGAAGTCCACACAAATTTTCCATTTCCCATTTGTCTTTTTCATCAGTACCATGTTGGCTAACTATAATGTGTACTGTACTTCTTTGACGGACTTGGCATCCAAGAGCTTGGCCACTTCCTCCGTTATTGCGCGATTTCACTCTGGGCCGAAGTACCATCGTTTCTAACGGATTGGTTTGAAACTCGGACTGATGTTGATTTTATGCACTATTACAACAAGGTCAATCATGCTCATATCAGACTGCCTAGAGGCAAGGACATCTCCTTGTTGGAGTTAAGAAACTCTATTAATGAAGTCCTCATGCTTTCCTCGAGCATCATGCTAATAAATGTGACCTGTTTGGGGGAGTCTCCAATCTGGATGGGTTCATGGTCTTTTATTAGCCATAGGCACTCTAATTCCTCTCTATGGTCTAGAAAGTCAACTTAAGAGTTTCTTGCTATTGATTTCTCTTCATGAAGGATACATAACACTCGCGTGCTATAACCTGGTCTTCACGCACTTTCCTAACTCCTTTCTTGGTTTGGAATCCTCATGAAGAGGTGATATGTTGAAGGGACCGCACTCATAGCGTTGAGACTTGGTCAGCCCAACATGACATTCTATGCTGACGAACTGTCTAGGACCATAAAATTCGTCATTATAGTGGTCTGTCGTAATGCTAGCCCTATTGTGACTGGTAGAACGATGGATCCTATGGGTAAGCCTTTTTCCCTTAGAATCTGATGAGTGGAGCTATTACCAGAGTTAGCCTTTCTCTGCCAAATATTAAGCTTGTCAAAGGATGAAGCAAAGATGATGTCAGCCAAGCTTCCACTGTCTATCAAAACTTTCTTCATGAAGCAATTCGCAATTGCTAAGGTGACCACTATTAGATAGTCATGTGGATGTTGTACATCACCCAAATCCTCCTTTAAGCAGGCAATTAGGAGATCCAATCAGGGTCTCTTCCCTGGATTTATCGAGCCCACCTCCAGCTTGGACTTTATTCTTCTTACATGGGCCCGCATGGTGGAGCTATTTTCTCCTCCTCCAGTAAAACCTCCAGATATCACAATCACTTCTCCAACTAGTTGCTGATGTTATGCCTCTTCTCCGCCGGGTTGAATATCGTTCCTCTCCTACCTTCAATGATTTATGTACCTTACAAGATGGCCTTTTTGTATTAGATCTTCTATTTGGTTCTTCAGGACTTGGCAATCTTTCGTATTATAACCGTGGTCCCTGTGGAAATAATAGTATTTGTCCATAGACCTCTTACTGCTATGAGACTTCATCTTTCCAAGCCATTTAAGGATTCTCTCATCCTGAATCTAGAAGAGGATCTGCCCAATGAAAATGTTTAGTGGAGTGTATTTCTGAGCCAGTTCATTGGGGGTACAAGGCCTAATCGATCCCTCACACTAACCCTCTCAAAACGATTCTTATTTGGGCTGCTCGCCCTCTCCTTCCTCTTTGGCGGGTCATGCCTCCTTTTGTCATCCCTTCAATCTTCCCAACTGTCCTCCTAATTTTTGCGAGCTAGGAGGGTGTCCTCACCGTTCATGTAGCTCTGGGCATTTTCCAAGAGCTTGGCCATAGATGAAGGTGATTCTTTGGAGAAGGCAAAGAGAAACTGAGAAGGTTGCAACCCGCTCATGAAGGCAGTCAAGGCAACCTTGTTGTCGACATTATCAATTTGCAAGGATTCCTTAGTAAAGAGATTGACATATTCTCACAATGTTTCTTCCTTGGCTTGCTTAACATTGAGGAAGTAGGTTGGGGGTCGTTGATGAGCATGTCCCCTAATTAAATTAGCACTCCAAATGTATTGATAGTATTTGGCTTCAACTTGTTGAAACAGTGTCTCGTGGTTCCCTTGAGTGTGGTGGCAAAAAACTTGATACATTATTTGGTCTGGGACACTATAGAGCATCATTAGAGACCTGTAAGTTTCTAAGTTATCCAACAGGTTCTTTGTTCTGTCAAATGCCTCAATCATCGACATTTTAAAGGCAAGGGATAGTTTGAAACGTCTTAGGTGAAGGGTGACTCCGTGTCATGGACAAATCCTTAATGAATTTTGGGACCCGAGCTTTTATTGTATTCATAACATTCCCCAATTTCTCGTTTACTTTTTGAAATTTTTGCTCCCATTGGCCGTTGATTTGAGGATGAAAAACTTTGTTCTGCCTCCGACTGACCTCGTGGTTATCCACTGCATGCTCTTTAGTTTGGGACTGATCCTACTCTAGGAGGTGGAGGATCCGCTGATTCTTCTTCTTCAACTCCTCAATTTCTTTTTCCAGCCTCTTAACCTTCGTTGAATCTTTTTTTGGTGGGGGCACAACCCTTCGTCCCACTGGGTAGATTTTGGGGCGTTCGTGTGTTTGAGCAGCTGCAGGTTGTTTAGATGTTCTAGTTATCGCCATGGGACTTAGTATATTGGAAATCAAGTCGATTCCCATAGATGGCACCAACTGTTGACCCCGAAAATAGCATGAACGGAATGGCTGATGACTTGAAAATCGTCTGCGAGCTCCTAGAAAGAAGTCAAAGATTGAAGGGATTCTGGTGGTTAACCCTCTGATAATTGAGTTAGTAAAGGTGAAGATGATTAGCTGGAATTGAGCTAAGAGGAATTACTTACCTGACTCATACCTAGCTCTTCTCCTTCATAGGCTGAGCTTTTGTTATTGTTGAGGCTCTTCATCTACCTTTTGAATGATGCGGCAAAGAAAGTGGAACCTTCACCTTAGAATGCTTGGAAGTAGTTTGAGATATTATTTTAGGATATGGGCAAGTGGGTTAATATACAGTTTGAATCTAGAAGGCGTACCAGATTTGACTCATGTGCTCGCCTTGTGGCTATCCCTATCATATGCTCGGCCACTCACGTGCTCTCACATGCCTAGCCACTCACATGGTTGCCTTGGATTATTTCTATCTCCATAAACTATATCTAAGGTCGTACTTGGACGACCTTGACACTTCTTCTTGAGGATGGACGCACAACTGGAGCTCGAGTAACAAACCTTGTCCATTGGTTTTTTCTACAACTCAATTATTGAAATATCCTTCTACTTATTCCTGGTATCATTTTTAGGTATCATCATATCCTAATCTCTTCCAGTTATTTCTCATTTTTCTTATCTGCACACGAATATATATCGTGTGTGTACAACCCTTAGTCTAGAATATGTAATTTATCATCGATGTGTAAGTCTATATTTTTTTTTTAAAATTAATCACTTTTCACAATTATTGTATCATAAAGAAGTCAGTCCTTGTCAAAGTTTGACTCATTTTTCATGCCCCCTTTTTTAGGGTCCTATTGTGCTCCACTTTTGAGTCTATCTTCAGCTCTAGGTGATTGATTTATCCGGTGCTGCAAATGTATTTTTTAAAATTACAACACTTAGTTCTTAGTAAATCATTGTGTACCAATGCATGTTAGAAAAAAAATTAAGAGAGTCTTTCCAACTTGGGAGTGGGTGACGCTCAAAACACTTTAATTTCCTTAGGATTTTCAGTAGTTAAAAAAGTTGTCAAGGAAGACAACATTATGGATTGCTAATTCGAGGAAAGGGTTTGTTCGAGTCTCACCAATGACTTTATGGTTCTTTTTACGTATCTCCTAAAAAAACAAACTAGATCTATCGTTATACATTACAATTTGGGTTGCCCATATCTATGAGATGATATTTCTTGTCTGCACAGTTTTTGATGGTGCTCGAAATCCACTAAACCCGACTACATAACAGTATGGGATGTAGCCCAGAGAATATGTATACGTGTGTATATGATAGAAAGTGTGCTAAGTGTTAGATGCAAGAAGATGACAACAGTATGAGTGGTTCACCCTAGCTTGAAAGACTAAGGTTACATCCATTGTAAGGGAGGCTCTAGTTCCTTAGGAATTCTATTGCTTGGGGAAGAAGATTTTTGTTACAAAGTATTTGGCTAGTAGCTTTTTATAGAATATTGCCTAGGTTACAACTGGGTAGGTTTACTCTCTATGTCTATGTGTGGTATTGTTATACATCCGACCAATAGGGTTTTTCGTGTTGATCCCATTTTACTGATTCTATGGTCCTCTCTGTGTTTGTCTTGTTGTTGGAGTTATCATCCTTGACGCTTTTCTCCACCCACTACGCACCGACTGGAATACGTGAGCCATCTCAACTCCCGGTGAGTTTTCGTTCATTAGGATTGTCTAGTATTGTCCCCTTATCTCTTGTTCATAGGTCATGCTACTGCTACTGCTCTTGCTAACTGGCTTGGTGTCGTGCTCCCATTCCCCAACTTGATACTTATACTGGGCTTGTCGATATCGAGCTGACACCAATTATGAGTGGGTTTATTTTGGGCTTCTACGGAATTGGGTTGCGATCCAACTCGAGTCCAATGAATACTATCTAGATAAGACATTTGAGTCGCCTTATGTGAGCTCAAAGAATTTTGGGCTCTAGAGGAGGCCTAGACTTAAATCCGTCATCAGTACTTCTAATTGTCACTTAGAGGATGAGCTTCTATTAAAGCTGACATTGTTATTTCTTCATGACTTCAGTACAGAAAAAGGTTGTCAAGCAACATAAAAATTTGGGTTTTTTTTGGTTAAAAAATGATTGAGTCATAAGTATTGCCAAATTTTTCAATGACTAGTTGTTGTCCCTGCCTAAAGACACGGAGTAATAAAAAAATGGTCAACGATAAACATATCACTATTCATACCCAAAATCAAATCATAAACATAGAGGAGAAAGAAATGAATTTAAGCTCCGGTTATAGTGAGAGTGAACAGTGATAATGGTGGTGGTGACAACGTGATTATGGTGGTGGTTTTTGGGTGACAATGGTGGTAGTGACAGCAATGCGTGAGAACAATAATTACGGTGGGTGTGGGTGATGGTGATGATGGTGGCGGGTGACAACGGTTGCTTTTAGGAGATAGTGTGATGTGCAGTAGTGAATGACAGTGATGGTGATGGTGGTGGGTGATAATGGGGTGGTGACAATGGTGAGCAATGACAGGTGGTGGTGGGTGTTGATGGTGGACGACGGTGATAATGGGACGATGGTTGTAGTG
>CM042186.1:15804738-15835363 GCA_023539305.1 Ilex asprella
GATGGTGGCTACAACACCACCAATTGACCCTTGTGCCAAGACAAAGCATATGGTTGGCTTATACTTTTTGCATGTTTAATTTCTTGATAACATATCTATTCATAATACTGTCAAAGATGCTTAACTCATTCTTTGTGCGGTTTTTATACCCTCCATGGCAAATAACATGGCACCTGCCTTTTGTGGATGCTAAGCATAGGTAAAGCCGACTTCAATAAACTCCAGTCAAACTGGTTCTTCATCTCCTTCTCCCCCTCTTGGAGGTTATCTCTTTTTCATATTCTTTTTTTTTTGTAGGGAAGGTGGTTGGGTTCAAGATGGTATGGGTGAAAGATGAAGTTTACCAGTTAGGACCTAAGATCCTCAACTACTATTCTAAGCTCTTATCTGTGTTTGTTTAACAGTATACTGTTAACTAATTATGTTCGGCTAAATTATATTTTATGAAATATTATATCTTTTGGTTAATTGAAGTATTATTCAATGTCTTTCTTTTGCACACTATAAACAACATAATGCGCTTATTTTACAATGTTGTTGTTTTAATTTCTTCACAGTAGTATGTTATTATGTTTTACTATTCCTTATACAAACATAATTTTTTTTTTTGGGAACAGGGGAAGGGGAGGGGGACTTGAACCCTTAAACTCAAGTTATAGAAACATAATTGATGTATAGTAAAACAAATGAGAGATGGGACTGGGTTAATTGTTATTGTGTTGTCAATCAAGGAAGAGTAAAATCATTCACTAATAATTGTCTTATATTATTGTTGAGACTGGATATTTTTAGGGGGATAGGTGCATGTTGGTACTAAAAAAAATTCGTGAGTTTGGAAGAACCTTTGGTGTTTTGGGCTACATATTACTTGCTTGCCGCAACTACTTAAGCAATGTTTGGTAGTTATTGTGCTAGTGTAATTGTATGGTTATATTTCCCTGCAGACTTTTGATTGGCCATAAAAGAAACTAGATAGGGAAGAACACACTTTCTTAAGCTTGAGCAAGTTTGGCTACTGAGCCATATGTCTAGTGATATAAAATAAGTTCAAAATAGGTAATATTTGGTGTTATATATGTTTAATCTTAACATTTCTATGGTGGAAAATTAGGATGTTAAGTGGCTTTAGTTAAAATAAATAAATAAATTGAGTGTGATTTATCTAAGAAATGGTAAGACTCCTAACCATAGTTTTAAAACCCGACCCGGACATCAATTTGGGAAAGGGATTGGGTCAATGAGTCATTGGTTCAACAGTTGAGCTACTGGTCAAACCGGTAATATAATAAAAAAAAATAACAATTATAAAGGGTTAATTGCATTAGAGGTCCCTAAAGTATGAGGTCTGTATCACTTTGGTTCTCAATATTTCAATTGCATCATGTTAGTCCTTAAAGTATTAAATATGTTTCTATATGATCCTTTAAGCAGACAACTTTCAGATTGCGAATATTTTTTTATCATAAACTTGTCACATAATAGGTAAATATGAACAAAAAATAAATTTGATAGTTTTTAAACAAAATTTGGGTAGCTTTTGACCAAAAATTGTGTAATATGGGTTGCTTTTGGCTAAAATTTGAATATCTCATGATCAAAACTGCGTAATTTATGTAGGCATTTAACCAAAATTTGAGTAGAAATTTGATCAAGAGTTATCCCAAATTATTTTTTTGTCCATATTTAAGTATCATGTGATAAGTTTATGATAAAAAATCGTTAGCAATATGGACGTTGTCTGCTTGAGGTACCATATAAAAACATATTCAATACTTCGAGGACCAAAATGATGCAATTGAAACATTAAGGACCAAAATAAGACAAACTTCATACTTTAGGGACCTCCAGTGTAATTAATCCAAAAATATACGATAAGCATATAATTAGTATACGCTTTTGAAATTAATACAATATCAAATTTGCTTACTAAACAAAGTATTAGAGCCGATTAAATAAAAAATAGTACAATCTAATATTTAATCCCCTCATAATACGTCTACCAAATGAGCTCAAAGTGTTTAATTATTGAGTGTTGGATAGGGTTCATGGTAAGATTTATGCCACTAGTGTTATCACATCTCATTCAAATGTGATCAAATTCTAAATTGAAGTCTTTCATTGTTTGTTTCATCCATAAGACTTGTACACAAATGCATTTGGCTGCAATGTACTCGGCTTCAGCCATTGACAAGGCAACTGAGTTTTGTTTCTTGCTAAATGAAGAAACAAATGAGTGTCCAGTAAATTGACAAGTTCCACTTGTGTTTTTCCTATCAACTTTGCATCTGACAAAGTCTAAATTGGAATAGCTAATGAGTTCAAAAGATAAACTCTTTGAGTACCATAAACCTAGGCTTGTGGTACCACCAAGATATCTAAATATCCTTTTTATGGCATTTAAATGTGACTCCTTAGGATTAGCTTGAAACTAGCACATCAACACACACTAAATATAATATCAGGTCTACTAGCAATCATGCCTCTATAAAGCTTGATGTCTACATCATTTCCATTTTCATCTTTATCAAGCTTCAGGGAGGTGTTCATAAGAGTGTCATAAGGTTTAGAGTTTTCTAGGCTAAATTTATTTAATAAGTCCTTAGCATATTTAGATTGGCTTATGAAAATTCCTTTGTTTCCTTGTTTAATTTGCAAACCAAGAAAGAAGTTCAACTCACCCATTAAACTCATTTCAAGTTCACTAATCATGCACTAAACTCACCCATTACTTTTCCTTTGAATTGTAATAGTGTAATATGACATGCTAGACTTGGTCGTATACGATAAGAAAGAATGACTAAATTAGCTAGAGAATGCCTATTAGGGTCTCTCACTAAAGTTAGCCTTCTTATGGGCGAGCCCTGTTTGGCTGGGAAAGCATCCAAAAAACCTTTTCGTAAGGCTTTAAGGGCTTCTCATCTATTGGATCTTGTTCATTTAAATATTTTTGGACCTATGAATGTTAAGGAACGTCATGGTGCCTCTTATTTCCTTACATTTATTGATGATTTTTCACACTTCAGTTATGTGTATTTGATTTCTCACAAGTTTGAAGCATTTGATTGCTTCAAGAACTTTGTAAGAAAGGTTGAGAAGCAAAAGTAGAGAAATTTAATGACTCTTTGAACCGATAAAGGACATGAATGTATTTTTGAGCAATTTACAAAGTTCTGTGAGGAAAAAGGTATACATAGTTAACTTACGATATCTGGAATGCCACAACAAATGGTGTTGCATAGTGGAGAAATTGTACCTTACTAGATATAGGTAGATCTATGATGGCACAAGCCAACCTCCCAGTAAGATTTTGGTGGATGCTTTATTGACGACAACCTACATCCTTAATCGAGTACCTAGTAAATCTATGTGTAGTACACTAGTTTTGATCATTCGTGCCCATGGGGCTCAACTAGTTATGTTCATAAAACCACCTATAAGTATGGAAAGATTGGCCCTAGGGTAAACAAGTAGGTGTTCATCAGATATCCATAGCATTCCAAAGGTTATGTGATGTATGGGGAACATCAAGATCTGGGTATAACTGAAGTGGAGTCTACAAATGTCAAATTTCTTGGGTATGACTTCCCAAGCATAGATGAAGTTAGAAAGGACCTTGAGTTGTTTGAGTTGCAAGAGGAGGTCACAACGTCCTTTGGCGATGATGATGCATAGTCTCATCATAATAGGAGTGTTTTTCCACCTAGTTGGAGTGCACCAATGAGTGGGAGCGCACAAATGGAGAGTAACCCACAATGACCTTTGTTACGTAGGAGTGAACGAGGACATATTCCCCGTCGTCATTTTCAGATTGAAGGGGATATTTTCATGTGCACTCATTGGATATAGATGAGCTTGCTTCCTATAAAGAAGCCCTAACTTCACCTACTCGTGATGAATGGCTAGCTGCCAAGAGAGATGAGTTGGACTCAATGATAAGGAATAAAGTATGGGAGTTAGTTGATCTTCTACCTAGATGGAAGACCATTGGAAATAAATGGGTCTTAAATATAAAGCGTAAGGCATATGGGTCAATTGATAGATATAAGGCTCGACTTGTAGCAAAAAGGTATACCCGAATGGAAGGTATAGATTATGAAGAGATATTCTCCCCTGTGGTGAGATTTGCCTCTATTCGTATGACTCTAGCCATAGTAGTTCATTTGGATTTAGAGCTCTATCAGATAGATGTCAAAAGTGAATTCCCCAATGGAGGGCTAGATGAAGAGATCTACATGGAACAACCTCTTAGATTTATAGCTGAGGGGCAAGAGAGCAAGGTGTGCCTCCTTAAACGATCCATTTATGGTCTTAAACAGTAATCTAGACAATGGTACCTTAAGTTCTATGAAGCCATTATGACTTTTGGCTTATGTATGATAGAGGAAGACCAATGTGTGTATGTCAAACATATAGGGAAGGGAATTTTGATCCTATCTCTGTATGTGGATGACATTCTATTAGTTGGAAATGATATGGTGATGATCAATGCCACTAAAGAGTGGCCATTCTTTGCTTTTGAGATGAAAGATATTGGTGAGGCGAATTATGTGCTCAGAGTTAAGATCCTAAGGGATTGTTCTAAATGGTTTCTTGGTTTGTCACAAAAAACCTATATCAAGAAAATCTTAGAATAGTTCTGGATGTAGTATTCAAAACCTGTTGATAACCTAGTTGAGAAGGACTAAACTTTAAGCCTTGATCATTATCCTAGATCAAATGAGGAGAAGGTAATCATGAAAAGGTCCTTTATGCAAGTGCATTAGGGAGTTTAATGTATGCTACGTTGTGTACTTGTCATGATATTTGTTATGCGGTTGGCTTGGTAAGTCGTTAACAAAGCAACCCAGGACCAGTTTGTTAAGAAAAATTTTTGTTACCTTTGTCGTACCACGTATCTCATCCTATGCTATCATGGCGGGGACTTGAGATTGAGAGGATTCTGCGATGCAGATTGGGGTGGCGATAAAGATGACCACAAATCTACGTCTGGTTATGCATTCACACTTGAAGGAGGAGTTGTTTCTTGGTATATCAAGAAACAAGCTTGTATCGCCTCATCTACTATAGATTCTGAGTACATCACCTGATCAACAGAAGTTCAATAGGCAGTCGGGTTGAGGAGATTCATTAAGTGATTAAGGATTGTGGGCTGCACTGATGAGGTTGTTGAGATTCGATCCAATAGCATGGCTGCATTATCAGATGTAAAGGATCTTAAATATCATGGCAGGACCAAGCATATTTATATAAGATATCACTATATTCGAGACATGGTCAAGCAAGGGGAAGTGGTTTTAAAGCATATCTCCATTAGCGAAACGGTGGCTAATCCTATCACAAAGTCTATTGCTAGAGATACCTTCCAAACTCATGTCAAAAGTTTGGGGTTACGTAGGATTTGATTTGCTTTGGATTGTATGATGGACATATGGATATTTATATTTCATACATTTGTTATTTTATCTCCTACTTGTGGTTGCATGAATGATACTATTTTAATGAGGCACATAATTGTAGTAATATCACCAAGTTAAGATTAGCCCACTCACATGGGTGATCGCTTGGCACTAAGATAGCGAGTAGGATGAGACAAAGTGAACTGATCATATTGGTGCTTGTGTAGTGTGCTTATGATGGTCTAAATGTATTAGTTACATAATAAGTATTATTTATTGATAATGTTGTCGTCTTGATTTCGGACTAAGAGGATACTTAAGTAAGTTAAATACGGAATCCCTCCACAATTCCATAAAAAACCTAAATAGAGCCGAATGTGAGCACTCAAGAAGCAATTGGAGAGCTGCTGGCCTAGAGTAGCTCAATTAAGATGCCTACATGGCAACTAGACACTGATATATGGTGTTTGAGGGTGACATGGCCAATTTAGTAAGGTCTCCACCATAGCATACATATCATACTGCATGTGCTATAATAGACCATATAGGAAAGTGACAATTTTAATACCCTCTATGTCACTGTGTGAGCCCTAAAATACACTATACCCATATATTTAGAGCTATGTCATGAAGTCGAGGTTCGAAGTAACTACTTTAGCATGTCACCCAAGTTCATGATAGATATAGTCACATGGGACATGCCTAGGAAGGTGCTTGAATCAAAATTGATTAATATGAGATTCAAGGGAAGGTGCTTTTATACCACACCTAATTTGGTAGTTCATTGCCCAGGCAATTATTGCACTTAGTCGTGTAAGGTAATCATGAGCACAAACATGAAATGGGTTTGGTCAAGTATTGCTCTGGCACGAGTCTCAAGAGGGATAGCGGATACATGATTCAGTGTGATTTAAGTTATCTAGGGTATGGACGATATCTCGTTGGTGACGTGCTATGTTAGTTAGATGGTGGCTTAATATAGCACTCCTATTACATATTTTTCGTCAAGTCACACGCTCCATTACTTGTATGAGAAGAGTGAAATGTTTGCAAGAGATTGAAAGAAAGTATGTAAAGAGAATGGGATAACCTATGTGGACAAGTGGGAGTATAATTTTGACTCAGTTAGGAGACTGAGTCATTCTCAATGTCCTCAAGGTTGTTAAAGACTTAATGGATTTAGACACTTCTTTATCTTAATTGATTAACCATCAAAAGTGTTATTTTACTATATTTAATGGTTAGTTAATTGCATATCATTTGTGATTAAATATGTTAGATTCCTTGATTTTCAAGTTTGAGAGTTTTTATAGTTTGATTTTATTTTACAAGTAATTTGATTGATTGAAAGTAATAATGAATAAGGAAAGTGAAACAAACACTAGAGGAATAATCATAGTTGATAAGAATTGAAGATTCAAAATTAAGATAGGAATATTTGAAGATAAGATAGCAATTTAATCCTTATGAGAGTCCAAATTGATAGAAATTTCATTCAGAGTTAGATTAGAAAAATATTCTAGAAGATAAGATTTTGATATCTCTTCAATATTTTAGTCATAACTTTTTACCCTTATGTCTGATTGACCTATTTTTGTGGCGTTAGAAAGAATACTTCAAGAGATATAAAGGTGTATTTTATAAAAATATAATGAACCGGCCTTTAACAATGTGAACAGTGATCTTGAAGTCTGGGCAGATATGGTATCCACATCTCCAAGATTTGATGCACAAGATTTGATGTACAAATACTTCTTTTTGGAAGAAGATTTCTCCTAAGCTAACTCTAGATCTCTTACCTATACCTAAACTTTAGTATAAATAAAGGCTCTCACATGTTGAGGGGGCATTCTTTTCACAGGCTTTTCTTTCCTAAGTTTTTTGTGTATTTTCCTCATGGCTTGCTAAAAACCTAACTAAAGCTATGGGAGAAACTTTCAATGAAGAACAACATTTATTTTTGATTCACTATTCTTTTTAATGCATGATTTATTCTTTTAATTTAATTCTTGTCATTCAGAAAAAATTTTGTTCTGTATAATTTTTTGATTCGTTGTGCCACGTATATCGAATGCTTGGGATTCCCTATGAGTCAAATAACTAGTTATTCCATGCTTGAATTAATTAAGTAGAATTTTTCATAAGACAGTTGATTTATTATTTGCAATAAATTTAGGGTTTACCTCTTGGAATGCTTAATTAATCATAAACTTCAAACACGGTGAATGTTTATGATTTAAAAGTAAATTCTTATATTTATTCAGATAATATATTAATTATATATTTGATGTTTTCAATATTATCACAGCTAAATATTCCGATTAATATCACTGCTCAACTAATTTTCAATTGAGTTCAAAAATTGGATCATTGATAATTTTCATGTGGAATTGAAAGAACATCCCCAGTGCTTTAGTATTTTCTCATTTTGTTTTAAAATCAATTTTATTGTTTTCCAAATCTCTACAACAATCTCCCAAAGTAATTTGCTTTTATTTTTTTGTTGCGTTCTGAGTTTACACAATTTTCTGTAGTTCGACTTCGGACTTCCGAGTATATATCACTTCTCGACAACATACATTTGGGTGATACATATTTAAAGTTGTAGCACTAATCTATCCATTAGTTGAGATAACCATTAGTTAGGATTAGGGTAGGATTTGAATCCTCATTAAACTCTCTCCTATATGTATGATGAGAGTTATGCAGAAATATATAAACAAAAATTTGTCACATTGTCTCTCCTCCAAAGTTTATCTCTCTAGGAATCACCATCTAAAAGGATTCCTTAGTTTTGT
Organism: Ilex asprella; assembly: GCA_023539305.1. Classification (NCBI taxonomy): domain Eukaryota; kingdom Viridiplantae; phylum Streptophyta; class Magnoliopsida; order Aquifoliales; family Aquifoliaceae; genus Ilex; species Ilex asprella. Next base: position 15,812,933 of record CM042186.1, read on the forward strand.
GAACGTGGATGCTTAGAGGAATCTTATAGCCCTCTTTTTAGCAGATTATGAAGCTTGTAGACGTCCAAGAAGTCACCAAGATGCAAGGATACAAGCAAGGCTCGTAAAGTAAGTTTATTTAATCCACTTCCACGCGTGAAGAGGTAACCCGTGAATGATCTCTATAATTCCAATTGTAAAGGATGCTAGGCATGAAACTTTAGGAAAATGGTCTTGCCTATAATGGAGAAGGTTATGCAATATGATTAGTGACAAAAGACACCCAAACTCGAATTGGATAGCTATAGTAGAACCATCAGTCAAGCAGTCTGCTCTTCACTAAATGGATCATAACTCAATGTCAAAAGTTTTTTGTTAGAAGTTAAAATCATAACTTTCCAACCATATATAGCCCACTTTCTAGAAATTCCTAAGTTGAATCAAGTTATTCTCCAAAGTGGGCCAATGCACCTTGTTATTCCTGGGACAATAGAGTGTTGTGCCATTATTCTTAGACTTTCAAAGACTTATCCTTAAGCAAGCTTCCACCGCCTTTTAGGCTTTAATCTAGAGATAACTTGGTGAAAATTGAAGTGTCTTAATAGATCACAAGATCAAATGTTATTAAGGTTCGGTGTTATATCAATTCTCAATATTGTGTCCGACCTTTAGTGATGGGAACCATGGGATGTTTATGTTTTCACCTAGGGTGACTAAGATACTATGAGATCGTACAAGGTTCAAATAGTATCAATTAGAGGAGTATGATGAAATAATCACGAATGGGTTCCAGGTCTAGGAATAAGGGTAGGAAATATGGTTATGCTTGTAGGAGGATTAAAGATCGTTCTATAACCATGTACTTGAGGTAACCAATATTGGTTTTAAAATATTACGAAGAGTTGGCCAAGGCTATTTTTGAAGTATTAATTGTTTAGAAATCTCATAAATATAATACTCATTGAGGACACTCTATTTATATAATCTTATTTTATTGGGGGCTTAGTTCACTACTCTTAGACTTTCTAAAGTTAATACCTACCGTGAATCACTTGATTGAGTATGGAGTTTATATTTGACTTGTGCCCACATAAGTTAATTGAGAATCGAGGTCGATGTATGAATACAAACTTAGAGACACATGGACAGGAAATTTTGGAAGTTAAATTAATTATTGGCAGTTATGCTTGACTCTCCATGTTGCTAGACTAAAGACTAAAAGTGTTCAAAAGCTTGAGAACCAGAATAGTGGACCACTGTTGGAACAAAGATGACACTCAATGTGTTGTGGGAATATGGAGTTCTTTTCCTGTCCAACTTTAATCTCTCCTTAAGATAGGTCTTCTTAGATTAGAGTTGAGGATCTTTTTTTATGCATATTGAAGATTATAAACTTGAAAACAAATTATGTTTAGTTGCAATGATTAGAATGATGCAATCTAAGGAATCAATGTCAATAACTGTGCAAATTGATTTTTAAATGAAATGTTAAGCGAATTTTGGGATAACATGCTAAGGTAATCCTAATAACTAGAGGATCATTATTATCTTGGGGATTATCAATTATTTAAGGCTATGACGACTAATGTGGTTAATTTGAAGAACATTAGTTGAGTCATTGGGAGTCTTGTTTTGGTGTTGATTATATTACAAGAAATCTAATGGTATTAAACTGAATGATATTATTGGGATCCTTAGCAATATATTTTTACCTTATAGTATATTCCAAGAAATATATTTGTACTGAATTGAATCAGGAAAATTCAAGGTTATATGTATCATGAACAGAATAAAGAGGTTAATGAAAACCACTAAAGATTGGTTACATGGTTTATTGATTCTAACTCAAGGTTATAGAGTTGAAAATGAATACTTGGAATATAGAGAAAATATTAGTGTTTATCGAGTTAGTGAATATGTTGAGATATTAAGATTGAACTAAAAATATGAAACTGGATACGTGTGAGTTATGAAGGGGATTGTATGGTTTATTGATTTGATCTCAAGATTGGGGATTAAAAACAAATATCTTGAAAATATCACTTGACCCTTAGCCCAAGTGGTACATTTGGTCATTGTAAAATGTTAGTGTATACATTTTGAAAGATAAAATTGGAGGACATGTATGAGTAAGTTTCAATTGTACACTTTTGTGGAATCCAACATTACTTTACAAAACCTTCGAACCTTTGGGAGGTCTTAGCTTCTGGCTAGTTTTGACTTGTTGATTGGTGAATTATAATTTATATCAAAGTGCATAGTGAATTATTTGATTAGATTTAATATTATTAGGACTAACCGTTAACTATAGTTACAATAGTGAATGTAAAGAATTTAAGCTTGAAAAGTGAGAATCAACTTCATGGATAACTATGTGTGTTATTTTGATGATTATAACCATTATTCCTATAAGATTTGATAGTACAAAGTGGAATCTATAGGGGATATTGTTTATTGGAATGGAAATATATTTTATAGAATTGTAGTACAATCCTCTAATGGGATGGAATGTCGTTAAAGTTAAATGCTAGTGCCGAATTGACATGAGAAGGTTGTGGTTTTACATCGATGAAATTAATAGGAGTATCATTGGGCTCACCGATAGAACTTGAGTGAACTATGCCATGCATGACTTAAGACACATCATGTCATGAGCCATACCATGTTAAGAGATGTGCAATCTAAGAGTTGATTCTAGAACATGAAATGGTAGTGAACATGTAGTTGAGAATCAAAGTTATTACAGATGACAATGATTTGGAGTTTCCCTAATTAGGGAAAAGACTGGGGAATTCAAAAGAAATGGGATATTTGGTGGATAGATAATTAAGATGTTCACCTAGTATTTATGCAGGATGAAAAATCAGTTCATACAATGGCATAGGATTATTGTGGGTAATAACATAACCAAAAAATTGAGAATGACCGTAGTAAATGAATGTTAGTGGACAAAGGCAAGCTTAGAGACTTTTAAAAACCGCAATGATGGTACAAAATGGCGTGATCGTTGGTACTAAAATGAGGTGATAGTAAAAATGAGACTTGGAGAAAGAATGTCTACAACTTAAGTAAAGTGCAAATGACTTACATATAAGATCTATTTGGTTACAAGTTGGAGGGATGGATACAAAAAACTTGAATATGTGAAATACATATGAAATTAGATTTGATGTTTAGAGGAAAAAATGGCATTGAGTTTTTGTGACCGATCGGAATTAAAAAGCGAGGTCGATGACCAAGTTCCAAGGACGAAATTTTCTTTTAGAGAGCTCGACTGTAACAGCCTAAACAAAATTTAAAGATGAAAAACATTATTTTAAAATTACTTATAAAATGAAGATAATAAGTTTGAATCAATGTTGAACAAATAATCAAATAAATTTGAGTTTTACGCACATTGACTATGGGTCAAATTTAGTCCTTAGAACTTAGCCGTCAACCTCGCTTTTTTAATGAAATGAACCTATTATACAATCGTTGACCACCTGTTCGATTATATGCCAGAAATCATAATTACATACACCATTTAATGAAGTAGACAGTGTTATATTTGCCAATTATTCTGTACGTTTCAAGAGCGTATGTACTCCAACATAAAATAAATGTGGCCCAAAATATTCAATAAGAAAGTCACAAAGATGACAGAAGCATCACCCTTACTATTCACAGTAGTATCATTCATCACGCAGTTTGGTTTCTTCCAAAAACTTATATCTGCAACGTCTGTCAATAATGGCAACTATAATCTTTAAATGCAAACATCTCCACACCAATTGGTCGAAGAAAACATGGTTTTGAACGGTAATCCACATTATATTTATTTTCTATGTTGCGACGCCCACAACAACATTGCTCACCTACGAAATTCATAATTATATCAGGATCATTTATTTAAAAAAGATAACACAGTAACGTAAGAGGTAAAGCGATAGAGGTAAATTCCAAGAAGAAATTACCACTTTGCCACTTTCATCGACGGAACTAGGATTCTGAATGACAACAGTTTGAGTATGGGAACGGGGCGTTGCCTGCATAAGATACAACAATGTTCCAAAAAATATATCGCTCATCAAATTTATCACAATTGCATTGGGTGAAAAAATCACAAGTTAAAGACTCACTGTTGTAGAAGGTGATGATGCAGACGTAGCCGTCCTGTCAGATCTTGGCACAGGAGTGGGTATCCTTGCATTTCCCATCTGCAAGAAACAACATGAAAAAGATAGCCGTCAACAGGAAACTCTAGAATAATAGAAGAATGGAGTGCAGTGCCTGATTTGAAACGACCACGAACTGAGTAGTGATTCAAACTTAAAATGTATACTTTTCAAAATCCCGAGTGCCATCATCACATAAAATGCACACTATAGGCAAAAACACATAATTATCAATATCGATCAATAAATGAACTGTTCAAAATGCTGAAAATATTTTGTTCAGTCAATATCATCTATATCTTCTCCTTTTCTGCCTCCTGTTCCCTTTGAAGTCACATATAATGTACGTGGGAAGTTTTAGCACAATTCAAAGATCAGAACCATTTGGGAATGTATGATTTAAAGTGTCTGCAGGTGCCAAAAAATGCATCCATCCACTAATGTCACTCTCCCTTAAGCACTAACATGCAAGGGACAGCCACTATTTTCAGCTCAACACGAAAAAGAGCCTTCCCTTGTATGCTAAATTTATTCTGCTTTGCTATTCCAGTTTGCTGATGGGGTCTGTATGTGTATGGGTTTACATGGGCTTGGATTAGATTGATTTGTTAGTCTCGGTTAGTCAAATGGGTTAGCAAACTAGAAGTCTTAAATAAGTCGATGGATCATTACCTTGTGACAATTATGTTAAGAGTAGTTGAAGTGGGTAAGAGTAGTTGAAGTGGGTCAGTCTCTAAATGAGATTTGATGGTTTGCCAAGCAATTGTTGGCATACAATTTGGAGTTGCATAAGAATTGGACTGTCGCGTTAGCTTCTATTTAATGTTGATTATGAATGGAAAGTTAAGCATGTTTTTATCTCTCTCATTTTATATGGGAGGTAGACTTCCCATGAAGTGAGTCAATCAACTTTTCTTTCTTGGTAGTTATCACAACAATAGCTAGAAAGAGGAAACCTACTTAACATCCTGGTTATCAGAGTGATCAGCTCTGGCTCTGGGAATGGCCGAGGGAACTCAGGTAGCAAAAATAGAAGAAGTCTAACATCTTCAGGATACCAGAGAGCATAAGGGTAGAGACTTGTGCAACAACATCAGCAGTTGGGCAATGATTCTTAGATTCAAAACAACATGCACTCAGACTTGAACTCGAATACGGTCCATTGTCAAAGAAAATGTGCTTAGACCTTGAACTGAATCTCAGCAAACGAGTAGCAGTCTACTCATTTTCCATGAAGGAGAGTCCTGGGATTTGTGGAGAAAGTATCTGAAACCGAGCTTTAAAATTTGATCCCCCTGCCCCAATAGATCACAGCCCTCAAACCTTGGGATTGGTGACAGAAAAACACATGTGGAGGCCTTGCTTCTCAGGTCGGTGCTTCATGACTCAAATCGAGCAAAGAGGACTGTGGAAGCAGACAATTTCAACTCCAGAACAACAACAATGATGGCCACAAATGGCAGCAATCTTAGAAAGTATATAGAAGGCATCGAAAAGATGCTTCCAACGTTCAAGCTTTAATTTGGCACATGGTGGTTGATGCTGAGCATAATTGGGAGCATAAACATACTTGATTCTCATTTTTAGTTATTTTGAGTTAGTTTGCCAGTGTATTTTATTTGTTCTCTTATTTTGTTTTGGGTTAGGGCATTTTTGCAGTTTCTAGATTTGTTGGAAAGGTTCTAGCATGGCCTATGGGTCGTCTCTAGTCTTAAGTTTTGTAATCCATACGTAATTTGGAGTCCCAAATCTTTTTAGGATTAAGCAATACTTGAAACAACATATAGGTATGCATTATTTTCGATAAGGATAGAAAGACATTTTCTAGGAATTTTTAGCAACTATGTTCTTTCTAATTGTTATGTAATTTATACCTACGGAACCCAAAAGTGGTTCCTAATTTTCTTCTTCTTTCTTAATTTTCTAATCTAAATATTTCCAAGCGATCCTGTTTATGCTCTCTTTCAAACCCACGTAACTATATTAAGTAAATCCAACATTTTCCTTCAACAAAATTTGAAGCCCTGTACTTTTTAAATCGTGATACACACTTTTTCCTGTTCATGGTATTGTTCACCATTACCGATTTTGGTTACTCGCTGCTGTCCTATATCAATTTTGGTATCAGAGTCAAGGTCGAACATGCCTAAGCATTCGGAAAAATCGTTTAGAGGGAGATTGACAAATGGGCAGTGAGATGAGATGCTTTTTCAAATTAGAGCATCTCAATTCGATTAAGTGATGTAAAAGGTCGAACCACTCAAACCAATGGTGATACGACGTTCGTTATTCATGAAGAAAATTTCAAAGGCAATAATAATGGAAAAATAACGAGACTCAAGGGATCAAGAAGCAAACCAATGGCCAAATCCTCTCCCAACGTAGATGATACTATACCATACCTGGGTTTACATATGAGTCACACCAACATAAGATACAAATACTCCCAAGCCAGGTACCAACTATGGAGAATAGCAGTTAGATATTTACTTTATCTGGTAACTAGATTCAAAAATTACCTTGTTTCAGTTAACATCAGCTACAATACCAGCCTCTTTGACGAGCTGCTCTGTCAAAGCTGAAAGCTGGGCAACTTCTGTTCTGACTTTGCCAAAACATTCATTGTTAACAGAACTCACCCCAGTTCCAGCACCATTATGCAGAGTGATAATATCATAATCTGCTTCAATGTTGGAACTAGCTTTGTTCAAAAGCTCCCGACTCATTTCAGTGAGCTTATGGAGTGCACTAGTTGCAGCTTCAACTTCCAGTTGAGCTGCCTCCAACTGGAGCTTCTCAATTGCCAGATCCCCATTGCTCTTTTCACTAATTCTTTCCTGTGCCAAAGCATAGAGCTTCTCATCACTATCTTGGACCATTTCTTCCTTCATCTTCTTCTTTAGTTCCTTATTCCTTGCATCTAGTTTTCCAAGGACCATTTTCATTCCCTCATCTTTGATTGTGAGGGCCCTTTTGGGCTCCCCAAGGTCATGAAGCAACCTGATACACCATTTTGATTGGTCCATGGATTTCTTCGAGTAGATAAAATGTGAAAGATATGATAAAGCTAGAAATAGCAGGAAAAAAAGTCAACAAAGAAGTTCCTAGTTTTGAAGGAAGGTGACATGAAAGGTGGCCCAAGAGCAAATTTACTAAGACGAAACTTACAGGTTTGGCAAAAGTTTTGTGGACTGAGTTAAAGAAGATAATAAGAAGATTGGGCCAACCTCTTATAAAGCACACGGCAAGAGGTGAAAACAAAGGTATATGCCTGTCTATTATCATGATTCATGATAAATTACACAAGCAATAAGTTCATTTGAAACATGTAGTATGTCGGTAGCAGAATATGTGCAAAAGTTTGATGAGCTTAAGCCTCGAAGTCAAGTTGTGGGAGTCCTTCGTCAAACACTAGCTTGAGTTAAATCAAATCTAATGGCCGATATAAGGCAACAATTGCTTCAATAGCTAGTAAATAGTGTGGAGCATGAATTTCAAATGGCACTTGCCATGGAATACTTGGGATACCAACTATTATAAAAGTGGATTTCAAGCAGGGAGAAAACAATGAACAGACGTAATGATGCAAATCGTCGTTCAAGGACAACACCCAGTGGCACAACCATAGTGGGGGCAATGGGAGTAGTTGCCCTCACTATGATGTTGAAATTTTTTTGGGTCAACTCAAAATTTTAATTTTTTTAAAATTGTCTAAAATTTGTCCCTACTAAAAAATTGTAAAAACTTTAGGAGTCCTTCAATATTTTAGAAAATAAGTAGATAAAAAATTAAACTTGGAATCCAATATTTGGAATTTGTCAAGCATGAAATATATTTTAGATTAAATTATTTCAATTTAACTGGACTTGAACAATTATTTGTATGTAATTAAATTGGTCCTATATCTAAGTTCTACCTCAATAAACTTGTGATACATTGATTTTTTTTCAAATCTTTTAATTTTTTTCTATTTTAATTATATTGAATTTATTACCTTTTTAATTTGATATAAATGTCGTTTGTTACGTCTCATGGATAACTTTACAGTTCTTTTTGATAAGTAAAATAATTTTATTTTGAAAAATAATAATATTTCAATATAGCTCAAAATACACCCAAGTGAGTATATATTCCAATAAGGTCACATGAAGTCTACGAGTAACTTGACAAACCTTTGTCTATTAAATATATTATAAATTCTCACAAAATTTGAAGGAGACCAAGTGCAAATAACTGCACAATATTTATAAGGATTATTGGAGATTTTATATGCGTGACCATTTTCTTGTTGCCTCTTTTTATGTATCATGAGATATATAAATTGCACTTTCAATCGACGTTCTTTGAAACCATACAAATAAAAAGTATTAATGATTAATATTTTATAAAAAATAATAGGAAAAACTTCAACCACACCCCCTCTAGTTTGTCATATCTTCAAAGACACCCCCTCTAGTGTCTGAATCTTCAATGATACCCCTTATCAGATTAAATTTTTTAACTAAAATGCAAATTTACTAAATTGTCCATCATATATTTGAGGCTAAACTTCAACCACACCCCTTCTAAATATATATATCTTCAATGAGACCCCCTCTAGATAAGCATATCTTCAATGAGACCCCTATATTTTTTAATTTTTTTTAAGTATTAAAATTTTGAGTGAATTAAAATTCGATTCAAGTTAATTAAAATTTATTTTTTTACATATTAAAATTTGAGCCAATTAAAAATTATATTTTTTTACGTATTAAATTTGGGCTAATTAAAATTCTATTTGAGCCAATTAAAAATTATTTTTAATCGACTAAAGTCAAATTTTAATCAACTCGTATTGAATTTTAATCAGCCAAATTTTAATACATAAAAATATAAATTTTAATCGACTCGAAAGCGAATTTTAATCGGCGCTAACAACTCGGTTAGAGTTCAAATCGACTCAAATTTTAATATGTAAAAAATATATTTTAATAAGTTCAAATTTTAATACGTTAAAAAAATAAAATTTATTCAACTTCAATCGAATTTTAATTGGTTCAAATTTTAATATGTAGAAAAATAAATTTTAATTGACTCGAATTTTAATAAAATTTTATGTAAAAAAATTACTTGAGATTTATGTAGGGGCATTTTTGGTATTTTATATTAATGTTTTTTTGTTAGAAATGGTAGTTTAATGGTAGGGGGTGTTAGTGATGTTTAAATATAAACTAGAAGGGATGTCATTGAAGATTTAGAAACTAGAAGGGGTGTCTTTGAAGATATGATAAACTAGAGGGGGTGTGGCTGAAGTTTTCCCAAAATAATAATACTAAGAATTTAATGTATTAATGAATTTTACATTGCCCACATTGTGAAAACTTTTGGCTCCGCCCCTAACAACACCTAATCAACCATTCAATCAATTAAATGGATTGAAAGCTTCTTTTTTTCCAAATGTAGTTGATCCTAAAGGCAGAGGGTATCACGACTAATAAATCAAACAAGAGAGACAAGAGGGATGTTTACTTCAAGTGTGGTGAGTCGGCGCACATGGCTTACCAATGTCTAAAGAGGAATAATCAACATATAGGGGTGGCAGAAAAAAGGATGAAGAGCAACCACAAGATGATGCCAATGAAGAGAATTCATCTAATTGTAGAGCATATACTGCTTATGATTTGGAGGAATACAAAGAGGATACTTCTTTCCTTCAAGTTCTGAGATGCATTTTAGCTGCCCCTAAAATGACGCAAGAAGATTGGTGACCTGCTTTTTAGATGTTGGTTCGATGTAGAGCTTATTATTGATTGCAAGAGCTACATGAACGTTGTGGCAGCTTCCACTATTGATTGTCACGAGCTTCCGGTTGATCTACACCCTCAATCATATCAAATAGCTTGGATTGATAACATGTCCATTCCAATAACTAACCAATGTCTCGTTTATTTTTCTTGTGGTAAATATACTGGGATCTACATTAGTTACTGTAATTCTTATGAAATTTGCACATATCCTTCTTGGCTGACTTTGGCTCTATAATCAAGATGTCAAACAATGTGGAACAGAAAACACCTACACTTTTCTATTTGAAAAGAAGATGATTGCTTTGAAGCTTATGTCTAATAATGAAATAAGATAAATATGAGGAAGCAAAGCCAAAATGTGATGTTGAAGGTAAACAAAAACATCTCCACATACATTCGTAGAAGCGATTTGCAATGGAAATCAAGCAACCACATGTTATTTATGCCAAAGTACTCTGCCTACAACAAAGAATTGTAGGATGCTGTTCAACCAGTGCGTTATTGGCATCATTATCTCATTCACATGGAGTTTCTGTGTCACTTCGCCATGAAGACATTAAATATATTAATGCCCAAAAGAAGTTGAATCATCAGCAGAGAAAGTGGATTCCTTTTTTGCAAGAACATACTTTTGAATAATGCTGGTGTTGAGAACTAAGCAACTGGTTCCTTTAGTCAAGTGGTGCTTATTCTTTTCTTATCGACTATTCAAGCGGTGGGCTTTGATTTGCTTAAGAGGGTTTACCCATCTTGCAAAGATTTTAGCAATATAAACTCTAATTGCATGGTTGCGCAGCATGCAGCATATCAAGATTTTTCCTTGCACGGCGGTAATTTCTCCAAGGGAACTCATCTTTGTTTGCCTAACACATCTCTATATGAACAATTGATTTGGGAATTGCATTCCCAAGGAGCAACAAGTCATTTTGGAAGCGATAAGGTCAATGTATTGTTTGAGAACTGTCTATGACACTGTAGCAAAAGTTGTCCCTCGATGTCGAATCTGTCAAATATCCATTACCTAGTCCTCATGAACTATGACAACCAGGAACCCTTCGGGTTTATCACTCTACCTTTGTTTGTGGTAGATCGATATTTAAAGATTGCTCATTTTGTTCCTTGTTCGAGGACTTCCGATGCTATAGCTAGACTCTTCTCTACAACAATTGTTTTGGAATGGGATGCAAAATTTTAGTTACTTTTAGAGAACTCGATGGAAATTGCTTGAATACAAGGCTCAAATTTTCTGCTTCATTTCATCTTCAAATCACGACCAAAAGGAAGTTGTTAACCGAAGTTTGGGTGATCTTCTTTGATGTCTTTGTATCATGTTGCTAATTGGGACCAAGTATTTCCTATGGCTAAATTTGCTTACAATAGTTCAGTAAGTCAGCCCACGGGTCGCAACCCCTTTTGGAGTGTGACATGCTTACTTCCTAGGAAACCAATTGACTTGGTTACCTTACCCATTGAAGCTCGTCCTAGAGTTGAAGCTGATGCTTTTGACCCACATATACGTGATGTATAGGGTGGTGTGCAACGTAAGATTGCATTAAACAATGAAAGCTACAAAGCACATGCTGATCTGAGGAAGGAAACAAGGTTATAGTGGGTACTAGGCCTGAAAAATGTTGTAATGGTAAATACAAGAAGCTTCATTCAACAACTGCGGGTCTGTACAAAATTTTGTTATTTCTACTAATCTTCTGAAATCATAGCATGTAAGCTTCCAAACTTGATCCATGTGATGATTTAGGACAATTACTTGTATCAATTAGAAACTCTACCCATGCCGTGAAGCTATACAAATGAAACTAATTTGTTTCTCCTATCACTTACCAACCAAAACTAAAGAACTTCACTATTCTTAAACCAAATACCACTAAACAAGACATTATCTATTCAACCGTTTCCTGTGAATCTTAAAAACTTCAGTGAAATCTCTCCATACTTAAATCACCAAAGACTACCAGACACCATAAGGCCTCCACTCTGTGCTTAATAAGAGCATCCATTGCAATGAATAATCACCACAATCACTTTTCAACAGCAAATAACTTTACTGATGAGTCTCGGCCCTCGGGAATAGAACTACTTTTAGGCTTCAAAAATAGGTAACCAAGCTATAGCTGCTGCATCATCTCTCTTCATCCAAAAAGAAATCAAAGGTCAACCCCGCTGAGACAAGGGCTGGACATTAATATAGTTTCATGATAATGCATACTCAGATTTTATCCCTGAGAATAACACAATATCAACTAATTTTCCATGAAAATGCACTATCCTGTGCCCTATCTTCTCTGATATCATTTTTCATAGTGAAAAATGGACAAAAGACTAAACAAGACTATCCATAAGTCCTACTATTGTCAACTTGCAGTCACCAATTTTATTCACCTTCTGAACCCAGCCTCTGACTCTCAGCAAAGCAGTAGCAGAGGCAACCCCAATATTTTATCCCCAGAAGTCACCAATCAAATTAGAATAAGGAGCATATCAAAACTCCTTGCAGGGGTAGGGTGGAAATAAACCTCAGCCTGTTCTCAGACTTGATGGAGGAGTGGATTTTCTTTCAAGAACAGATTCAATACCCACTCTCCTAAATACCAAGCCCTTACTCTTGTGAAGAAAAGATCAGTATCATGGTCCATCAAATCCATTTGATGAACAAAGGATCTACAATCATGCGCATAAACACACACATGCTGAGAGAATATGTAAGATATGCTATCATTACATGAAATTAAACAGACATTGTTATACTCACATTAACATTTGTAATGTATTGACAGACTGCACATTTAACTGATGGAGCGCCAGCTGGATACATCAGTGTTGTACGGCAATTCCCACAGTTCACATGAGCAACTTGATTGGGCGCTAAACAAAGTAAGTCAGGCAGACACAGTCAGTCGATAGATTGAAGATTAAAGAGTAAATTGCAACAATAACTGGAAACTAGAAGAAACCATGCATGCAATCTAGAAATAGCAAAACTACAGAAGAAACCATGAATCCCATCTAGAAATAGCAAAACTAGAAGAAACCATGCATGCAATCTAGAAATAGAACCACGCAAGATATATTGCACCTCAAATTCTTCATGTATGTTGGTTATCTAACACAAGAATACTGGAAAAGAATGCTAAACCTATGAATCCTTGTGGCAGAAATACTTTCTCATGAAGCACATAGATGTCCTCTTGTCATAGAATGGCCCCAAACCAAAAAATGATAATGTAGATGACTTTGTTTCAAGAAACTAGAGATGAGAAACTGACAGATGGCACCTCAAACCATGGATTGAGAAAACCAGAAATAGAAACTTAGGGACAATTATTGGTCATCATGGGTGTCTTTTGGTCCTATACAAGGGAAGGAAAAGCTTCTTTCTGAAGTGAGATCCTTGAATAGGAAGGTGATGTGTGATGAACCACAAATTCTAGATGGTGGAAAGACCAAGGAGCTGGTTGTCAACTGACACAATAATACTGGAAAAGACTGCTACACCTATAAACCATTGTGGCAGAAATGCTTTCTCATCAATCACACAGATGACCTCTTGTCATAAAATGCCCCCCTAAACCAATGATAATGTAGATGACTATGCTGCAATGAAATTAGTTATGTGAAACTACCAGATGGCTCGTCAAACGATGAATTTAGAAAACCAGAAATAGAAACTTCAAAAGCAATTCCCGTAATAGGGGCGAGCGAAATGGGAGGGATGTATGGATTATTGAGAAGAGAGGAGCCATGGTGGTCCCCCCCCGAACCGCCCGGATCCCACGAGTGAATCGAAAGTTGGATCTAGGGAAACTTATTGGTCATAATGGATGTATTTTGGTCCTATCCTAGACAACGGAAGTAAAAGATTCTTTCTGAAGTGAGATCCTTGAATTGGAAGGAGACGTGTGATGAGCCACAAATGCTAGATGGTGGAAAGACCAAGGAGTCCCTGGTTGGAAACTGATAGATGGCTCCTTGCAATACAGATTTGACAAAACAAGAAAAAGAAACTTAGAGAAAGCCTTGGTCATGCCAGGTGACAAGGAAAGGAAACCTTTTTTTGCTCAATTAAGATCATTGAATTGGAAGGTGGTGTGCAATTAGGCAGAAATGCTAGATGGTGGAAAGACCAAGTGATGGAGAACGAAAAGGGATTGAATGAGCTTCAATTGAAGAATTGAATTTTATTATTTGTTTTAATATTATTTTATTAGTTAGGGAATATTTGTTTGACTAGGAGTATTAATTAGAGTTTGATTAGGAAATTATTATAAAGTTTCAGTAGGATAAGGATTTGAGAATTTGAGTAGGAAAGTAGTTTTTATTTTAGTAGGGAATTTGGCCTATAAATAATGGTGTAATCTCAACTATTTTGATTAGATTGATTATGAATAAGAATTAAGTATTCCCTGCGGAGATTTGTGTGTTTTTTCACCGATTCCTTGCGAGGATGAGGTAAACCCCTTCCACCCCCTCTTATTTCTTCTTCTCTTTCTATTCTGTGATTTCTAGACCTACCCGATTTACATCACCAAGGGCTTTAAGTTGGGGAAGATTGTGCCTCAATAGATGCTATTATTTTTGCTAGGTGGAATTTCATTGGCCGAACCAGTTTTGAAAAGAGCTTATTTACTGATGAGGATGACAGAAATAGGAAGAAACAGTTCCCAGTGTAACTTTTCAGGTTCCATTCAAACTATTGCAGCCATCTGTGATGCTAGCCTTACTTTATCCAGAACAACTGAAGCAGTCAATCTCTTATCTTGTCTAGGCTAGAAAAATTGATGAAGATCAAAATAGATTTTGACAAAGTTCACAAAAATGACTTCACCATGACATATCTCAACAGCCACCCATCCTCCACTTATAGCCAGAATAAAAAGTAATTGTATTTGTATCCTCTGAACTGCCTATTTTCTCTTTATTCATTGTCTTTTTGTATATAAATATTATCATTTTTATCATCGTGAACTATGCAATAAAGTTCAATATCAATCTTTTTTTCTTGTATGACTTTCAATTACCTTTATAAAATTTATAATGTCAGGAGGCTCTACAATAAGCCATTTGTGAAGAAATATTTCAAATAAAACAAACCAAAATAATCCATGACAGCATGCATCAAAATGGACCCCCAAAAAGAAATAAAAGAATATGTTTACGACTTATGTGCTGGAGTGTGGAAAGATACTATTACTGTGATTGCTAGAATTGCGATAATTACATTATTTTAAATTTGAAATTTTCGAATAGATCAGAGTGTCATGTTCCAGAGAAAGGACCAGCAAATACGTGGAAGGAATTGATCTGCACATTATGGGTTGTACCTGAGACAAGATTCACCGTCTGACAGCAGGAGCATCTCACTCTTGTTCCACCACGTGTATACATTAGCATCGTAGAGCAACCTCCACACACAAGTTGGGCCATTTCCATTCCTGCAGATTTCCATAACTTAGGTGATATGGCCAAAAAAACTCAATTATTTCAATTACAAAGTGCTTGATATAACTGGAAAATGCATCCTATTGATGCCTGCCTAATAGCAAACATGACATCATTTTTTTTAATTTTCTCTCAGTCTCTCTCAATTTCACTCCATGGCACCTCAATAGGCCATCTATGTGTGTACTTCCCCTATTGCATCTTCAAAAATGAATTCATGTCAAGCATGCATAAGAGCACAGCATGCCTACCCATGTTTAATGCAGGCAGTTTACATTGTATGGTCCCAGCAGATAAATTCGGTCTCATGACAGCAACTAAATGTATGTTGAAAACCATGACATATACTGCGCATAAACTTGATGGCATGTATTCTTCTCTATTGCCTATTAGAATTTTCCATTATATTTTGTTAAGTTATTAATTTCTCTGGCTTTTCTGTACTAAACCCTATTGGAAGTCACAGTGACACCCCTTAATGTATGGGTTTACTATCAGACCACCTCTTAACATTTTAAAAATGATCTGGACACCTCAATCAGAATGTCTTATGAAATGGCTGATTCACCCCACTAAATTAAACCTCTTCAGCCTTAAAAATTCAATCAAAATTGATCACAATCAGAAACATTTACAGGGGGGGACAGTATTGTATTTAAGGTGTTATTTTTAGTTTTTCTTTTTCAAATGTTGTCTTTTTCGGTGCCATTGGGGATATTGGTATTTCAACTTTGAAATGTCATGAAACCGTCATGTCAATATAAGATGTCAGGGGCGATCGGATGATTAATATGCATCCCATTGGCAGCTGCTACAGCGACAGCTCCGAAGAACTACGTGGCGGTTGTGGCAGGTCGTCCTAAACCGACCGAGGCGAAACCACTAAAAAACCATCGGTTTTCCATCACGAGGCTATCATGGCCATGTAATCAATGTAAATGTAAGTGGGCGATGCTGTGATATACCCTAAAGCCTGTAAAAAAAAAACCATTGACAATGACATATATAGACATATGAGATGTGATACAGCCTTTTCAATTTAATTATAGAGACAAAAAAGGTCATATTATTTTGCATTTCTACAAAGCTGCAACTTGATTCTTCTTATGATGTGAAGAACAATACCAAAAAGGATGACAGCGAAAAAAATTGGTGAATCAAAAGCTTGTTTGTACATCCATCCCCAAGAAATTTTTAGCCAGCTAGACTAACTAATTAAAACAATTGGTTAACTGTATTTAGTGCAACTTCATAGCAAGTTCCATCACATAAGACATTCTCAGTTCTTTTCTGGCCAAGTCACTGTCAAGCATTCGTGAAAGAAATAATTAAAATGGCCATGTGGAAAGGGTTCATCGATTAATCCATTGGTAGATGCTTTTGGATATGCTATTAAATTGAAAAACATAGTGATAGGCGATACCAGGTGGCGGGGCAGAGGTAATTGCATTACATAATGCGCAACGGACATTTGAAGCTCCTCGGGGATAAAGAAGAATGGTCCGACACCCATTGCACATAAGCTGGCTCTGCATAGCTGTAATTCCCAGGGGAAAGAAAAGAGAAGAAAAGCAAAATCTCAAGCAAAAGCTTAAACTTGTGATCAAACCTCTTAAATTTAGAATGAAACTACATTACAATATATATCACATGCGAGCAGAAAACTGCTATTTATCAAAGTAAAAAAACAGAGCACATGACTGCTTGGAACTTTGGACCATGAGCTTTTGACGGAGGTAACTTTGGGGACTTAAGCATATGAAAATATACAACTGAATAAAGGCAATGAAGTTGTCTAATCTATTTCAATTGGGGAGAAATCTAATCTTGTTTCGCATAATTTTGTTAAGAAGCTGCTGCTTAACAAACCAACGGGATCACAAGGATGCCATATCAATCTTAAAAGCATACTGGACCCTTTACAGGGGAAAATAAAAAGCTCATTGTTCTCAAGTTCCAGGTCACTCTCCAGAATAGCCCCAATTTCATCCTAGAACTCTACCCTACCAAGTTACCAAGCCCTACTCAAGCGCTTTCTACTTTATCTCTCCAACACTAGTACTTGTAACCAAATGAACTCATTAGCCATAAAAGAGTGCAACTAATTCTCTATATTTTTAGTACCTAACAACTTGAAAATCAAGTTAATTCCAACCCCTTCCTCCCAAATCCTAACCCTTTCTTCCTCCCTTTTAAACTGCAAAACCCGTAGATTTCCGTTGCCTCAACCTGCATACACATTTGTGGCCGGTATATTTCAGATTTCCCTAGACTTTCCACCACCCCATCACAAAAGGACAAAGGATAAGGAACATTTTGAAAAACATGATAACCAAACTCAAGGAAAATCAACAACATAGCTATAAGACAAAGGTGTACATTCACAGAAAAGGGGGGAAGCCATTAACATAATGGTTATTAACTTCTTAAACACATCTAGTTAATTTGATCTAATAATCAATGGATCAGTGAAGATCATAAGCTCTCCCAGAAAAAAGGAACATGTATAACCAAAGCATAACCTCTCTAAGTTTGGGATTAAAACTCAACTTCAAAAGTCTATAAAAGAATTTCAAAGCAAAGATTTATGGACCACACACTTGAATAAATTGTAAAATGACATTTCATTGTGGAACATCGAATCGAAGTTTCAACATACAACGCTCCAGAGTTTGATTTCACTAGAGTTTCTTTAGATCCAGACAGATTCTTCTAAAATAATCAGAAGAAAAGCATGGCGATACTCATGGTCCAAATAACAGATAATATCGTTGAATTTTTCAGGTATATTGGGTCCCTGGAAAAATAAAAACATATAATTCTCAGTGTAGCTTTTCAGCTTCCCA
The DNA here is from genome assembly GCA_023539305.1 of Ilex asprella. Classification (NCBI taxonomy): domain Eukaryota; kingdom Viridiplantae; phylum Streptophyta; class Magnoliopsida; order Aquifoliales; family Aquifoliaceae; genus Ilex; species Ilex asprella. The sequence goes on from CM042186.1 coordinate 15,831,155, forward strand.
CATCAAGAGTAAAACACTTCAATTCAATCTCTCTCCATAAGGGGCTAACCTTTGTAGATCATAAGCATGATGTTTAATCACACCTTACAATTTCCCAAAAGTACCATAGAAAACACCGAGTTCAATTCATCAAAAACTAGAGAAAATACAACATATCAGACTCTCTTAATTTTACTTCAGATAGCAACCTATGCAATAATACTTTTTATGAACGGATTTGTAAATCTGGCCTTCTACAATACGGGGAAATTAAAAATGATGTACAAGAAAACAATGAAACCCATACGCAAGCAACATGCCTCGTTTTATTTACACATTCCAATAATTACAATCTGTTCTCACAGCGCAACAAGAATTTTCCCAGATAAATAAAAGCCCAACTAACAAAGACCCAATTCATACGTGTTCAAGTATATCACAAAAACATCCAATACCAATCAAAATTTAAAATCAAACTACTCCGACATTAGAATTTACAAAATTCAAAGAAATTATTGACCAAAAAAATCGTATTTCAACTAAATTAAGTTTGAAGACAAACGATGCTACGAATCATAAAAATTGAGGAATTAAAAAGAAAAAAACTTGTTACCCATTCAAAAGTCTTCAAAGAATAGGATTGACGGCTCGGCTAGACGTCCTCTGACAAATCTCTGAGGATGATATGCAAAAACCAGACAAAAATAGTCAGAGGAGATCAGATTTTTCAAGATGGGTTTGGGGTATGGAATATTTTTCCTTTTGAAAGAATCGGATTTTATTATATTCTTCCCGTTGAAAGAAATATATTATTTTTTTCTGTCTTCTTACCGTGTTTGGCTATTTACAACGCAAACATACAATTGGAAACTCCTTCGACCGACGTTGCCTACCTTCTATTCTTGTTCCTTTTGGTCAAAAGTCTACTGCATTACTACAACTAGCAGCTTCCCGTACGCGGGATTTGGTTGGAAGGATCTACCTATGATAAAGTACAACAAATTACGAATAGCAGCACTATGAGGCCTAAATAATAAAATCCAAAAAATCACAGTCCAAATATATACCATTTCTTAAATGACTAAATTTCATCAATTTTTTAATAAAATTTATTCATTCAATGAATAATATGTATTTAAATTTTAACTTTTGAATTCTTTTGTGTTATGTAGTATTTTTCAATTTTGAATGTCAAAAATGAAAAGCCACTCGTGGGATAAATAATTTTTTTTTTTGATTTAGTAGTACTTTTAGGGTGTATTTGTTGGTATTTATGAGATTCACTAATGTATTTTTATATACTTCCAATACTGAGAAAAGTTAATACCGGTAAGAAAAATGAAAGCAATTTCATCTCATGTTTGTTTGAATAATATGTTTTATTGTAGGACCTCTAAAAAATATCTATTATGTCACATATCATATAGCAAATATACATGTTTACCCATAATACTATCCATTTCATTTCTTTTGAAGGAGTAGTATAGTTATTATGCTATCATATACCATTGGTGTCCCTTCTCTTGCCTTTTAATATAACCTCTCATGTGAAATTAGATATACTTATGTAGATGGATTTAATGCCACTGTTCATATCTGCTTTAGTATGGGGATCCAAATTGTTAAAATTAGTTAACAAACAAAGTATATGTGAGACTCATATGCTAATAAACACCATTTCACCTCTTTCTACCCCCACTGATCCCCCAAACAAACACATTATTTAGAGTGTGTTTGGAATGACTTAAAAAAAAAGCACTTTTAGAGTTTTTGACTTATCATAAGTCATTTTTTTTAAAAAAAAGTAATGTTTGGGAGCACTTATCAAAAACATTTTTAAATAAGTAAAAGTAATTTTAACCCTTAAATAAGTTAATAAGTAGAAGTCAAAAAATATAACTTTTTCTTTTGCGAAAACACTTTTTTTTTCACGATCAGCACCCTTACCTCTTCGACATCCACAGACGACACCAACCGTCGACGATGACCATCGCCGACGCTCGAGAGTGTATTACCATCGACGACGCCAAAAGTAGCCTCCTCTATCATGGATCTTTGATTTATTGTTGATCAAGATCTTGGTTTATTGTTGATCAAGATCCACTGCAATAGAGGTACAACCTCTTTATTTCTATGCGATTTATAGCTTCTATTTCACAGGTCTATTATCGCAGCAACAATTATATTTTTTGTTTGATTTCTTGTGTGTTTCTATAATTTCGTTTGAGGTTTTTGGGTAACATTTGTGACGAAATTTGTAAAAATCGTTGAATGATTTTGGGACAAAAATATTTTTATTTGATTCATGATTACTATGGGAGTTCATTACATATTAGAACTGTGATATCTTTATGATTTGTGTTGATTTGGGATAACGTTTGTATTGTCCATTGTCTACTGCCCACCAACTGTTTGATTTATGGCCAAGCAGAATGGGCTCAACAAAAGCATTAATAAGTGGAAGATACACACACCTTATGATAACTGAAGCCTGCACCGAGCTCTGAGGTCCATGTTCAGTGACTGATACCAAATGTAATTGGTCCTCGGAAAGCTATCCAGAACTAGAGGTATTTTTTAATAAGTAGTCGACAATATAAGGGTAGGGCTCCTTCAGACTTTTGTAGTTTGGATTGCCTTCACATAGCTGATGGCTGCAAGATAAGTGCTTGCTAGTGTTTGATTTGGAGGGGCTATACTCACTCAGATCTCTATCCTGCACAATAGATGCCCAAATATGAGGGAGCACCTGCCAATCAATCAGGTAGGTGAAAGAATGGGATTGAGTCATTGAATTCTTCCAGAGTTGTAGAATTAAAAATCGGGTTATCTTTTAGTGATGAGAGGGAGTTCAGAAGATTATAAGTCTCCATATCTGATAAAGTGTTCATATTTTCTGAGAAATTTGCCATGGAAGGTGGAGGTTGAAGGTGATACTGCAGGTATTGAAGCCTAGCAATTTGAACAGTTTCTGCTTCTAATCTTTGAACTTGTTCTTATAATGAGGAGTTTTAGATGTTTTTGATGATATGGGTTTATTGGGCTTATAAGTGTTAGATTGGGGCTTTTTGTTTCAGTCTATCTACTATGTTGGTATGGTTGGCTGTTCTGGGAGTCTTGGAGCTCTGCCTTAACAGCAGTGCTGATTTGTTTGAAACAGATTTGGTGGGGAGTTATTGGAGATGACTGCGAGGAGCTGCTGTCCTGAAGGCTTAAGTTTGGAATGGGTTAGCAAACTTTGTTGCTGTTGAAGTTTTTTGGAGGATGTTGCTGAAGTCTTTTTTGAATGATTTTTTGGACTTTTGTTTTTTCTTGTTATGGAAGGCGTCTGTGACTTACCTTTTGCTTTTTGTAATGGTTTGACATTTGTGAATAAATAAAATTTTATTTTTGTTTTTAAAAAAAGGAGTTTTCGATGAGCTCTTTGAGATTAGCCAAAGCTATGAGATGAGGAAGGCTTGAGAAGATATCGATTCGAGGTCGGTGAGTCATTGGATCAAAATCCATCTGAATTAGCTTCTTCTTCAGATGGGTGTTCCAGAAATTCTTGATTTCATTGTCCGTTCGTACTGGTAGGCGAGTTGCAATTGCAGAGAGTCAGAAATTCTTAATTTTTATGTATGATTTTTTTTTTTTGTGTATCAATGTATGTTTAGTGTATGTTTGTATATGTGCATTCAATGTTACTAACAATTGTGACACAAATACATATTTTTACATCTAAACATATTTTTTATAAAATATTTTAATTTAAGCAATTTTTATTTTGAATATCCAAACAATACTTATTTAATGAAAGTGTTTTTCTTCCAACACACTTTTGATAAACACTTATTAAAAAAGTATTTATAAGATTTCATAAGTGATCCCAAACGCACTTTTAGTCCTTAAAGTAAGTCCATTTTGTTAGTTTGTTGTTCATCGTATTAATTTTGTTGATTTAGTCTCTAAAATTTTAATTTGTATCATTTTGGTCCCTAATCAGACAATTCGTCTAGTTTTTTTGATAGAAGTAATCATTTGTCATTTTTTTAGACTGTATCATGCGCCTAACACGCATTTATTTCGTCAAAAATTTAACAATCAGTCTATGTAAGGATCATTTAAGTACAAATTAAATATTTTAGAGACCAAATTGATAAAATTAATATTTTAAGGATCAAACTGACAAAACTAGCATACTTGAAAGACTAAAAGTGTTATTAACCCAAAAAATTTATCCGACAAATT
>CM042186.1:15835463-15849281 GCA_023539305.1 Ilex asprella
AATCCATCAATAAATAAGAATTCATAAAGTCATCCATAGAATTTACATCATTATCCCCAAAAGAATAAATCCATCTTGGCCTTTACATTCCAAAAATTAACTAAGATAGTGCAGCGGAAATAACAAAAGAAAACTAGACTTTATAAGGTTCAAAATGAATAGTCTAGTATAGAACAAAAGAAAGTGATGATGCACAAAACTGTTTTGTGCGAGATCAACAGTCACGAGTGTGATTAATGAGCAGTAATGAGCAATCAATGACAATCAAGTATGAAAAATAGTAAATAAGGGTAAATACAGAATTTATAGTGGTTCAGTCTCGGATGACCTACGTCCACTTTTGGTAATGGCAGCGGTGGTTGTCGTTCTTTATTGATGAATCTGGGTACTTCGGAGAGTTACAGTGCTTAAGGAGAGAGAGTAGTGTGTGTAAAGGCTTTTGAGACGTGCCCTAAATGTTGAGAATACTTACATTATATAGTTAGGGTAAAAAAGGGTGAGGCGGTGGTGTGATAAAGAAGGTCTCTATCACTTGGGTAAGTCCTATTTTAGTAGGATTCAATCTTCTTAATCCCGGTATCTTCTCCTCGTGTTCCTATTCAGTCGGAGGATGATCCTGAGTTGGACTTGGCTCACTCTTGCTCTTGATGTTGGACTTATGTTGGAGTCAAGTGGCCAAGGAGAGAACCACTTGGAGGAGCATGGGCGACGCACACTTGTAGGAGTACCTAAACGATGCCCACCTGGACTTGGACTTGAAGTGGACCTGGACCTGGACTTGGCTTGGGTAGGCTTTGTTCTTAGACTTGCGTTGGAGTGCAAAAGCCATGACAAGCAAGGTAGATCTAGGAGAGGACCAAAGGGTTAACCCACAACCTTGGAGTCACATGGGAAACGCCTCTTACAGGAGGCATATGGGCGACACTCACTTGGACTTTGGGCAGCGCCTCTTAGTTTTTTTGATGCGGGCATTGATTCCTTTGTCTCCCTTTGGACTCTCACCTGATGGGTCGACCCAACCTCGACTTTGGCCTCCTTTTGGTCTTTATAGGTTTATTTCTATTGGGCCTGGTCCAGTCGAATTCGGGCTCGTCATTTGCCCCTCATGCCCCCAAGCCTCTGACTTTTGCTGAGAGGAAGGGGTTGTGGGCATGTGTTTCATCTTCGTCGGAGTGAGTAGGATTTTTTTTTGCATTCCCTTCGGTACTTTTTTGTATTCGGGGACTTGTTGAACTTACTGATAAGTGTGATAGTGGGCGAAGCTTCCTAGACGCCTAAGACAAGAGGTAGGCGCCCAAGTGTTGGAGGTAGGCGCCCAAGGCAAGAGGTAGGTGCACAAGGCAATGAGGATGGCGCCCATGTGGCTGAGGTAGGCATCCAAGGCAAGAGGTAGGCGCCCATATGGAGATGGAGAGGGCGGCGCCCATTGGCTTGAGGCAGGCGATGCCCTGGCAGGTGTTGGCGAGGGCGTTGGCAGCTTGGGCGAGACTGGCACGGGCGAGGCAGCCTGGGCGAGTCTACCTGTGCTGGAGTGGGCGCCGCCCATATGTTTGAGGTGGGCGGCGCCCATGAGGCACTTGGAGCTGCTGGAGTATCAAACGATCAAGAACAACAGGCAAATCTTTGAACAACCATAACTTTACGCACAAGAGTCCGTTTGAGATGAATTTTTTTTAGATTTGGGTATTTTTTTGAGATCTACGACATATAAACTGCCACAGGTGGTTTTGTCGACAATTTTTTTTCCCAAAAATGCTTCTATCTCTCTGAATTTGAGTTTTAAGCTCAAATTGGTGAAACCGACGGTAGCGGAGAGCCGCGTTCTGGCAGGCAGGTGTCAGACATTCATGGGAGACGAATTGACATCTTGAGTTTTTGTTAGACAGGGAGACTGTGATACCCTTTGGTTATGTTGGTTCTTGTGATTGTCTCTGATTTCAGGAGCTCTCGTTGATAGGGCGATGGTGGAGACTCTTTTTGCTTTTAGAGTGGTGTCTTTCCTCTTCTCAAGAGGATGAGGTTTGATGCCCCCAGTGCTTTTGGTCAAGGTCCTTTTGCCAGGTTGCTTCCTGGGAGATGGGTCCTGGTGGTGATCCCACTCTTTTTGACGAAGATGAAACACATGTCCACAACCCCTTCCTCTCACCAAAAGTCAAAGGCTTGGGGCATGGGGGCAAATGACGAGCCCGAATTTGAATGGACTAGGCCCAATGGAGATAAACATATAAAGCCCAAAAAGAGGCCAAAGTTGAGGTTGGGTCGACCCATCAGCTGAGAGTACAAAGGAAGACAAATGAATCAATGCACGCATCAAAGAACCAAGAGGCACTGCCCAAAACCCAAGTAGGTGTCGCCCATATGCCTCCTTTAAGAGGCATCGCCCATGTGACTCCAAGGGTGTGGGTTTGCCCTTTAGTCCTCTCCTAGATCTACCTTGCTCCTCATGGCTTTTGCACTCCAACGCAAGTCCAAGAACAAAGCCTACCCAAGCCAAGTCCAGGTCCAGGTCCAGGTGGGCGTCGCCCAGGTACTCCTACAAGTGGGCGTCGCCCATGTTCCTACAAGTGGGCGTCGCCCATGCTCCTCCAAGGGGCGTCGCCCATATGGCTCCAAGTGGTCCTCTCCTTGGCCACTTGACTCCAACATATGTCTAACATCAAGAGCAATAGTGAGTCCAGTCCAACTCAGGATCATCCTCCGACTGAATAGGAACACATGGGAGAAGATATCGGGATTGAGTCCTACTAAAATAAGACTTACCCAAGTGGTAGAGACCTTCTTTATCACACCACCGCCTCACCCTTTTTTATCCTAACTATATAATGTAAGCCCTCTCAACATTGAGGGCATGCCTCAAAAGCCTTTACACACACTACTCTCTCTCCTTAAACACTGTAACTCTCCGGAGTACCCCGATTCATCAATAAAGAACGTCGACCACCGCTGCCATTACCAAAAGTGGATATAGGTCATCTGAGACCGAACCACTATAAATTCTGTATTTACCCTTATTTACTATTTTTCATACTTGATTACCATTGATTGCTCATTACTGCTCATTAATCACACTCGTGACTGTTGATCTGGCATGAAACAGTTTTGTGCATTATCAGTTTGGCGCCGTCTGTGGGAACGACTAGTTTCCTATTCTTTCAATTTATGACAATCACTACCAGATCAATGTCTCAACAGTCGGGAGACAACAACCTGACCCACAAGGAGGAGGCTCCACATCCCCTTGCACCATCGAAACCGTCTGCTACGGCGACCCTCGTCATTGGACAATAGCTCTTCCAAACCATTCAGTCGTTGGTAAAACCGAACTATCAACTGATGCTCACACAATGAGGGATCACCCCTCAACCTGTTATCCCTATGGGAGAAGCCCCACTCCTTCTAACAGGCGAGGAGCTTCAATCTATCCTTTCTGGGCATCAGGTAGCCCCTCACCATGGGGGTCCTCATCAGAATGCCCCAAGACCACACCAGGGAGCACCTCATCCAGCAGTCCTTCCTCAACGCCCAAGAAGCTCACTTGCTCACCCTTCACATGAGCCTGCGCAGGGAGGACGATGGAGAGAGTCCATATGGTGACTATGAAAACCAGTACCACCGCCCAACTCAGGATGTCCCCAACCAATGGGATGACCAAATCAGAGAGGTACAAAACCAACTCGGTGATACCCTCAACGCCATCAAGGCACAGGCGCATGCGACCGTGGACTACCTACTTACGACCTAACAACAACAAGGTAAACTAAGGCACCCAGATGAGGGGTCTCTCCCTCTCCACCGTGGGAGCCACCCATGATGTGGTCTAGACGAGGGGTTTCACTCTCTTTACCTTGGGCGCCAGTCTCACCCTCTCCACCTCGGACACCTCCCATGATGTGGCCTAGACGAGGGGTGTCACCCTCTCCATCTTTGGCGTCTCCCATGATGTCGCCTAGACGAGGGGTCTCCCTCTTTCCACCTTTGGCGCCTCGATGATGGCCTTGCACTCTCCACCTTCGGCGTCCCCATGATGCCCTCGCCCTTTCTACTTTGGGCGCCAGTCTCGCCCTCTCCACCTCGGACGCCCCATAATGTCGCCTAGATGAGGGGTCTCGCTCTCTCCACCTCGGACGTCTCCCATGATTTGGCCTAGACGAGGGGTGTCACCATTTCCACTTTCGGCGTTTCCCATGACGTCGCCTAGATGAGAAGTCTCACCCTCTCCACCTTTGGCACCTCCATGACGGTCTCACCTTCTCCACCTTCGGCGTTCCCATGATAGCCTCGCCCTCTTCACCTTGGATGCCCCATGATGTCACCTAAACGAGGGGTCTCGCCCTCTCTACCTTGGGCGCCTCCTATGATGTCGCCTAGACGATGGGTCTCGCCCTGTCTACCTTGGGCACCGGTCTCGCCCTCTCCACCTCAGACGCCTCCCATGATGTGGCCTAAAGGAGAGGTGTCACCCGCTCCACCTTCGGCGTCTCCCATGATGTCGCCTAGACGAGGGGTCTCGCCCTCTCCACCTTCGGGGCCTCCATGACGGCCTCGTCCTCTCCACCTTTGGCGTCCCCATAATGGCCTCGCCCTCTCTACCTTGGGCGCCGGTCTCGCCCTCTCCACCTCGAACGTCCCATGATTTCGCCTAGATGAGGGGTCTCGCCCTTTCCACGATGACGTCTCCTTTGATATCGCCTAGACGAGGGGTCTTGCCCTCTCCACCTTAGGCGTCCCCATGACGGCCTTGCCCTCTCCACGATGACGCCTTATTTGATGTCGCTTAGATGATGGGTCTGGCCCCCTCTCACCAGGCACCCACCTTCAAGCGCTCAACACTAGGCACCAGGCACCCAGCTCCTCAGAGCCCTCTTCATCTCCTTCTCAGTGGAATGAGAGCACCCTCCTTATCTCCATCTCAATGGAATGAGCCTTAGGCGCCCAACTCCTTAGAGCCCTCCTCTTCTTCATCTCAATGGAATGAGTCTCCGCCACGGCGGCCTTCTTCTGAGCTATACGTAGCTCTATCTACTGCTCCACGACATTCTCTCGTGTCTGCTGCTCGAGCGCTACTGCTCTGTGGCATCCTCTCATGCCTGCTGCCCCGAGCTCTACCTGCTTCGCAACATTCTCTCTTGTCTGTCGCCCGAGCCCTACTGCTCTATGACATTCTCTCGTGTTTGTCGCCCGAGCCTTACTGTTCCGTGACATCTTCTCATGCCTGCCACTCGAGTCCTACTTGCTCTTCAGCAGCCCTTGTGTGTGCCTCTATGATATTCTAGGGATCACAGACCTCCAAAGCCCCTTGTTGATCAAAGTCAAGTCAAAGCAAGACAACTATGTGCAGCAACAGTCCCCGTGGAAGACCGTACAAGAGTCTCAACTCCTATAGCAATACAAAGGTTGGCACAGAAGTCCCAGTCTGAAAAACAGCAGGGGCGCCACCGGGACCCATCTCCCGGGAAGCAACACGACAATCGGACCTTGACCGAGAAGCACTAGAGGCATGAAACCTCACTTTCTTGTGAAGAAGGAAAAACATCGCCTAAAAACACAGAGAGTCTCCACCATTATCCCGTCAACAGGGCACTTATAATTAGAGACAAGACCAGTTAGTGACCAAGCACCAAAGAGGCACCCCCCATAGCAAGACTCAAGGTGTCATCCAAACACAAACACAGTAGTGCCCAAGGCCTGCTGGCGTCGCCCAAGACACTTGCTCAGCCTCTTGACAGCGTACAGGGCACATGTCCCAGCCTTATGGCGTCACTCAAAACACCAACTACTCTTCAACAGCCTCATGGGCCCGCATCTCCGCTGCTTGGCCATCAATTGACTCCCTGATCTCCAGCATATTTGTAAACAAGTAGGGCAAAGCACATATAGGCATTCAAAGCCAAAAATATAAAGAAAGAAAGCCAAGTACAAAGACAAAATGGAGTGCGGGACATGCCTTGTAAGCCTCTACTATGGCAGCCACCTTCGAGACTACACGTAGCTCAGCCTAGGACTCTGCTCTCGCACAAGTCACCTAGTAAGCCTCTGCTACGGTAGCCATCTCCTGAGACTATACGTAGTTTAGCTTATGACTTTGTTTTCGTACAGACAGTCACCATATCCAGCTTCGCAATATCTCATAAGTCGCCAAGAAGCTCGGTCTTACCTCAGCTCCTAAGCAGCCCTTATCTCCAGCTTTGCATTCTCTCATGAGTCGCCAAGAAACTCGGTCTTACCTCGGCTCCTAAGTAACCCTTATCTTCAGCTTCACACTCTCTCATGAGTCTCTAAGAAGCTCAGTCTTACCTTTGCTCCTAAGTAGCCCTTATCTCTAGCTTCGCACTCTCTCATGAGTCACCAAGAAGCTCGACCCTATTTCTGTTATCAAGAAGCATCAATTTCCAGCTTAATGCCCCTCTCACGAGTCGCCAAAGGCTCGACCTCAATAGGTGCAACTCTCTCACGAGTAATCCTCATGTTTTTGCTCTCGCACAAACAGCCTACCTTTCATGGTAATCATGTTAAGATATTTTAATATGTAGAATGACATTTTTTTTGTTATCTCTAGGTAGACTCTTGAAACTCAGGCTACCTGAAAGCATTCAAGAAACAGAATACAAGGAAAGACGGTGTGTAAAAAGGCATACCGTGAAAAAATCCTCCATCCCCAAGAGTCACAGACCTCCAAAACCACTCCTTGATCAAAGTCAAGTCAAAGCATGCACACTAGCCACTACTAGTAGAAAGACAGATATATGGAACTGCAGTCTCCGTAGGAGACTGCACAGGATTCTCAACTCCTATAGCAATACCAAGGCTGGCACAGAAGTCCCAGTCTCGAAAAGAGTGGGGACACCACTAGGACCCATCTCTTGGGAAGTAACCTGGCAATCGGACCTTGACCAAAAGCACTGGGGACATCAAATCTCATCCTCTTAAAAAGAGGAAAGACACCACTCTAAAAGCAAAAAGAGTCTCCACCATCTCCCTATCAACGAGAGCTCCTGAAATCAGTGACAAGGATAAGAACCAAAATAGCCGAAGGGTATCACAGTCTCCCTGTTTAACAAAAACTCAAGATGCCAATTTGTCTCCATGAATGCCTGACACATGCCTACCAGAACGCGGCTCTCCGCTATCGTCAGTTTCACCAATTTGAGCTTAAAACTCAAATTCAGAGAGATAGAAGCATTTTTTTTGGAAAAAATTGTCGATCAAACTGCCTGGGGAAGTTTGTATGTCATAGATCTCGAAAAAATACCCAGATCTAAAAAAAATTCGTCTCAAACGGACTCCTGTGTGCAAAGTTATGGTTGTTCAAATATTTGCCGGTTGTTCTTGATCGTTTGATACTCCAGCAGCTCCAAGTGCCTCATGGGCGATGCCCACCTCGGCCACATGGGCGGCGCCCACTCCAGCACATAGGTAGTCTCGCCCAGGTTGCCTTACCCAAGCTGCCTCGCCCGTGCCAGTCTTGCCCAAGCTACCAGCGTCCTCGCCAACACCTACTTGGGCATCGCCTGCCTCAAGCCAATGGGCGCCGCCCTCTCCATCTCCATATGGGCTCCAACCTCTTGCCTTGGATGCCTACCTCAGCCACATGGGTGCCATCCTCATTGCCTTGTGCACCTACCTCTAGCCTTGGGCGCCTACCTCTTGCCTTGAGCGCCCAGGGAGCCTCGCCCACTATCACACTTATCAGTAAGTTTAACAAGTCCCCGAAAACGAAAAGGTACCGAAGGGAATGCAAGAAAAATCCTACTCACTCCGACGAAGATGAAACACATGCCCACAACCTCTTCCTCTTACCAAAAGTCAGAGGCTTGGGGGGCAAATGACAAGCCCAAATTTGATTAGACCAGACCCAATGGAAATAAACCTATAAAGCCTAAAAGGAGGCCAAATTCGAGGTTGGGTCGACCCATCATGTGAGAGTCCAAAAGAAGACAAAGGAATCAATGCCCCCATCAAAGAACTAAGAGACGCCGCCCAAAGCCCAGGTGGGTGTCGCCCATATGCCTCCTCTAAGAGGCGTCGCCCATGTGACTCCAAGGGTGTGGTTTTACCCGTTGGTCCTCTCCTAGCTTTACCTTGCTCCTCATGGCTTTTTCACTCCAACGCAAGTCCAAGAACAAAGCCTACCCAAGCCAAGTCCAGGTCCAAGTGGGCGTCGCCTAGGTACTCCTACAAGTGGCCATCGCCCATGCTCCTCCAAGGGGCGCCGCCCATATGGCTCCAAGTGGTCCTCTCCTTGGCCACTTGACTCCAACATAAGTCTAACATCAAGAGCAAGAGTGAGCCCAGTCCAACTCAGGATCATCCTCCGACTGAATAGGAACACGAGGGAGAAGATACCGGGATTGAGAAGATTGAGTCCTGCTAAAATAGGACTTACCCAAGTGGTAGAGACCTTCTTTATCATGCCACCACCTCACCCTTTTTTACCCTAACTATGTAATGTAAGCCCTCTCAAAATTGTGGGCACGCCTCAAAAGCCTTTACACACACTACTCTCTCTCTTTAAGCACTGTAACTCTCCGGAGTACCCAGATTCATCAATAAAAAATGTCAGCCACCGCTGCCATTACCAAAAGTGGACGTAGGTCATCCGAGACCAAACGACTATAAATTCTGTGTTTACCCTTATTTATCGTTTTTCATACTTGATTGCCATTGATTGTTCATTACTGCTCATTAATCACACTCGTGACTGTTGATCTTGCATGAAACAGTTGTTTTCATCATCAGAAAGTGTATATCCTAAGCATCCACCTCGGGATTCGTGTCTCCCGCTATCGCAGCTTTCCAATGTTCCGGCTCATCAGCTCCGAGCTCCTCCTCTGGACACAAACCTGAAATATGTTGGTTGTAGGGGGTGAGCACGAAGCTCTGCAGCAACATTCCTTCCAAACTCGAACAAGGTTTATAAAAAAAAATGTAAAATAGGTCAGTCTCATTTCGTAAATATCATATATCAATTTTGAAAGAAAACAGAGACATTTTATCACTGATCTCAAGTTTAAATAGCAATAGTAATAGATATGAACAATAATAACTAAGTTCCAATAAACATCTATTTCCAACATATAACCTATTTCCCACACATTATATAATCTTATCCTTCAATGCATGAGCATTCTTACAAGGAACCTTTCACCCTCAAGGTTTGGTTTCTTAAGCATTCTTACAAGAACCTCTTGAGAAAATCATATACTGTCCTCTTTTGACATGAGCATCCTTACAAGGAACCTCTCACCCTCAAGGTTTGGTTTCTCAAGTATCCTTACAAGGAACTTCTTGAGAAGGAATGAACATCCTTACAAGGAACCTCTCGCCCTTAAGATTTGGTTGCTCAAACATCCTTACAAGGAACCTCATGAGAAGGAATAAACATCCTTACAAGGAACCTCTCACTCATATTTCTCCAAACAACCATATAGGAAATACAATACCAAATATTTTCTCAAATATCCAACAATTCCACACACCTCTAATTTATAAGCAAATTCCAAGAAAAATCCCTAATTCTCACAAGTGATATCTTCAAATAAGGCAATTTAAAGAGAAACATGCAAGAGATCATAATCACTATCATTACATGACTCACACAAAGCTCTAGAGTTTTCAACACCAAGATTCAGTGAATGTTGAGAGAGAAATCCACATTCCTCAAGAAAACTAGGGTTTTTATGGTTCTCCCACCATAACTTTGCTCAAAACATGATAAATGTTGCAATAATATTAAGAAACAAGGAACCCATAGCAATTACATATCATTAAGAGTCAAATCATACATATATAATAACCCTAGCATCAATGAACAAGAATGGAAGAAAACCCCTACATTGTGTTCTTGAAAAGCTAGGTTTTGATTTACTCCAAGATGTAAATTCCCTCAAATCTTGTGTTTTTTTCTTCCTTTCTTCCTCTCTAGGGTTTTCTAGGGTTAGAAGGGCCGAAATAAAGGCTAAGCAGGCGTCTCTAAGTATTTATAAGGCAAAAATGGACCCTAAATCGCGACATTAAACTTTCAGACCTCTTTCGGCCGTATCGGTACGCCTAACTCGCTGGACCAAATTGTTCCGAAACACAGTACCGGTATGGTGTTGCCCAATTTTGCCTATTTCCTCTGTTTTTCATTTTCAATCCATTCTAAACCCTTCCAAAATTAACCCAAACTTATACAACATGCATTTGCACATCAAACATAGTTGATATAAGTTCTATTTTAATTGATTTCATATATTCACAAGCTAAAACTAAGTTTTGACTAATATTTACAATATTAGCATTTCCTACGGTTATAAGTCATGGGGTTCATTTCTACACCATTATATATATTAAATTATTAAACAATTTATTATTATATTACTTTAACATGTGGGGGTTTACAAGAGAACAAGTGGCCAAAAAAGTCTTTTAGTTTTGGATAGGTTAAAAAGTTACCAATAGAAATTTGATATAGAATTTGAGTCTGCTTTAATATGGGTCTAGAATAAGTTTTGTCTTGATTTGGTATAGGTTTGAGTCCAAGGTTGGAGAAGTTTTTTAGGTCATTTTGACTCAAATTTAAATTTTAGTCAATGTTGGAGATGCTCTAACGTAACATCGTGTACCAGACAACTAAGCTTATACGTTATTACTATCATATTCACATTGAGAGACATACCTGAATCAACACCCAAGATAAACATTGTATGTCTCATCATCAATTGAGCGTACTTCTTTCATGGGTTAATAACATTTTTGGTCTCTAAAGTATGTATGTTTCGTCATTTTAGTCCTTATTATATTAATTTTGTCAATTTAATCCCCAAAATATGCAATTTTGATAGAAGTGACCATGAGTTATTTTTTTAGATGGTATCAGGTGCCCAACATGTTATTATTTTCTCAAAAACTTAACAATCCATTTATGTATGAACCAAAATGATATGAATTGAATATTTTAAGAATTAAATTGATAAAATTGATATAATGAGGACTAAAATGACAAAAAATACATTCTTTAAAGACTAAAAGTACTATTAACCCTTTTACCTATTCATTCTAAGCTAGTGGTTTGCAAACTATTAGCAACAAAGTGTTTCACTCTATGTTTTATTGTGACTTTCTCATTTTGAGCATGTAACACCCCACCCTCCACATGACATAATATTGTCCGCTTTGCACCCACTGGCCCTCACGGTTTTGTTCCTCCCAGTACCTTTGGAAAAAAGCCTTATGTCATGTAAGGTGAGGGACTTGCTCCCAGTACCTTTGGGAAAAAGCCTTATGCCAAAGCATTTGTGTACGGATTATGTTTTAAATAGATTATGACTAGATTAGTTGGTTGATTGATTTAGTAACAAAAAGGCTTCCAATTACAATTGGATTGTTAATGTTGGAAATTAGTTTGGTAATAAATCAAAATTTATTGCAATAAATATGGGAGTTGTAAACTATGAGTTTTGTCTTCGTTCAAGTCTTTTTGTCTAATAAAAATCATATTGGTAAACACATACTCAAATTCTTCAATCTTGAATACCAAAACTACAAACTAAAGGCAAATAAATAAAACACATAATGATAAGTTGAATTAGTTCATGTGCAATGCACTTATGCAACAACTAGTATTAATTAAATATACAAATGATCATTCATATATTTTCATTTTCTTAGTTATCTTATTTGTTTATATTATTATGTTACATCTACATCTATTTATTTATATCTCTTGCTCCTAAAAGTCTCTTAACCTAAAAAATAAAATTTTTCTATGTCACCCTTAATTAATTTGTTAATATCAATTTTATCCTTATATGCTGAAATGTCTAAACAAATTGGATTATTTCTAGAATATAATTATTCATTCGTACCCATTAAAATTCATGTGAGGAAAATAAGATTAATTTCTCTATCCATCCTTATTTAATGCACATTGAATACAATTATAAATTGGATATGAAGGAAATAATCTCCCTATTGATCCTCTAGCGAGATCAATGAGAGATTAACTCCTACCTACTCGAAGCACCACCCCCTCATACATATTTCTATCCATGAAAGTGCATGGCTTCCTAGTTAAACTGGGTATGTTGCAATTACTTCCTCAATTCCATGGAGTGGAATAAGAAAATTTTTATCTACACATTAAGGAATTTAAGGAAATAGTTGGAACATTCATTACAAATCATGCCATAGAAGACATAACATGTATGAAATTATTTCCATTCTCCCTCAAGGACAAAGAAAAAAATGGTTGAACTCGTTGAAACCTCACACGATAAGTTCTTGGGCACAAATGTTATCCGAATTTATAAATAAATCTTTTCCCGTGCCCAAGACGGCTGCTCTAAAGAAACATTTTCAAATTTTTTCTAAAAAATCAAATGAATAGTTCTATCAGTGTTGGGATAGATACAAGGACTTGTTACACTCCATTCCACATTATGGATTTGAACCATGGCAATTGGTGAGTTTCTTCTATGAAGGAATTACACCAGTCCATCGACAATTTATCGATATGAAGTGCAATGGAGAGTTTCTAAGTAAGGATCCCAATGAGGCCCTTGAGTATTTTAACACATTGACAAAAAATGCCCAATCTTGGGATATCATGGATCTTGCCGATGTGTCAAGATCCTCTATGGGTAGTCAACCAAGTGGAGTGGGGATGTATAACTTGCGTGACCAAGAAAACTTGCTTGCTAGAATAAAAAAATTGTCCCATAAGGTAGAGAGTCTAGAGGTGAATAGGAGACATGAAATGTTAAATGTCACAAAGGCCAAAGATTATTGCTCAATATGTGAGAGTGTTGAGTATTCTATTTTGGAGTGCCCAAACATTCTGGTACTCAATGAGGTATATCATGAGCAAGTGAATGCCTTTAACCAAAGTAGGCAATCATTCTCTCCACACTCTAACAAATACAATCTGGGATGGAACAACCACCCGAACCTTAGTTGGAAGAATGACAATCCTATTCCTCATGGGTCTACCTCATTGTCACCTCCAATTCCGCCCAAGCAAAACCAATCATATTATGGTCATGGTCCGTCATCTACCTCCCAATACCTACGGTTCAATCCACCAGGGTTTTCACAATACCTCAACAAGGGTTTGGTCAACAAGGACCACCCAACATGCCGACCTACCAACCTCCTCCCTAGAGAAATTTGGAGGATGTCGTTCATCAATTCATGCAGAGTCAAACCACAATCAACAATCAAACCGCCATCACTTTTAATGACATTTGGACTCAAATCACTAAGTTGGCCAATGCTATGGGGTCGTCCCGATAAGAGAAAAGGAAATTTCCTGATTAGCCCCAAGAAAATCCAAGGGGTCAACATGTGATTGAATCGTCCGATGCTACCAAAGAGAGTTGTGAGCAACTCAAGGCTATCACCACCGTTAGGAGTGGCAAGGATATAGATAAAACCATTTTACCTAAAGTCCCACCCAAAGCCACATTGAAAAATGAAAAAGAGACTAAGGGTAGCTCTGAGGAGGGTGAACCACTTGAAAAGCTAAAGATTATTAATTTGAATGTGCGTTATTATCCTATCCCGACCCCTTTTCCCTAACTTTTAAAGTCACTGACTAAAATTGCTAACTATTATGATATTCTTGAAATATTTACGCAGGTGAAGATAAACATTAATCTCCTTGATGTTATCAAGCAAATACCCTCTTGTAAAAAAGTAATGAAAGATTTGTGTACTATGAAGAGGAAGTTGAATGTGCACTAGAAGGCATTCCTCACCCAAGCAAGTGAGTTCCATCTTAAGGACAAACACCCCACCCAAGTTCAAGGATTCTGGTTGTCCTACCATTGCCATAACCAT
>CM042186.1:15865985-15878224 GCA_023539305.1 Ilex asprella
AGTCAAAAATAGTCCACAATTTTAGTCAAAACAGTCCGCAATTTCAGTCCAAAAACAGTCCGCAATTTCAGTCAAAAACAGTCCGCAATTTCGGCCCTTTAACAGCCCCTAACCAGCCACAATTCAGCCACTAAAATAGTCCACAAATAGCCACAAAATATCCCCCTAAATAGGCTACATAGCAGTCCACTATTTCATTAAGCTACAAGAAGATATGCAAGTAACTTTCATATATCAACTACAAGCTAGAATTTAGCTTAAGTTCTTCCTACACTTCATTCTTCATTTCCTTAACAATATACAAGTAATATATATCCACATACACTTAACTACCCCTTATGGACATGCTAAGTAAGAAATGAACCAAAGTAGGAAGGATTCTACCTCTTGAAGCGTGAGATGAAGACTAGAGCTTCAAAGCTCTAAGAACACCTCAAGAACACCAACAAAAACCCAAAATTCTTGATTTCTCCAAAGAATCCACTTGAATCTTTAGTGAAATCCCTTGTTCTTGGTATGTACGCATAGCGCTTGACGAGTAGAAGAACTTTAAGTCTTGGTCCGACGAATTTCGACCGACAGAACTACGTGAATCGAAGAAAAAAGATTGGAAAACTCACTTTTCTTTTATTTTCTTCTCCCCAACGTCCAGACCAGAAAACACACTAGTTTCCACCTGAAAAATATCTGAAAAAAATCAGATTTAACACCTATTTATAGTACCAAAACCCTTGGCTCACAATGCGCCACACGACCCCTATTTTCAAGTCCGTTTTCACCCCGAAACGACTAATCACATTATGGGTTAAGCTTAGTTAAATTTTATTTGAAATTTTAATAAAAAATAATTAAATTTTGAGCTTATCACATTTTGTGACCACGGTGAGGTCGTCCGCCACCCAGTCGCCTCGATCTACGTACAAAATTATAACTTATCTCTGAATTCGACGTGGTGATTACATTCCGTAATACAAGTCCAACGACGAAGTCCGTTGTGTCATACAAGGTCTATAGAACACGTATTTAAATTTTATATTATTGTGATAAAATGACCATTTTGCCCTTTCTATGAAAAAAATTTAAAATTTCTCTGGTTTCACATAGACGGTATCGGTACACAATACCGGTACACTTAGTAAAAGCCAAAAATTTTAAGTCGCGATCTGTGGTCTATTTTTTGCCCTATAAATACTTAAAGACACCTCATTTGGCCCCATTTCAACATTTCTAACCATAGGAAACCTTAGAGAGGAAGAAAGAAGGGAAAACATAAGATATTCAAGTGAGAAAGATCAAATCTACTACATTTCTTTCCAAACTACAAAAACAAGGTAGATGTTTCTTCCTATTCTCTTACATTGAAGCTAGGGTTTATATATATATATGTATGTTTTGCTTCTAAATCTTAGATATATGATATGGAATCTTTATTCCTCGACATTTTCATCAAGATTACCATGTTTTAATGGAATCCATGGTTGGGTAACCATGAAACTTCTTCCTTTTGTCTTCAAACCCTAGTTTTCAAGAGAAATAAGTTCTTCTCTTGATTTTTTCTTTACTTTTGATTTCAAAAATTTAGTGCTTTATATTGAACAACAAAATGGTATTTGTGGATGATCTCATGCATATTTTACTAAATTTTTCTATTGAAATAATACATGTAAAATTTAGAGAATTATGAAAATTGGCTTATGAATTGTGGAAATGGGTTGGTATTATATATCTTATGGATGTTTGGATGACTATGGGTGACTATTGACCGAATATCGTAGAGTGGGTAGATGCGTTTCTTACTCTATGCGGGTTTAAATTTTTCTTATCACTCACAGTGGGGTTGGTGCCTTGTGAGGATCAAACTACTATTTGCTCACGGGTATCGTGGCTGAGGGTTAGTATATTATTCTTGGGTTGGATTCGTCACTGTCAATGTGTTGGTATACACCCTTCCTAAAGTTGTATATCCTTGAGAGGATTGGGTGTGTGGGTGTGGGCCTTGATATTCTCGATGTGTTTATTCATGCGATATCTTACATCATACCTAAGATACATTGTGGACTATTGTTGAAATGGTTATTGTGAGCTATGGTTTATTGTGGAATTGGTTTATTGTGAAAATGGTTATTGTGGAACTAGTGACTTGTTGGAGTTGTTGGTTTGGGAATTGATTTTACTTTTCATTTGATTATAGCTCTTACATAAGCTTGAGATCCATTGAAATGTCCCCATTTTATTTCAAAAGTTATATATGATATTTGTGAAATGAGACCAACTTTTTTTATATGTTTTCTAAACCTTGTTTGAGTTTGAGAAAATTTTTCTACAGAGCTTTGTGCTCACCCCCTACAAACAACATATTTTTTCGATTATGTGCTAGAGGAGGAGCTCGGAGTAGATGAGCAGGCACATTGGGAAGATCCTATAGATGGGAACATGGATTCCGAGATAAATGTCTAGAATTATATTCTCTTTTGTCCTAGACTAGGAAAATTTGTTTTGAGACAATGTGAAGTCTAATTTATTTTTATTCCGCTGCATGATTAAGCTGATTCTTTTGGGATATAATTGCCATAGCCTGGCATATTCTTTTGATATTTTGACCATGATTTGACATATTTTTTTGTGAAGATATTGTAGATATTACATATAATGAATAAAATTTTCTTATTTGATGGATTTTATTAGTTGCTCTCATGATGTGAATAGTTTTAGAAAATAATGTCGTCCAAGGTAGGTTTTGGGGCGTTACAGGTTTTGGTATCAAAACCTAGGAATTAGGTCTTACATGAGAGCTGTAGGTTATGGATTACCACTAGAGAAGTAGGATTATGTCGAATGAAATTGTGATTTAAAATTTTCATAAGTCTTATGTTTAAGTTAACGCGATAATTAAGGTGTCTTGTACATCGAGGAAACTAAGTTATGAATTGATGTACAAGATGGAGGGTTGACATAGATGACGTGGTGACCAAACACACCCACCACCACCACCACCTCCTTCCGATGCCATGAATGGCATATACCAATACCTTAGAGAGCTAACCACTTTTGCACCACATAAAAATGGGAACAATTACCACAACAATGGGGTTCATTTATTGGCTCATATACCGAAAAACGGGGATGAAAATTGAAGGATGGTAGTTCTTCAAGAATTTCTACGTCAACAACCACCTACTTTTCAAAGAAGCTCTAACCCTTTGGATGCAGATAAATGGATTCGCCGGGTGAAGAGAATTTTTGATGGCATGGGAGTAGCCGAGGATTTATGGGTCGGCCTAGCTACATATCTACTAGAAGGGAATACAAATCATTGGCCGGACTTAGTGAAGAGAAGGAGGAACACAAATGCTCTTACTTGGGAGGAGTTTGATAAGATCATCTAAGATAAGTATTTTTTGAAATCGGTCAGGGACAGGATGAGTGCAAATTTTCTCGTTCTACGATAGGGTAGCATGACGGTGGTAGATTATGAGAGGAAGTTTGATGAGTTATCCCGCTATGCCATAGAGTTCAAATCTACCGAGGCCAGAAGGGCTGAACACTTTGAGCAGGGCATGAGGCTTGCCATCAGGGAGAAACTTATGGCTCTCAACATCCGAGATGATGGGGATCTTGTTGACAGAGCTGCACTGGTAGAGAGAGACACGGAGGACAACCAGTGGTGATAGAACTTCATGAGGGGAGGTCCGATCTGGACGGGTGCTAACGACAATAGAGTGCAGAGGGAGGCACCATACCGTCGCCTAGACCAGGCGGTGGATCGAGACTCCAGACAGCCCAAGGAGTTGGAGGCGTACTAGAAAGAGCAGACAGTGACCCACGTCAATGCTTCGCATGTGAAGGTTTCAGGCACTTGAAAAATTAATGCCCATTGTTTCCACCGAAGATCATCCAAGCAACCGAACAAGTGAATGCAAACAAGCAACCACTACAGAAGCCACTATAACATATACAGTTAGGAGCTCTAGCCCCCGGCGACACCAATTAGGGAAGAGTGTTTGCTTTGACTTAACCAGAGGAATATGTTTCCAATGCAGTTGAGGAAGGTATCGTTCTTCTTTATAATTCTTGAGCCTGAATTTTATTTAATCCCAGTGTGACTTATTTATTCATACGCACAATATATGCTCTTAATTTGGGATCAAAATTTGAAAAATTAGAATGTGCCTTGAGTGTTGACATGCCTATGGGAGAACGGTTGGAAACTAAAAGGGTGTATAGAGGTTGTGTATTTCGAATTGGGGAGCAGGAATTGATTGTAGATTTGGTTGCGTTAGAAATGAAGGGGTATGACATAATATTTGGGATGGACTTGTTGTCCACTTTTCGTGCTGTGATGGATTGTTTTCGCAAGCAAAATTCATTTCAAGTAACGGGAGGGGTAGTTTTCTGCTTCATTAATGATCAAAATTCTTCACATCCATTTCCTATTACGGGAAATAGATTCTTGAAAGCTAAGGCGTGAAGTAAATTCCATGCGGACGTGGTGTTGATAATATCAAATTTTCTGGATGTCTTCACAGATGAACTACCCGGGTTACCCCCACAGAGAGAAATTGAGTTTAAAATTAATCTCTATCCTAAAACCGAACTCATATCCATTGCTCCCTATCAAATGACACCTTTGGAGTTAAAGGAGCTAAGGAAGCAGTTGGATAATCTCTAGAATATTGGGCTTATCCGTCTAAGCACTTCACCTTGAGGAGCCTCGGTCCTCTTTGTGAAGAATCATGATTAAACACTTCGGTTATACATGGATTACCGAAGGTTGAATCAGGTGACAGTTGAGAATAAATACCCATTGCCATGAATTGATGATTTATTTGATCAATTGAGGGGTTTTAAGTATTACTCCAAGATTGATTTTCGTACAGGATAACATCAACTGCGGATCAAAGAGGAGGATATTTCTAAAATATCTTTTCGTACCCGGTATGGTCATTTCCAATATACGGTAATGCCGTTTGGATTGACTAATGCTCTAGCTGCTTTCATAGATTTGATGCACAGGGTATTCTGACCGTATCTAGATCAATTTGTTATTGTGTTTATTGATGACATATTGATTTATTCGTGGACACAAGGGGAACATGAATGCCATCTCTCAATTGTGCTACAGATATTGCAAGAGCATAAGTTGTATGCTAAGAGGAGTAAATGCGAGTTTTGGATGAAGGAAGTGAAATTCCTTGACCATGTTGCGTCAAAACAGGGTGGAGCTGTTGATCCTACAAAGATTGAAGTGGTAACAAAATGGGAACCACCAAGGAATGTGTCAGAAGTACGTAGTTTCCTGGGATTAGTAGGCAACTACCAGAGGTTTGTGGAAGAGTTCTTAAAGTTAGCAATGCCAATGACTCACCTTACGAAAAAGGGGGAAAGATTTTTGTAGACTCAAGAGTGTGAACAAGCCTTTCGCACCTTGAAGGAGAAGTTGACAACAACTCTTGTCCCCATTATTCCGAACAATGGGGAGGGATATGATGTGTATACCGATGCTTCGTTACGAGGCTTGGGATGTGTACTAATGCAAGGAGGTAAGGTAGCTGCGTATGGCTCAAGGCAATTCAAGAGTATTAGCAGAACTATCCCACTCATGACTTAGAACTTGCCATAGTGGTTTTTGCTCTTAAGTTGTAGATGTGATGCATCAAAAACCGGGAGTCATTTATTAACCGTTGATCGCCCATCAACATGCGAAAACACCCGTGGATGTCGCTTAACCCGACACCACGTCAATAAGACCCCCTTAACCAGGATCTTAACCCACAAATGTAATTCGGGTTCAATTATTCATTGTATCAAACTAAAGACCAATATACCATGATTTAAATTCCATTATGACTAATTTACATCATTGAAGGGAAGGAACACATAGCCCAAAAACATGGCAAAGTAGTTTTAAATTTTAAAAATTTTGGAGAGAGTACCGATACACTGTATCGGTACGATTTGTCCACTCGATCAGACCGTACCAGTATGTTGTACTGGTACTATCTGCCTTTAGGACAATAGTGTACCGGTATACAGTACCAGTACTCTTTGTCCAGTTTTGCCTGTTTTAACTAATTTTTATTTTCAATCCATTTCAAACCCTTCCACAACCATCCAATACATGTTTAGCAACATTTTCAACATAAAACTTGATACATACAAGTTGTATTACACAAGATTTTGTTTAATTACATGCCAAAAACTAATTGTTCATCATAATTTCACAAAATACTTAAAATAAGCCACATTCTGACTTTCTTCATCCATGAGGCTCGAATTGGGAGCCATCCACCGGCATAAATCCCGCACTTGAAATATTTTTTCCATAAAGAGTGAGCCACGCTCAATAGGGTATCTCCTACAGAGGCTACTCCCCAACCTAAATGCATATGAAATATTCACATGTAATATTCAACAACTCATACATTCCAAGCAAGAATATGCATCCAATGTTGGAACCTATCATGTCTTGCCATGAAATGAGATGAGACTCACTCATGCAACTCAATCCGAGCCCTTCCCGGCTCTCCAACACATGCTAGTGCCAATGTGTATTACCTCGTCATTTATATTGCACATCAAATGACGTTTAATAATCCAGGTCTTTTATGGGGTGGGTATTTATGGACTTAAACTAACGTCACCCAATCGACACAGAATTTATGGACTTCTACCAACGGTTCTACATATACTGACACATTTTATGGACTTGTACCAATGGAATGCGTATCCAAATCATCGGGCCTTGTATATCGAGGGATCTTCTAGTCCTTCTTGCTAATCCCAACCCTCTTTACCATGTAAACCGTACGACTCGGCCAAGTGTTCGACCCAGCTTACAGGAGCCCACTCATCATCCACCAAGTGTGGTGTTGCCGATAGCCATGCACCCACACCCACAAATGTGATGTTCTCGTGCACTTGTAATATGATATCTCATTGCAACAATAATTCAATGTTCAATATGCTATGAATGCCATATGAACCATTCCAAAATATTTCACATATCTCATGACAAATTATATTGAAAACATATAATTCTCATAGTCCTTTACAATGTCAATATATCAACATGTTCATATCAATATCTTTCTCTAGAACGACATCCAAGCATTTCATCACATAACAAGCAATAACACACTTAATTTCTCAAAACATAATGTAAACACATAGTATGCCCACAATTTCACATAAGTCAAGAGACTACATTGGATAATTTCTACATACCCATTTCAAAATAGAATTTATTCTATCAATTTTTAATTCCCATTTCACCAAATCATAACCATAGGCAAGTGATATATATTTCTATCAACCTACTCATTCCATAATAACATTATAGGTTGTAAATAAATCTAAGTAGGAGAAAACCCTACCTCTTGAAGAGTAAGAAACGACCGTAGGAAGTTCCAAGAATCCTTTTCTAGCCCAAATGCCTCACTTCCAAGAATCCCATTCTTTGATTTTTGGTAAAAACCCTTCTTTTTGGTATGAGGATGTAGCTCTCGTTGAGGAGAACAACTTTCGTTATTGCCCCGAGTGGATTTGAGCTCTGGCGTGACGTAGATCGTAGAGAGAAGTTAGAGTTCTCCTCACTTTTCTCTCTCTTCTCTTCTCACGTAGAAGTGACTGAAGAAAAATGGGAAGAAAATATGATTTTCTCCCCTATTTATATTTTCTAATTGCTTGTCCCACAATGCGTCACACGTCCCTATTTTTTTCGAGTCCATTTTCATCCCGAAATGATTAAATTTCGCTCTGGTTCAAGTTTAAAATATTTTTATTTTTATTTTTCTTCATTTATATTCCAAATTTTGTAATTTTATTAAAAAAAATTATTTTTGGGTTACCCGAGGCCTTTATCGTTTTGCCCTTTATTCATAAAAGTTCAAATTTACTTATTTTGCAGTGGAGGTGTTACCTTTATGGGGAAAGATTTCTAGTATTCTCTGATCATAAGAGTCTCAAGTATATCTTCACACAAAAAGACTTAAATCTTTGACAAAGAAGGTGGATTGAGTATTTAGAGAATTACGATTTCGCACTCAACTATCATCCGGGGAAGGCGAATGTAGTAGCAGATACACTGAACATAATGTCTCAGGGGGAAATCAATGTTCTTGCTGCCAATAGGTGGAAGATGATTGATGCTTTGGAGGAATTTGATCTACAGATGGATAGATAGGCGGGCCGACCATGCTTATTTAATCTTGTAGCTCAACCAATTCTCCGACAAAGGATTGTAGATTTACAACGGTTAGATACCGAGTTAGAAGGTATTCGGGGTAGATTGGAGAGGAATGAGATTATTGAGAATTGGACTATACATAATGATGAGCTAGGGTTTCATGGGAGACTATGTGTACCAGATGATGACCAAGTAAGGGAAGAAGTGTTGGGCGAGTGTCATCGTTCAAAATTTTTCATACATCTGGGAAGTACCAAGATTTATAGGGACATGAAGCGTCAATATTGGTGGAAAGAGATAAAGCAAGACGTGGCTAAGTACTTGGTCAAGTGCACGGTGTGTCAGCAGATGAAGATTGAGCATAAAAAACCCAGAGGATTACTACAGTCCTTACTTATCTCATAGTGGAAGTGGGATCACATCACCATGAATTTTACGTCTGGCTTTCCATGAACTTCATGAGGGCATAATGTCATATGGGTCATTGTTGATAGACTCACCAAGTCTACTTATTTCTTATGTATGCAGACTATTGATAACTTAGATACCTTGAGCAAGCTTTATATTTGCGAGATTGTTAGGTTCCATGGAGTTCCACTCTCTATTATGTCGGATCGTGATTCTAGTTTTGTGGCACAATTTAGGCAAAGTTTACAACAAGCTATGGGGATTGAGTTACACTTTAGCACCACCTTTAAACCTCAAACGATGGCCAATTTGAGAGGGCGATACAAATGTTGGAAGATATGTTACAAGCTTGTGTGTTGAACTTCAAGGAAAGTTAGAGTGACCATTTACCGTTGGTGGAATTTACATATAACAATAGCTATCAGACAAGTAATGGAATGACTCCTTATGAGGCATTGTATGAAAGACCATGTAGGTCCCCAAATTGTTGGCTAGAAGCTGGAGAGAATAGCTAGTTTGGGCCAAAAATTGTTCGGGGGACTACGGAGAAAATTCAACTTATTTGGTAGAGACTAGGCACGGCACAAAGTAGACAGAAAATCTATGCGGATAGAAGAACAAGACTCTTTAAATTCCAAGAGGAGAACTATGTGTTCCTCAAAGTGTCACTCAATAAGGGAGTGTTGAGAATTGTAACACCCCGCATTTTATTTTTATATATGTGTATAGATATAGAGAAAATAATTGTTGTAAAAAGGTGGATATGTGTAGTGATGTGTGTTTGAATTTGGTAGAATTGGAAAAGTAGAGATTTAGAATGCTAGTGAAAAAAAAAATTGAATTTTAGTTTTATTAAGTGATAAATATGAAATTTTAGGTCCTAGAACTTGTATTAAATAAGTTTAGTGTAGAAATATGTGTTGGAGAGGTTTGAGATGAATTTGGTTGGCTTAGGAATGGATTGGAAATGAAAAACGGTGAAATAGGTAAAAACTGAAAAAAAATCGTACCAGTACTGTGTACCGGTACTGAACCGTACCGGTACTGCATTCCGGAGCAATTTGGTTCAGAGAGTTCGACTTACCGGTAGAGCGTACCGGTACGACCGAAAGAATTTTGAAACTTAAATGCAGCGATCTTGGTCCGATTCTTGCCCTATAGATACATCATTTTGCCTCTTTTGGCTCCATTTTGGCCCCTCCAACCTTAGAAACCCTAAGAGAGAAAGAAATGAAGAGAAGAAAGGAAGAAAGGAAGAGAGATACACTTGTTTTGAAAGGATTTACACCTTGGAGTCCATCAAAACCTAGATTTCAAGAGTCAAGGTAGAGGATTTTTTCTCTTTCTCTTTCATTGAGATTAAGGTTTATGTACATATATATGTTTTGCTCTAAATGTTATATATATGATATGAAATCATCATCTCTTAATCTTTTGGGCAAAGATTACATGATTTTAACAATGTTAAGGTTGAATACCCATGAAATTTCTCTTTTTTTTGAAAAACCCTATATTAAGGAGTGGGATGAATTTTCTTCTTAAATTCTTCTTTTATTATTGAAATTGAAACTATAGAATTTGTGTTGAGTAATTAAATGATTTTGTTGTGATCTCTTCCATTTTTCGTACTTGGTTATTAAAATTATCCCATGATGAATTCGGAGATTTTGTCAATACTTTGGAATTTTTAATTAATTGAGAATACGTTGGTTTTCTTATTTTTCTTATTGTATGGTTGTTGTGAGGGACTTGAATTGCCATCGAAATATGTCGTAGAGTGTTAGAGGTTAGTCTACCCCAGTGGGGGGTGAGATGGTTTTCCAACACTTGTAGTAGGTTGTCATTTGGTAATGAGACCACTATCGTTCACTGGAGTTTGAACTAGGGTTGGTATACCTGTCCTGGGAAGGGACTCGTCACTGCCATTGGTATGGTAGATGTCCTTTCCCAAAGTGCTTGTGATTTGATTATGATTGGTGAACTAGATATAATCGTTGGGTAGATTCTTGAGATACAATCAATGTAGATGGTATGGGATGAACCAATATATTTCTATACATCTAGATGAGAACATGAATTAGATTAAGTCGGGGTCGGTGCATTGGTATGGGACAATGCAATGACATACACTTTTCCGAACCATTTGGGAATGGGTTCTTTTGAGAAATGCTTTTACTGTTTTCATTTAAATTATTGATGTGGTGTAAACATGAGATCTATTTAAATGTCCTTATTTTATTTCAAAAGCTATATATGTTATTTTATTAAATGAGACCGACCAATTTTACATAGTTCTACACCTTGTTGGAGTTTGAGAAGATTTTGCTATAGAGCTTTAATTAACACTCAAAATAGCATATTCTTATGTCATGTTTTGGACTAATTATGCTTTCGTAGTGCTTAAAGGATGATGTTCCAGGTCTTAAAGTGAACAAGGGTCCAAAGGCACCAAAAAGCAGCCCTTGGTGACAATCACAACATTTTATGGAACTAGTTGCAGAAGCTTGGAATAAGGAAGAAACGTTCGAACGTCAAACACCGTTCGAACAGTCATGGTGAACAGGCCAGAAAACTGCTACCTGTGTTGCAGGAAAAAATCCAAGACCCTGGAGATTCAAGAACTACGTTCGAACGGTACTCAACGTTCGAACGCTTACTGGAGCAAGGACAAGATCAGACTGACTAAAGACATGGCGTGTTGCAGACTTGCAGTCAGAAGACCCAGGCACTTGAGTGCCACGTTCGAACGGTGGCCACTGTTCGAACGGCCCAGGAATTATTGGACAGATCAGCTAAGATTCAGCAAGGACCTGGAGGAAAGATTTACTTGAAGACTTGGAGGAAGATTTTGGACAGAAACCACGTGTGGACCGACATAACTGACATGGACTGCATCTTTCTGACGTTTGAATGGCAGAGAACAAAGACAAAAGGACCGTTCGAACGCCTAAACCGTTCGAACGGTGTGGACAGACTGCCTGCAGAGTGATTGACATTTCACTTTGGCTTTGACGCCCAGCTCTATTCCTTTACCCCCTCCATGCCTTCTCCTTGCCTATAAATACACTTAGTTTTGTGGAGAAAGGGGGAACTCATGGGTCAAACCATTTGAGAGATTCATCACTTAGTATTTCATTTCATCCATCTCAATTCTTGTCTTAGTCTTTCTTTTTGTTAGAAGAAGTGGGGAGTTTAGATTCCCACTCATTTCCTTTACGTTAATGTTCACATTTGCATTTACTTAAGAATTATAATTCCTTTATTTACTTTAATCTTTACATTTATGTTCTTGATTTACATTTAAGTCTTTACATTTATGTTCTTGATTTACATTTAGTCTTTACATTTATGTCTTTATTTACTTCTAGTCTTTACATTTATGCTCTTACATACATGCTTTTACTTATGTCTTGCACTTTCATTATTTGAGCTCCCTTCTTGCTTAGATGAGTGAAACTCTTCCACTTTTCTAGAGCTTTACCAAAGCCGTGAAGGGTGGAACGTGATTCACTCATTCTTCGTTGAAGATTAGCTCTTTGTTAATTATGCGTTTGCTTTGTGAGATCCTCTACTTAGAGGGATGAGCATCACTCACTTTTCTAGCTTTATCAAAGCTATGAAGAGTGAGTAGTTTCTCATTCACTCT
>CM042186.1:15878324-15902700 GCA_023539305.1 Ilex asprella
AGGAACCTCTTGAGAAGGAATGAACATCCTTACAAGGAACCTCTCACCTTTAAGATTTTGTTTCTCAAGCATCCTTACAAGAAACCTCTTGAAAAGGAATGAGCATCCTTACAAGGAACCTCTCACCCGTAAGATTTGATTTCTCAAGCATCCTTACAAGGAACCTATTGAGAAGGAATGAGCATGCTTACAAAGAACCTTTCACCCTTAAGATTTAGTTTCTTAAGCATCCTCACAAGGAATCTCTTGAGAAGGAATGAGCATCCTTACAAGGAACCTCTCACCCTTAAGATTTGGTTTCTCGAGCATCCTTACAAGGAACCTCTTGAGAAGGAATGAACATTCTTACAAGGAACCTCTCACCCCTTAAGATTTAGTTTCTCAAGCATACTTACAAGGAACCTCTTGAGAAGGAATGAACATCCTTACAAGGAACCTCTCACTCATATTTGTCCAAACAACCATATAAGCACTATCTTACCCCCTTTTTTCTCAATTGCCCAACAATTCCATAAATCCCCAATTTATAAGCAATTTTCAAGAAAAATCTCCAATTGTCACAAGTGATATCTTTAAATAGGGCATTTTAAAGAGAAACATACAAGAGATCATTATCAATATCATTACATTATTGAACACAAAGTTCTAGAGTTTTCAACACCAAGATTTAGTGAATATTGAGAGAGAAATCCACATTCCTAAAAAACTAGGATTTTTATTGTTCTCCCACCATAACTTTGCTCAAAACATGACAAAGGTTGCAAGAATATTAAGAAACAAGGAACTCATAGCAAATAAATATCATTAAGATTCAAAACATACATATATATTAACCCTAACATCAATAAACAAGAATGAAAGAAAACCCCTACTTTGGCTCTTGAATAACTAGGGCATGAATCTTGAATCACTCTTAAATCTCTTGTTTCTCACTTTAGATCTTGAGTTTTCTCATTCTCTCTTCCTCTCTAAGTGTTTCTAGGGTTAGAGGGGCCGAAATAAGGTGAAAAGAGGCGTCTTAATGTATTTATAAGGCGAAAAACAGACCCCAAATCGTAACTTTAAACTGTCAGACTTACGGCCGTACCAGTACGGTACAGTTCTGGAACACAGTACCTGTACTGTAAACTCACTGGTCCAAATGATTTTGGAACACAGTATCGGTACGATTTAGTACCAGTACACAGTACCAGTATGATTTTGCCTATTCCCTTCGTTTTTCATTTCCAATCCATTCTAAACCCTTTCAAGGTCAATCCAAACTTACGCAACATACATTTGCACACCAAACATAGTTGATAGAAGTTCTATTACAACTATTCCATATATTCACGAGCTAAAACTAGCTTTAACTCTTTTTTACAGTATTAGTATTTCCTACGCCATCACATATATTAAATTACTATACACCCTTATCATTATATTACTATAAACATGTGGGGGTTTACATATTCACACACTATTGGTCTTTTACTATCCAACCAACATCTAGTAATACATATTTATCAAATTTACAAATAGTGAAATTAAGATTTTAAATTGTGCAATAGTTAGAAAACCTAGTTCACCCCCCTTTTAGGTTGCTTTTCAGACCAACAATTGGTTTCAGAGCAAGGGCTCTAAGATTCATGTGAAACTACCATTAGAGTTAAAAGGTCATGGCAACACTAGGAGGAAACATTATAGAGGGCCAATCCATTACTAAACCTCTATTCTTTAATGAAAATGACTATCCCTAATGCAAAGTTAGGATAAAAATTTATATCATGTCACAAGATGATGGGTTATGGGATATTATTGAAGATGGATACACAAACCTACCTCATAGAAAAAGGATTGGACTAGTGATCAAAAGAAGGAACACACTTTAAATGCTAAGGCTATGAAGACCTTGTATTATGCATTAGATTGAAGAGAATTTAATAGAATATCCACATGTGAAACCACTATACAAATATTACATATGTTAGAGGTCCAAGATGAAGGAATCAAAGATTTGTGCATGACTATGAACTTTTTAGGATGGAACCCCAAGAAAGCATATCACAAATGTTCACATGTTTTACTATTATTGTGAATGCTCTTCAATCTCTCACAAAATCTTATGCCGATGAGGAACTTCTAAGAAAAATTCTTAGTTGTCTTCCAAGATCTTGGGATGCCAAAGTCACTGCTATCATTGAATTCAAAGAACTCAAGGCTCTTCCACTAGAAGAACTACTTGGATCTCTCATGACGTATGAAATGAATATAAAAAGGGATGAAGAGCTAGAAAAGAAAGAAAAGAAGAATATTGCTTTCAAGTCCACCAAGACAAGCAATGAGAACAATGATGAAGAACTTGCTTTCATCAAAAAGAGATTCAAAATGTTTCTCAAGAATCAAGGTCCCTACAAGAGAGGAGAAAACTCAAGAATAAATAGTGTAATCTGCTATAAATGCAACAAACTAGGGCATATCAAGCAAAATTGTCCTACTTTAAAGAAGACATACAAAAAGACTAAGAAGGTGGCAATGAAGGCCACTTGGAGTGACAGTGATAGTGACTTCGGCTGTAAGAAGACCAAAGAAGTAGCAAATCTTTACTTCATGGCATTAGAGGAAGACAATGAGGTCAACTCTATCTCATACGATGAAAATGAACATTCATTAGATGAAATGAATGATATCATGCATTTGATTTGCTCACTATTACAAAGAAATATAAAGATCTCAAGAAAAAATTTGTTGGTATTTCTAAAGAGAATGACACTTTGAAAATTGAGAAAGAAAAACTCAAGGTTCAAAATGTCAAATTGAAAAAAGAGTCTTAAGACTCATCCTTACTTAATAAACTTAAGGAAGATATCATGGATTTGAAAAAGAAAAATTGTGACTTGAACAAAGTAGTTTCAAATTTAACTCAAGAAAGTGAAAAATTGGAAAGACTTTTGTCAAGCCAAAGATGTGTGTTTGATAAAGCCGGATTGGGTTTTAACAATCATTCAAACAAAAAGGCCTACAAGAATTTATTTGTTAAAGAATCCAAATTAATTTAGTTGCCAATACATACTATTATTGTCATAAAATAGGACATCTTGTATATAATTGCTATGCTAGGAGAGCACAACAAAATAGGGCCATGTATAAGGTTTTCACTAACTTTAATGGTGTAAAACCCAGCTAAATTTGAAATTTTTCTAAAAAAGGGTAAAATAATAATTTGTCACTCTAATGCAGATTTGAAATACGTAGTCTCTACAGCTCGTATGGCACAACAGACTTCGTCGTTGGATTCATATCGCGAAATCTAGTCACCCAGACAATTTTCGTCGAATTTTGAGATAGTCAGATTTTATACGTTTTACGAGACGAGTGTGTTGAATGACCTCACAAAGGTCCCCTAAAATAGAAATTATAAATTTTTTATAATTGAATAAAATTAATTTAAATTTAAACCGGGATGAAATAAATCATTTCGGGGAGAAAACAGACCTGAACAAGTGATGGGCGTGTGGCTCGATATGTGCCAAGTCTTTAAAATTATAAATAGGGGTGAAATATCTGAAAATCAGATATTTTCTCACCCATTATCAACTGTTCTTCAACGTTGGAGAGGAAGAGAGGAGAGAAAGTGAGACTTCAAGCTTTCTCCCTACGATTTTTGAAGTTCCGTTGGTCGGAATCATTCGGACCAAGACTTAAAGTCAATCACATCGATAAGGGCTACACAACCACACCAAGAATGAGGGATTTCGTTGAAGATCCAAAGAGGAGATATGGGGAAATTAAGATTTTGGGAGCTTGGGAGGTGTTCTTGAAGGTCCTACACTTCATATCACGCTCTAAGAGGCAGGGTTCTTCCTACTTTGGATTATTCTTACCCTATGATGTCCATAGGAAAAAGGTTAGATGAATAAATGACCTGCAACTTGTCTATGGTTATGGAAATGAGAAAATGAGTATATAAATGGCTTAGGTTAACTTCTAGCTTGATTTTGATATATGGAAGTTACTTGTGAAATTTCTTGTAACTTGGTGAAATTGTGGGCGTGATATGTGTTTAACATGATTGTTGCCTTGAAGGTGTTAGATAAAATGCCTTGAGTGATTGAAAATTGTTGTTTTGATGCAATTGAAGTAACATGCTGAGGCATTGTTGTTGACATGTGGACATATGCTTTATGATATTCTAGCATGGTGATAGTTCATGAAAATTATATGCATATGATATAATTTTCATGGTATATGTTGATATGTGAAAATTGCTTACTTGGCATGCATTACAATTTGGGCATAGCATTGACATAACATTCATGAGCATGAGTCATGAGTGTGGGTGCGAGTGGGTGCATGGGTAATCAAACACTATACTTGGTGGTGGATGTGTGGGCTTGGTACTGTTGGAACAAGGTTCAACAGAGTCGCACGATTGCATGCATGAAAAAACTTGTATCAGGTATAATAAGAAGGGCTAGAAGATCTCTCGGGTGCAAGACCTGGTTATTAGTTTATTCACTTCTATTGGTGCTAGTCGAAAAAAGCTAATTAGGCATACGGAGCCGACATTGCAATTCCAAAATCCGTTGCTCAACAAAGATACAAGATTTTATTTTATAAACATACTCTTGGATGTGCAACATCCAACAAAGCTTGATTTTATAAACACATGACTTTATTTTAAACAAGCATTGGATGTGTATCATCAATGATGAAGGTTTTATATATGTGCACTGCATTGTGTTGTGGGAGCTGATGAGGGCTCGAGTTAAAAAGCATGAGTGAGTTTCATCTCATATCATGGCATCACATGATAGAATTTCAACCTTGAATCACATATTCTTGTTTCAAATGGATAAATGTTGTTGATTGTTGCATGTGTATATTCTATATTCATCTAGGCGGGGAGTAGCCTCTGTAGGAGATACTCTATTTAGCGTAGCTCACCCTATACCGGAAAATATTTTAGGTGCAGGATACACACCGGTGGACGACCCTTATTTGGAGCCTCTAGGATGAAGAGAGGTCGGATTGTGGCCTTCAAACTTGGGTTTTGTAAAACATTTGTTAAATCGTACCGGTACCCGTATCGGGACGGTGTGGTCCAGTTGACAGAGAGTATCGGTACGCTGCTGTCCAATAGGCAATCAGTATCGGTACGCGTACCGGTTCACTTTCTAAAAATAAAAAAAAATTATTGGTTTTCCAAGTTATTGGGCTATGTCTTCCTTCCCTCCAATAATGTAAATGAATCATAATAGAGTATAAATCATGGTATATTGGACTTTGGTTGGATCCAACGAATAATTGAACCTGAATTACATTTGTGGGTTACGATCCCGGTTATGGGTTGCTATCATGTGGTGTCGGGTTATGCGACATTCACAGGTATTTTCGCGGGTTGATGGGTCATGAACAGTTAATAAAGGACCCCGAATTTTGGGGCGTCACAAATGGACCCAAGACTAAGGGGGTACCAAAGGCCGATCAATCATTAATTGTGTTGTGTAGGTGTGTTTTAAATCTACTTGCAAGACCAACAAGTAGTTTCTTGATAGTAGATGCACAAGACATACGACGGGAGATAAATCCAAGTTTGCACAACTATCAAAAGAGGATGGTGGATATGTAACATTTGGAGACAATGCCAAAGGAAAAATCATTGGTATTGAAAACGTGGGTAAAATATCTTCACTCCAAATTGAAAATGTCTTGTTAGTGAACAATTTGAACATAACTTGCTTAGCATAAGTCCATTATGTGATAGAGGCTATAGGGTTACCTTTGAAGCTAATACTTGCAAAGTAGAAAACATAGTAGAAAATTGCATATTATTTGTCCCTAAAAAAGTTGAAAATGTGTATGTTGTGGATCTTGATGACCTATATGATCAAAATTTCAAATGTCTAGCCCTAGTTAAAATGGAATCTTGGCTTTGGCATACAAGATTAGGACATTATATTATGAATACACTTTCTAAAATTGTTAGAAAAGACGTTATATAAGACTTACCCAAAATCAACTTTGACAATGACAAATTTTTTCAACCATGTCAACTATGAAAGCAATGCAAGAGTACATTTATGCTCAAAAACTGAATTTCCACAACTAGGCCACTAGAACTCATTCACATATATTTATTTGGTCCATCTACTATGATTAGTTTAGGTGGTAAAATTTATGCATTTGTTACTCTAGGCACATATGGCTCTTTTCTCTTAGACATAAGGATGATGCCATAGAGATATTTAGAAATTATTGTAAAAGAGTTGAAAATGAAAAAGGGATACTTGATCACTCATGTTAGGATCATGGTGGAGAATTTGACCAACATAAGTCTGAGAGTTTTTGTGTTCATAAAGGTTATGGACATGAATTCTCGGTTCCTAGAACACCATCCCAAAATGGTGTAGTAGAAAGAAAGAATAAGACTATCATAGAAATGAGTTGAACCATGCTTCATGAATATGGCCTACCGAAGTATTTTTGGGGTGAAGCCATAAATTATTTTTGTTACATCCTTAATTGAGCTTTAATTAGACCAATTATCAAGAAAACTCCTTATGAATTATGGAACAATAGAAAGCCAAAAATTGGGTATTTCAAGGTATTTGGTTGTAAGTTCTTCAAATTAAATACAAAAGACCACTTAGGAAATTTTGATGTAAAATTAGATGAGGCTATATTCTTAGGTTATTCCACTCACAGCAAAGTCTATAGCGTCTTTAACAAAAAGACTCTTGTAGTTGAAGAGTCCATGCATGTAGTCTTTGATGAGTTCTATCCATTAACTATTAGAAGTAGAAATGAAGATGATGAGGAGTTGGACTTAGAATTTCAAATAAGTAAACTTGATGTAGATAATGACAATAATTATAGGAAGGATGATGATGAAGAAAATGACCCACCTAGAGACACAAATGAACCTACTTCACAAGAACTTCCTAGGGAATATAGAAGAGTCATACATCATCCTCTAGATCAAGTCATATGAGATCCTTCACAAGGAGTCAAAGCTAGATCAAGTCTTAGGAACATATGTAATAATGTAGCATTTCTATCTCATATAGAACCTAAGAACATAAATGAAGCATTAAAAGAAGAATCTTGGATTATGGCCATGCAAGAAGAACAAAATCAATTCAGAATGAATGAAGTATGGTAACTAGTTCCAAGACCTAAAGACACTTCCATCATAGGCACAAAATGGGTGTTTAGAAACCAACAAGATAAAGAAGGAAACATCACTAGAAATAAAGCCAGATTGGTGGCACACTGATATAATCAACAAAAAGGAATAGACTATGATGATACCTTTGCCCCCGTAGCTAGACTAGAGGCCATAAGAATGCTACTTGCATATGCATGCCATAAAAGTTATCAAATGGATGGTCAGAGTGCTTTCTTAAATGACTCTATTTTCGAAATATATGTAGAACAACCACCCGATTTTGAGGATGCATACGACCCTAATCATGTTTATAAACTTACAAAGGCATTATATGGATTAAAACAATCACCTAGAGCTTGGTATGAGAGACTTGGTAAGTTTCTTTTAGACAATAGATTCTCTATAGGTAAAGTAGATATAACTTTTTTCATAAAGCATGTACATGAGGATATTATTGTTATACAAATCTATGTTGATGATATTATATTTGGTGCTACAAATGATTAACTATGTGATAATTTTGCTAATTGCATGACCAATGAGTTTGAAATGAGCCTAATGGGTGAGCTAAATTTCTTTCTTAGTTTGCAAATAAAACAAGAAAAAGAAAGAATATTTATAAGTCAAACCAAATATTCTAAAGACCTATTGAAAAAATTTATATTAGATAACTTAAAATCATGTAGCACATCACTGAAGCTTGACAAAGACAAAAATAGAAAAGATGTGGATATAAAGCTTTATAGAGGAATGATATGTAGCTTACTTTATCTAACAACTAGTAGACCCAATATGATGTTTAGTGTATGCTTATGTGCTAGATTTCAAGCCAATCCAAACGAATCACACCTAAGAGCGATAATGAGAATATTTAGATACTTTGGAGGGACCACAAGTTTGGGATTATGGTATCCAAAGAGTTAATCTTTTGAACTCATTACCTATTCGGATACGGACTTTGTCGGGTGGAAAATTGATAGGAAAATCACTAGTTGCACATGCCAATTTCTTGGACACTCACTTTTTTCTTGGTTTAGCAAGAAACAAAATTTGGCGCCAAATGTCGTTGTGCACAAGTTCTTTCGATGAAGCAAACTTTAAAAGATATTAATATAGATTTTAATCATTTTCTTGTTAGATGTGATAACACTAGTCCCATAAACCTCACCAAGGATCATATTCAGCATTCTAGGACTAAACACATCCATATTAGGCACCATTTCATTAGAACACATGTTCAAAATGGTGATATTGAACTTGAGTTCATTAGGACCAAAGATCAATTGGCAGACATCTTCACCAAACCTTTAAGTGAGATAGATTTAGCTAAATTAGAAGAGAATTGGGGATTATTAATCCTTCTGAATAGAGGTTGAATAAAGACGATGTTTAACTATGAGTTAAAAATTAGAAAGTTTAGGAAGGAAGATGAACTGATATACTAGACTGAAATGAATTGGCATACTAGATAGGGATACCAACTGGCCTCAAAAGATTAATAATAAGTTCTGGTTCGATTTTTTTTGGGGTAAAAGCATATTTTTGTTTAAAATCTCTCAAATCCCTCACTCATTGCTCCATAAAACTCTTTGACTCCCATTTCTCCTATAACCCTAATTTCCTATGCTCTTAAAACCTCTCATTGTCGCTCTCTCTCTCTCTCATTCATTGACTTATCTAAATCTAAACTTCTCTCTATGGCTCCAAAGAAGAATAGCAGTTTAGGGGAATCCTCTGCTGTTCAACGGAGGAGATCTAAGAGGAGGTATGATCTAGCATTTCTGAATGAAGAATGCTGAAACAATTGGCCAAGATATGAACATAGGGACTTTTCTTAGAGTCAGCCTATAAAATTAAAACATTTAGATTATGTGGGTGTAGATTTGACTTATTTTCGATCTAAATATTGGTATTACACACAAGTCCAAGTGGTCAAATTGTAACATAATACTTGGTTTAAGTCTGAGGTCGAACCCACAAGGAAGTGAAGATTGGAAATCAAAATGAAAATAGTAAAGCTATTACAGTTACAAATTGAAATAAAACAAGCTTGTGGTGTGAGCTTAGAACAACTAAAATAAACTTAAATTAAAATTGTAGTAATTAAAAAATGCGAGGTTCAATAATTAAAAGATACCCTCCAGATCAGGGATTCCATATGAATTATATTGGCTAAGTATTGAAAATGCCACCTTACAATAATTAACCCCCATTTTATTGGAAAGTCAACCGGTAGGTATGACGTATATTAATCTTATCCAACAACTGATTAGGTTAGCCGGCAGGTATATCTCTATGCAACAATCAGATAACCCAAGTAAACCAGAAAGCAAGACATTCGGAAGGAATACTCGAATGATTCAATTGACATAATTGTACCATGCAACAGTTAAATGACTATAGTAAAATAGAAGGCAAGTCATTCAAAAGGAATACTACAGTTTTCAACCGGCAGGTTGATGATTAACTGATGACGAGATTCCGGTTTACGCATTGAATCAAAAGCATTAGCTATACAGACACTTACCTGTCTATAACCAATCAATCGACTGTTACCTAATGCCCAATCACTTACATCACTGTATTATGCATGAAGTACATAACTGTGACACCCTAAAATCTAGGGGTCTCTTATCAACCGTTGACAACTCGTCAACCCGCGAAAATACTCATGGATGTCTCTTAACCCGACACCACGTCAATAACATTCTCCATAGTAGTAGTTATTGCCACAAATGAAATCTGTAGTTCTATAATCATCTAATTCAACCGAGGTCCAAGGTACCCCAATATCTAGCAATTTAAGTCTGTTTGTGTCATTGGAACCCAAGACCTCAAAGTCCAAAAGCATAGCAAGAAGACTTGAAGATTTCAAAAGTCTGGGAAACCGTACCTAAACGGTGAACTCTTTGGAGTTTAGCATACCGGTACGTGTACTGGTACGGCGAACTCTCTAGACAACAGCGTACCGGTACTCTCTGTCAATAACTGTCTGTTTCACCTATTTTCCATTTTCAATCCAATCAAAAACTTATCAATTTCATCCCAAACATGTATAATAATGCTATCTACATTATACAAGATTTCATACAAGTCCTATTACAATTGTTCAAATACGATTTCAATATTTACATACCAAAAACTATTTTAAGTCAAAAATTTTATAATTTTTCTCAAAATAAGCCAAATTCCGGCTTCTTCATCCACGAGGCTCAAAGTGAGGGTCTTCCATCGGCGTAGACCCGTACCTGAAATATTTTCCCATAAAGGGTGAGCCACACTTAATAAACTATTTCCTAAATAGGCTACTCCCCAACCCAAATGCACATGAAATGCTCACATGCAACCAATTCACCCTTCATACATTCCAAGCATGAATACACTATAAATGTTAGAATTTACAATGCAATGTCAAGGAATGAGATGAGACTCACTCTCACTACCCAACTCGAGCCTTTCCCGACTCTTTGACACATGCAATTGCAAGTGTGCATTTACCCGTTATCCATGATCTCGAGCCCTTCCCGGCTCTCCAACACATGCAATTTCTCATGTGTATAATTCTGTCATTTATGTTATACATAACATGATATTATCATTCCGGGGTCTTGTATGGGGGGGATATTTATGGACTTACACCAACGAAACCCAACCGACACGAGATTTATGGACTTCTACCAACGGTCCCGCGTACACCGACACACTTTGTGGACTAATACCAACAGAAGTGCGTATTCAAATCACCGAGCCTTGCACCTGAGGGATCTTCTAGCCCTTCTTACTAACCCTGACCCTCAACACTAAGCAAACCGTGCGACACAGCCAAGTCATCGACCTAGATTACTCGAGCCCACTTGTCATCCACCAACTTTGGTGTTGAGTATTTCATGCACACACACCCATTCAATAGTGACGTTTCTGTGAATATGCAATGTAATGTCTCATTGAAACTACAACATGATGTTCAATATGCTATGTGTGCCATATGAACTATTCCAAACCCAATTCACATAATCCATGATAAATTGCATCAAGAGCATATAATTCTCATGTCTCACAATGTCAATAAACCAATATGCATTTATCAACATTTTATCCAAAACTCAAGTTCAAGCATGTTATCTCATATTAAGCAATAACACACTTTCAAATCAAGACATTATGTAAACACATAACATGCCCACAATTCACATAATTCAAGAAATTATATTAAGCAATTTCTACATACCCATTTTAAGATAGAATATATTCTACCTAATTTCAATACCCATTTCACCAAAATCACTTCTATAGGCAAGTCATATATATCAATATTAACCTATCCATTTCAATATAACATTCAAGGTTGTGAATAGACCTAAGTAGTAAAATTTTCTACCTCTTGAAGCGTAAGGAACGACCATAGGAAGCTCCACGAACCCGCTTCTAACCCAATTGCCTCCCTTCCAAAAATCCAGTTCTTTGATCTTCGGTGAAAATCCTCCTTTTTGGTATGGGAGCGTAGCCCTTGACGAGGAGAATAATTTTTCCTCTTGGCCCAAATGGATCCGAGCCCTCAATCTTTGTAGATCTTAGAGAGAAGGTGGAGAAAATCTTGAGCTTATCTCTCCTCTCTGTTGGCTGGGTATCGGCTGAAGAATAGGGGAGAAAATCTGATTTTCTCCCCTATTTATATTTTTAGAATACTTGGCCCACAACGCGCCGCACGCCCCTTTTAATTCCGGGTCCGTTTTAGTCCCAAAACGATTAAATTTCGCTTTGGTTCAAGTTCAAAATATTTTTACTTTGTCTTGACTTCATTTATTTTCAAAAACTCATAAGTTTCCTAAAAATTTCGTATTTGGGTCTTCCAGGGTCCGACCGTCTCATAAAACGCGAAAAAACCCAACTATCTCAGAATTCGAAGATATTTGACATGCTAACTAGATTTCGTGAGAAGAATCCAACGGTGAGTTCTGTTTCTTCATCCGAGTTCTAGAAAAACTCAGGTTTGTGAACCACATCATAGTGATAAACTACCGTTTTGTCCTTTATTCATAAAAATTTAAATTTGTCCAGGTTTTCACAATAACTAGTAGATAGTATAGTACATAACATTAGGTAGCGCTCGGTGTTCATAACCATGAACATATTATAAATGTAACCATCCATCAGTATAGGAGGTATATATAACAATGAAGCATAATTATAACATCAGCATTCCAATAACTTGAATAGTATCTTACATATGTTCACCCTTCACCGAAGGGTAAAAGTAGACTACTCACACCCTATTGCTATAGACAAGCAAGAGATGCAAGACAGTTCCATTACAACACTAAACAAAACAACAACACTCTTTCCCTTAAGAATAGCTGAAACACAACCACCCTTAATACCAGTTAGGGCACAAAAGTGATAGAGTTTCAACCCTCCAAGTAGAAAGGTATAACAGAAATGTAGAAAATAAGAAAATCTTCGGTCCGAGGTAAGCTGGAAAACTGGATGGAAGTGGATCGACAGGGCTTCGCCTCACTGTTTATGACTTTCTGGATGTATTGGCGTCACTCTGACTCACCTGGATTCTCTCCCTCTATCTGGACTTTTCCTCCTCCGAACATGCTACAAATGAAACTAGAAGGCCCTATTTATAGAGGGCTTAAGGTGACAGAGGTAGCAGAATGGCTCAATAGGGTTCTTTGTTACACAAGCTGACCAATTAAATGCAA
Source organism: Ilex asprella (assembly GCA_023539305.1). Classification (NCBI taxonomy): domain Eukaryota; kingdom Viridiplantae; phylum Streptophyta; class Magnoliopsida; order Aquifoliales; family Aquifoliaceae; genus Ilex; species Ilex asprella. Next base: position 15,891,183 of record CM042186.1, read on the forward strand.
GGAGGCTGGAGGTGGTTTGGGGACCGTCTGGACGCCACCACCACCTTCCAGACACCCCTAAGTCTCTGGTTTTTTATGGTGAGGTGCCTTAGGTTAATGATGCCTGAATTACACTTTGACCCTCCTTGCTTTGAAGCTTTGACACTTGCCTCTTCCTAGCTTAGCACAAATTCAGCACAAAACCCTAAAAATAATAGAGTTTAACGCACTAACCCTAATTCTAACAATTTCAACTCTTTTAACTAACACAATTACACACTAATTAGGGTTAATCATACCCCAATCTAAACATTACTAGTCCCTAGTAATTATAATAAATAATAACATAATAAAATAAAATCACTTTCATAGATGACACGATTGCATTTAGTACATGCAACAAGCCAATGATCCCTAGTGGACGAGTTTTGTCTCGTGAAGATTTCCAGTGAAACTACCTACAAACTTCAATGGTTAGAATACAATAATTCATATTTCTCACAGATAAAATTGAATCACCATTCCTTTGATTTGTCAGGATACCTCCATTCCCTAATTACTATAAGAGTAACACATATTAGCTATACATGTATTTTTAGAAAAAATTGTGTGTGTGTGCAATTGTGACACTCCAAAATTCGGGGGTCCTTTATCAACCGTTGATAACCCATCAACCAGTAGAAATAGTCATGAATGTCGCATAATTCGACACCACGTCAATCATATCCCTGTTATCGGGATTTTCTAAAAATATAAAACATATTTTCTTTTAAGCGAGTGACTCATCCTAGGTCCCACATACCATCCTTGGTATTCCATTAATGTCTATTTATACTCTTGGAAGGAAGGAATGCATAGCCCAAAAGCTTGTAGAAGTAAACAAAAAAAAAATATGCGAAAGTGTACTGGTACGCGTACCGGTATGATGAACTCTCTGGACAATATCGTATCGGTACGGTGAACTCTCTGGACAGTGTCGTACATGTACGCGTACCGGTACGCTCTATTCGGATTTTCTTGTTTCACCTGTTTTTCATTTTCAAACTATTCCAAACCTTCTCATTTTCATCTCAAACATGTAAAATGAAGTTTTCTACATTATACATGATCCCTACAAGGTTCTATTACAAGTATTTAAGTATGATTACAATATTTACATGCCAAAAAACCATTTTTAACCAAAATTTTTACAAAACTTCTAGGTTAAAGACTACATGTTAGTCTCTCTTCACCCTTGAGGCCTCGTATAGGGTGATCCACCTAAAATGTCTCCCGTATAGGGTGATCCATGCTTAGTAGAATAATTCTTACAGAGGCTACTCCCCACCAAAAAGCACATGGAATGCACACATGCAACATTCAATAATCCATCACATTCCAAACAAGAATATGCATTCAATGTTGGAATTCTTCATGTCATGCCATGAAATGAGATGAGACTCACTCATGCAATTCAACTTGAGCCCTTCTTGGCTCTTCAATACATGCAAGTGCCAATATATATGAATCTGTCATCCATGTTACACACCAAATGATATTTACAATTCTAGGGTCTTTCTTGGGGTGGATATTTATGGACTTACACCAACGGCACTCAACCGACACAAATTCATGAACATCCACCAATGGTTTCATGTACACTGACACACTTTATAAACTCTTATACCAACAGAGTGTGTATCCACTCACCGGGTCTTTCACCCGAGGGATCTTCTAGTCCCTTCTTGCTACCCCAACCCAACTTATCGTGCAACCATGCGGCTCAGCTAGGCCTTCGACCCAACTTTTTCAAGCCTTCTGTCAATCACTAAGTGTGGTGTTGACAACAACTATGCACCCACCTATGTGATGAGAAGTTTCCGTGCATATGCAATGTGATGCACCATTGTAATAACAATCATGTCCCCATATGTAATGAATGTCAAATGGACAAATTAAACCATATATCAACATATCCAATTTCATGGCAATTTATATCAATAGCATATAATCACTAAAATCCTTCACAATGTCAACACATCAATTAGCAAATATCAACATGTCGTTCCCACACAATTCACAAGTATGGCATTTCACAATTTCATGCCAATCACACTTAATCACAAGACATAATATAAACATATAACATGCCCACATGAACCAATTTTTCAAGGGATCACACAAGTACCTTTTACATATCAAAATCAAGCTGGAAGTTAGCCTAAGCCATTTCTACAGTATTTCTCTCATTTCCATGAAAATAAACAAGTGGTATACATATTCTACATACCAACCCTCTTTTATATGAACATCATAGGACGGAAATAAACCCAAGTAGGAGGGAACCCTACCTCTTGGAGCGTGAAGGAAGTGATAGAACTTCCAAAGCACCAACCACAGCCCAAAATCTTTGATTCCACAAAATCCTCTCTTTGGATCTTCGGTGAAATCCCTCATTTTTTGTACGTACGCGTAGCCCTTGTCACTTAGATGAACTTTAACTTTTGGCTTGACGGATTCCAACTGACAGAACTCCGAGAATCGAAGAGGAAAGCCTTGGATTTCTCTCTTTCTCTTCTCCCTCTTCCTCACATGTTAGACTCAGAATTTCAGCAGATATTTCTGCTGAAATATCTGATTTTTAGCCTTATTTATATTTTTAAAGGCGTGGCCTGAGTCGCGCCACACGCCCCTCTTTTTCGGGTTCGTTTTCGTCCTGAAACGATTTATTTCAACTCGGTTTAAGTTCAAATTAATTTTATTTAATTTTTAAAAAAATTTAAAAAATTTAAAAAAAATTATTTGTGGGGACCTTTGTGAGGTCACCCGCCACCCAGTCGTCTCGAACGACGTGTAAAATTCGACTATTTTAGAATTCGACAAAATAAGCTTGGGTGACTACATTTCGTGATACAAATTCAACGACGAAGTCTGTTGTGTCATACGAGCTCTAGAGAGTATGTATTTTAAATACGCATTATAGTAACAAATTACCATTTTGCCCTTTTTCAAAAAATTAAAAAAAAAATCCGAGTTTTCACAGCATTGATTCCTTTATTCCGAAAATCACTATAAAAATATCATCACCCTTCACTTTGTTGTCCAAGAATTAGCCTCGATATCAATCCTTTCCTGGAAATCACTCAACAAAGAACACATTCTCCTTATAGTGACTATCACTCAAAAATTACATGTGATAAGAATATTGTTAAAAAGTAAATCATTTCACAAGCAATATCAAAAGAACGATTATTAGAATAAAACTGGAATTTTGTATAATCTCATGAAAGCAATATCAACACAACATCAAATACATAATCAACACTTTATTTTCATGAATGAATAGAAATAATACACATGCATGATCTCTGGAATAAAAAATGACTTTAATAAGGTCATAACGTGGCCATGAGTTTAGGGTTTAAGAAACGACATTAATGGTGTTCAAAAGCTATCATTTCTTTATGTATGTGGCACTTCTCTTTCTAGCATTTTGAAACTTCACACGCGTGGTATTTCTTTCTTTTATTATTTTTCTCATTTTTTACTCTCTTGGATCTTTTCTATTTTTCCTTCTCTTTCTTTTTTGGTTGCTCCCACAAACTTTCTTTCTTTGAACAGTAATCACCATCCTCTTTTTTTTTTTTTTGCTCTTTTCTTCCTTTTCTTCTTCTCTTGCCTTTCTGTATCATATTAAGTTAAAAGAGGGTGCAAGAAAATTAGACAGCAAAGGTATGTTAAATATATTTTTTTTGGCTCGGTTAAAATATAGGTTACATGGAAAAAAAATCTTACTTTAAAGGCTCAATCATGGCTAACTAGGGATATAATTTTGTAAACGAAATGACTAAGGCTTAAAATTAAATCAAAACGACACACATTGACAAAGTCCGTAAGAAATTTGGACGTTACGATTGTAAACCACTCTCTACACCTTACGATGCTAACACGTATTTGAGGAAAAAATAGAGGTGATAGTGTTCCTCAATCTAAATATGCACAAATAATTGATACTTCGATGCATTTGATGAATTATACATGTCCTGACATTGCTTATACTGTCAACAGACATAGCAGATATGCATATAGTCCTAACCAAGATCATTGGACCACTTTGATGAGATATTTAAGAGATACCATGGACTGTGATATTTTATGTAGTGGATTTCCCGTTGCTAGAAAGGTATAGTGGTGCTAACTAGATCAGTGATTCAAATGAGACAAAATCTACTACTGGCTATGTATTCACCCTTGGTGGGGGAGAAGCATCATGGAAGGCTTTTAAACAAACTATTATAGCTTGATCCATTATGGAGTCGAGTTTGTTGTTTTGGAGATGGTAGGTAGTAAGGATGAGTGACATACTCTTAGCAGATATCCCTTTATGGATGAGACTGACTCTGTTTGTGTCTATGCTTTTTGATTGCCAACTTGCTATAGCTTGTGCAAACAATAAGATATACAATGGGAATAATATAAATATATATATATATATATATATATATATATATAAGCCTAAGACACAACGTTATGAGACAGTTACTTAATGATGGCATAATACCTCTTGAATATGTGAGGTTAGAGATGAACTTAGCAGATACTCTAACCAAGCCACTAGGTAAGAAACTAGTGCATGGCACATAAAGGAGAATGGGACTTATGCCTATTACAATGGGTCAAGAGTAATGGTAAGCCAACCTATGTGATTGGAGACCCCATGAAGTGGGTTTATATGAGTAATAACAAGTTAATGATCAACCTAGGGAGCCTTGTAACCACTTTTGCATATTCCTATGATGTACACAATGCTAAAATACAATGATTAAGGGTTGAGTACACAATGCTAAACTACAATGATTAAGGGTTGAGCTAAGCTCTTAATGAATTCAATATCACTTATGAGTGGTGCATTCAGTTTTAATTCATGTTTGATTGATTCACCTATATGAGCATCCATGAAAACTTAGGCAAGTTCTCTAGAGCACTCATGAATATCTAGGTAGGGTGCATGGCCAAATAACGCTAACCCCTATTGAATAGCCTGACTTACAAAGGTACTATGTGGTAAGATTGTTGGTTTACAACAACAATTTATGGTTTATAGAAATCTTACGTTTCACCATGGTCTTGTGAATCAAAACTTACACATCCTAGGTCTGGTTCATAGCTCAAAAAGACACCAATACGAATCATTGTAATCTATTTGACCAGCCTAGATCATATGCATTGTCTTTCAAAACATGTGGGGGATTGTTGTAAATCTTGAGTTTAGCAAAGTAATCAAAATCCAAAAGTCTCTTGTCCTTTTACCCATTTGAGTTGAACACTCTACAACCATCCTTCCTATTTACTTCTATCCCACATTAATTAATGAGCAAAAGTTTTTCACTTTGTATACTATTGTACTATAAGGCCTTAGCAATTGTGGGCTAGGATATAGTGGTACTCTCGTGTGCACAAACCCAAGTGGAGGCCCAAGGAATTTGAAAAAATCATTTCGAAAATCAATTAGCCTTGACCATTGCAGTTGACTCGTGCAGGTGGAGTGCAAATCCCTGAATTTGGACCTTGCGAGTGTGCATGATCGAACCCTAGTTTTTCCACTTTGAGCCTTTATTTTTTTCCTCAAGTTTTTTTTAATGTCAAATAATTAACCTAGAAGTTATTTTCCTTGATTAGTGGTCGGATTGATTCCACATGCTTATTGTGCTATCAATTAATTAGTTACTACAACATAATTAGCTCTGCTATTTTTTCCATTTTCGTTTTTGCCTATTGTCTATTTCTATAAATTGAAACCTTGTCCTAATAGAGTTCTTCAAAAGTTCAACAGCAGCCTATTCTTCTATCTCTTTCTCATTCTCAACTCTCATTCTAAGTTCTAGGCTATTAAAGTTCTGGTTATTCCTAGCTCGTCACATTATGAGTGGACGTTTGTGAAATGCAGCTATTGTGTCCTGGAAGGTAGGCACGATTGATTTGTTGCGCTGAGACTAGTTCTATGAGGGGTAAAATCTATCCTTAAGGATAGTTATCTCTCACGCTTCAATTGATAAATGTTCTACCTTTTATTCTCATATTTATTGCTTATTGTTTTTTTTACTACATCCATACCATACTGTTATACAACACAACCAATGTCAAAATCCAAATTCACAAAACTAATGTCAAAGCTCAACAAGACTCTAACATCAAATTTCACACCATGGTTAACATTCTTCATCAAACAATTTGTCTTGTTATGGATCCTACACCTATTACAATGGTGGAACGTGGTATGAACAAAGTTTTGGCTTCCACAATGAGCCTATCAACACTCATTCCCTTTTGACATGTGTCAACCGTGTAATTATTGGACTTGCAACCAATAATCGCCCTATGAAATTTTATTTCCAATTTCAGGGTTCAAGGTGGAGGGAGTTCTATGAAAGATGTTGTGAGTCTAAAATATGTTGTCGTTGGTATGAATTATTGATGCCAAAGACACATTCAACTGATATATTCCATCGATGGAACTCAAGCAATCATGACCAGGGTTAAGCAAGAGAATTCTTAGATGCAATGATAACCAGATCGATTTCAGTCAATCAAACACACAAAGATAAAGCATTTAGATTCTGACAGTGCTTTTAGTGAAATTATGGATGATCTATTCTTGGCTTTCCACCCCAAACTTTCGGACTGTATTGATTCAAATGATGATGATTTTGAAAAACATCTCCCTACTAAATCACTCTGTTATTTGGAACATGATCCTTATTACAAAAATGTTGACGTTAATGTATTGTCATTTAATGTTGATTTATTTCATGTCATATGAAAATGGTCCCTATTTTTCATTTGTACTAATAACATAAATATTACATAACTAAAAATTTTATTAACAAAATATCAACAAAATTTATAGACATCCAATTTTTGGCTTAAAGACATTAGTTGGACCAATATTTTTAAAAAGTTTATGCATTTGAAAAATACTTCAAAATTGCTCCATTTTATATATATTTTTGTCAAACCACTTGGGTTTTCTAAAGAGCCCTTACATCGTGCCTGGGGATACATAGCTCATTAACCACTCAGACAAACCTACTTTGCTCAAATTTAGGCATGTTATTCAGTGACAACTTTATTTATGGATTCATCTAATATTTTCTTCTTCTTCTATTTATTTTTTCAAGAGAGTAAAAAGCAAGAGTTCTTGATTTACTAAGTTTTGAACCATTAGATTAGATGAGGTGTCTAAAGACTTGAGCCATAATATTTTGCTAATAAAAAACTTCAGCCCATAATTTTATACCTCAATCGCTAGTACAACTTGTTTGGATTTTTTTTGTGACGCCCAAAAAATCGAGGGTCTTTTGTCAACCCATTGACCACCCATCAACCCGCAAAAATACTCATGGATACCATGTAACTCAATATCACATGTCCTGCCCCATTTACTGGGATCCATAAGTTAACAAAATTCGGGTAAAGTCTCCTTTGTACAGGGAGCTCTACCCAAAAATCCAATATGTGCAATCATATAACATTGACCACACCAGGTCCATTTATCCATAATCGTGTAATAACATACAATGTTACATTAAAATAGTCCATATGACTTCGTTTACAATTCTTTTACATACAATTACTTGTCCAAAATGAATTTATATGAAGTTTTACAAAAATAAGAGTTAAAAGTCACATGTCGACTTTCCTTCAACCATGGGGTCCCGATTGAGAGTCGTTCACTAACGCGTATCCCGCACCTGAAATGTTTTCTCATAAAGGGTGAGTCACGCTCAATAGAGTATCTCCTAAAGAGACTACTCACCAACCTAAGTGCATTTGAAATGTCACATGCAACAATCAACAACCATTAGACATTTCAAACAAGAACATGTAATTCAAGATGAGAATTCTACCATGCCATGTCATGGTATGAGATGATACTCATTCATGCACTTTAACTTGAGTCCTCACCGACTCCTACAACACAATGCAATGCACGTGTGTCATACTTTTGTCATTGATAAAATACATCTAATGATTGCTTGAAATAAAAGTCATGTGTTTATTAAATCAAATCATTGTTAGATGTTACCCATCAAATGAGTACTTTATAAAAAAAAATCATGCGTCTTTATTGGGTATCGAATTTTGGAATCACATCGTTGGCTTTATACGCCATTACACTTTTCCAAAATTTCACCACAGGGGAGTATATGAACCAAGTTGCCGGGTTTTTCACCCAAGGAGAATCTATCCCTTCTTGTTATACCCGACACAAGTTTTTTTTATGTAACCATATGACTCAACGAGATCTTCGACTCAACCTTCCTGAGTCCACTTATTATAAAACCTGGGAAAATTTAATTTTTTTCTAAAAAGGGTAAAATGTTAATTTGTTACTATAATGCGGATTTAAAATAAGTATTTTCCTAGAGCTCAGATGATGCAACGAACTTCACCGTTGGATTTATGTCGCGAAACCGAGTTACCCTAAAAAATTTTGTTGAATTCTAAGATAGTCAAATTTATCATGTTTTATAAGTCAACCAGGTGTCGGGTGGCCTCACAAACGTCCTCACAAATAAAATTTATAAAATTTTCTTATAATTTAATTAAAGTTCAAATAAAAATAATTTGAACTTAAACCGAGATAAAATTAATCGTTTTAGGACAAAAACGGACTCGGATAAGTGGGGTACATGTGGCGCTACGTGAGCCAAGCCTTGAAATTATAAATATCGGAAAATATCTGATATTTTGGACAAAAATATCTGCAAAACCAGTGGGAAAAATGTGTGGAGGAAGGGAGAGGTAAAGGAGAGAAAAAAAAAAGAAAGTTTTTAAGGCTTCTCGCTACGATTTTTGCCTCTCCGTTGCTCGAATCAACTCGAGCCAAGAATCAAAGTTAATCTCCTCAATAAGGGCTACGCTTACATATCAAGAACAAAAGATTTTACCAATGATCCAAAAGAAAGATTTTGAAAAAAATCAAAGGTTTGATGTTGGGGTTGGGGTTGGTGTTCTTGAAGTTCTACACTTCCTTTAACGCTCCAAGAGGTAGGGTTCCCTCCTACTTTGGTGTCTTTCTAACCTATGGGTCCATATGAAATGGGTAGGTATATGGATCTATACATGTCACTTGCCTCTTGTTATGAAGGTATAGAAATATTTTAGACCAACTTCTAGCTTAAATTTGATATGTGGAAGCCATTGGAGTAAACTCTTGAAAATTAGGTTTATATGAGTTGTTTTGTGTATTTTAAAACTTTTATATTATAGTTGGGTTAATGGAAAAGGGTAGGTATATAGAACTATGTATTTCACTTTCCTATGGTTATGGCGTAGGTGTAAAAATGATTTAATCAATTTCGAGTTTGAAATTGATATGTGAAGTTCCATGTGAAAATTCTTGGAGGTTGGTGTTGTGTGGTCATGCTATGTGTTATATTGTTTCTTGTGAAAGAAATAAGTTATTTACATAGGTTATGTGATGACATGATTGGCGCCTTGAAGGTATTTTACTAAATGCCTATGTGAGAATTAAGCTTGTTATGGCATAATTTATGTATGACATGCTTAAGAAAAAGGTAATTGATATATGTTGTTAATATATTAGCATCATGATGAATTGTGGTAATTTTGTGCATTATATATAAATTACCATAGCATATGTTGAAATGTGTGGTTAAATTGATCCATCTGACATTCATTACATAGGGGACTTGACATTGACATGCAATGATTTATTATTTTGCATTTGCACGGAGACGTCGCATTAGATGGGTGTGTATGCATGGTGTGATCAAACACCACACTTGTTGATTGATGGGTGGGCTCTGGAAAGTCGAGTCAAAAATTCGACTGAGTCGCATGGTTCAATGAATATAAGTTTGGAGTTAGCAAGAAAGGCTAGAAAATCCCTCTGGTAAGAAATCCAGTGACTTGGATACGCACTCCAGTGGTATAAGAATACATAAAATGTGTTGGTGTACGCGAAACCGTTGATGAAAGTCCATGAATTTGGTGTCGGTTAGTTGTCGTTGGTGTAAGTCCATAAATACTCACCCCACGAAAGACCTAGAGATTTTAAAAGGATTATTGAATAAAATTCATCAATGACAGATTTTTTACACATTGGCATTGCATTGTATTGCGGGAGTCGGTGAAGGCTCGGGTTAAAGTGCGTGAGTGAGTTTCATCTCATTTTATGGCATGACATGGTAAAAGAATTTCAACATTGAATTGAATATTCTTGTTTAGAATGGTTGTTGATTGTTATATGTGCACATCCATATGCATCTAAGGTGGGGGAGTAGCCTCTATAGAAGATACTCTATTGAGCGTTGCTCACCCTATACGGGAAAATATTTCATGTGCAGGAAACACACCAGTGAACGATTATCATTTGGAGCTTCAAGGGTGAAGAGACGAATTGTGGCCTTTAACCTTGGTTTTTGTAAAACTTTTGTTAAAACTATGTTTTGGGCATGAAATATATGTAAAATAATTCTAATCGAACTTATATGGACTACTTTTAATATAACATTGCATGTTTTTATATGAGTATGGATAAATGGATCCGGTGCAGTCAATGTTGTATATTGGACTTCGGATGGGTCATTTGATTGTATATTGTACAAGTTGTGTTTTGGGTAGAGCTTCCTGTCACACCCCCACCCCGGATCACATAGGTTGGGCGGCGGACCGGCCACCAAGGCCTTATCCAACAACCCTGTGCATAATAAATGCAAAATACAGCGAAAGACAAATAATAAAGTGATCCATTCCACCGATCTAATGAATACCAGAGGAATAAACTAAACATTACCAACATCATTATTAAACTCATCTGAAACAATAATCAAACCATAAGTCTCACTATTCTAAGCATAAGCAACATTATTCCCAAAATAATTGAATATTTGTCTCAAAACTACAAAAGACATTTATTTCTAAAGACCTACGATAAAATAAATCTTCAATCCTTCTAATCCCTTGTCTATCTGAGGACTTACTCCTCCTCCTGATCCTTACCTGAAAAATGTTAAATGTTTGGGTGAGCACGAAGGCCCGTGAATAGCAACCACCTCTAATGAGGTTTGAAAATAAATCCCAGAGTTTATATACAAAAATAAACTTTGATACACACATAAGTACAACCAATTGCACCTCAATCCCTCCCACATAATCATTTAAACAAAATGATTTCATGAACACAAATAATTTTATAATAAAAAGACATTTATAACCCAGAACACCACTCACTTTCACAAATAACTTTATAAATGAAAAGACATTTATAACCCAAAACACTCACACACATTCAGTCCCAAATACATCCGTCAAATCATGTTTGTTACCACTAGCCTGGTAACTGGCCCAGTCTCTTGTCATCACTAGCCTGATGACTGGCCCCATCTCTTGTTACCACTAGCCTGGTAACTGGCCCAGTCACTTGTTACCACTCAGACCTGGTAACTCCAGTCCCAGTCGCTTGTTACCACTTAGACCTGGTAACCCCAGTCCCAGTCGCTTGTTACCACTTAGACCTGGTAACCCCAGTCCC
>CM042186.1:15902800-15932639 GCA_023539305.1 Ilex asprella
ACCCAGCAGTCCCGTTTTTTACTGTTCATGGCTGATTTGGGTTTTTTTTTAAAATTACGATTTTGCCACTAAAAACTCCAATTTGATTCATATGACTACCTTAAGGTTTTTCGATGTTCCGGATTCATTTTTAATGTTATTTTAACCTAAAAATATTTAATTTTATGATTTATCTCAAAACTAAAGTTAATTTACACCTGAAACACTAAAATTACTATTTTATCCCTCCGAACCACTATATGTGTTAAACGGTTATTTCAAATTTTTCGGACCTCCCAGATTCAATGGTAATATTATTTTGACCAAAGAAAATTAATATATTTACCTAGTTATCCTTATCAACCTTAAACACCTCCCAAAAATTAAATTTGACCCCAAAAATGAATACGTTCATATTTCAAACTTACGCGACTATTCATTCAACAACGATTAAAAGTTTCACTCATCATTTTAATTATTTTAAAAATACTAGCAAGTTAATATCATTTATATTTATATAACACACGGGATCTCACAGATCTCCTCTCTCAGATCCGTATAATGGGGAACCACAACCCGTTTCCTATGCCGAAGACTACCATCCATGTGAATGGCTCAGCCCTTGTCACATGTACCCAACCGTACTCGATCTTTGATGGACAATATCTCCGTGTCCTATCCTTGGGACTTGATCACTCTGCTTAGTTGGGAAGACATCGTCATTATGCATGAACTATGTAGATTGTTAGAGTAGAAATAAAGATGTTGGTTGAATTAATAGGGTATGTTGTAGAAGTTAGAAGTATTCTGGAGTGAAAACGCACTTTAGAAATAGTTCGGGTAAAAAGGATTTTTGACACTGTCCTAGAGTTTAGATCATACCTTTTTATTTTGATTTTAATTTTATATGAAATTTTTACAGTAGATAGTAGACTTCCAAGGCTACAAAATAGTATTTCACAAAAATTTTCCTAATCGACCTCTAAATAGGCAAAAACTTTACTAAACTTCACTGGAAGTTTCAGAAGAAAATGGGATGACGTTAGAACGTGAATCAACGTTCGAACGACCATGAGTTGCAGTACTTTGGTGTTTAATGAGCTCCAATGGAAATGAAAAAGTACTAAAAGCAACCAACGTTCGAAATCCAAAGTGACATTCAAACATAAATCAATAAATTACACTAGTGACATTTGAACATCAAATGATGTTCGAACATGACTTACGGATCTGGGTTCTAGAATCGCGCACAGGAGGTCATTTCTTCCACTATAAATACTTAAGGACGCCTCCGTTAGCCCCATTTCAACATTTTTAACCCTAGAGAGGTTTAGAGAAGAAGAAAGAAAGGGAAAAACAAGAGATTAGAGTGTTGATTCAAGTGGGGGAAGATCAAAATCTCAAGTTCTTTACACCAAACTAAGGAAGAAGGTTGGGGTTTTCTTCCATTCTTGTTCATTGAGGTTAGGGTTTATATATATGTATGGTTTACTTCTAAATCTTATACATATGCTATAAAATACTTGCTTCTTGAAGTTCTTACAAGTATCACCATGTTTTGAAGGTATTTATGATTTGATAGCCATAAAAACCCTAGTTCTTGAGAAATGTGGATTTTTCTTCTTAATGTTCACTTGTTCTTGATTTCAAAACTCTAATGCTTGATTAAATACTAAAAATTATATATTTGATGATCTCTTGCTCATTTTTCTTAAATTATTCCATTGAAAAAATAAATGTGGATTTGGATATGAAATTTGAGAATTTTTTGATTTTCTTATGACTTGAGAAATGGTTGGTATTGTATCTCTGTATGGTTTGTTGTGACGGACTTGAATTGTCTTCAAAATCTGTCATAGAGTGTTATAAGTTAGTCTATTCCAGTGGTGGTGAGATGGTTTTCTCACACTTGTAATGGATTGTTGTTTGTGAGAGCAACCACTATTGTTCACGTAAGTTCGAGACTGAGGGGATGGTATACCTTTCCTAGGAAGGATTCGTCAATGTCGTGGGAGACGATATCGCCCTTCCTAAAGTGTTTGTGATGTGCCCTGCAGGGAATGATTGAGATTGTGTGGTTGTGATGGGTGAACGAAGTATAATCGTTGTGTAAATTTTTGAGAAGCAACCAACATAAATGAGAATATGGAATGACGTACTAAGTTATTTGTTAATTGCTTCAACTTCTTACAAATTTATTTCCTGTCATTGATTCACTATATTTTGTACACTTGAGATCACTTCAACTATCATGATTTTACTCCTTCATTTAATATATTGCTACTGAGTAAACTTGAAATCTTATAAAGTGTCACTGTTTTCTTTTAAAAGTTATATTTGATATTTTTGAAAATGAGACTAACTGTTTTATATGTCTTATGTCATGTAAAGAGAGGGGCTTACTCATAAGCCCAGCAACTTTCTCCTCTCTAACCGATGTGGGATACTAGGATCTCACATACTCACCCCTTACAAACAATATCCTTTTCAAATTATAGTATAGAGGAGGAGTTCGGAATTGATGAGCTGATACATTAGGAAGATCCGATATATGGGAACGTGAATCCCGATGTGGATATTTATAGTTACATTTCCTTATGTTCTAGACTAAGAAATTTATTTTGAGACAATGTAAATTCTAATATTTTTGTTATTCTGCTGCAAGACAATAGTTAAATTTTGGGATGTAATTGTCATTATTGGGCATATTCTTTTGGACAATGTTGTATATATTGGAGATGTTGAATGAAATTATCTTTGGTTATGAAGTTCATTTAGTTGCTCTCATGATGTGATTGATTTAAGATAGTAATGTTGTCTAATGTGGATTTTGGGACGTTACATATAAAAATGAGTATGACGATTCAGACATGAAATGTATGAATCACATGGTTAGTCTGCATACGCTTGGCATGATATACACTTGTTGCATGTCTTTCTTACAATAAACGTGACAATGCATTATATTGTTAGTATTTATTCAACTTATCCACTTAGATAGTCGACATATTTTTCAAACATGCATTATAGTCCACGTACGTTTGAAACAATGAGTTATCTCTTGGAATCCACTGGATCATATTTAACATGTGCAGCTAATTTGTCTGTGTGCTGCTGATTTGTTGTCTCTGTTTATGCGATCAAATGTATAGCACTAACAGCTAGTAGTTTCCTTTTTTCTGATGTAATTCCATGAGTCGCAATTGTTAAGGGACCAGACTTCGTATTCTGTAGCAAATCAATCCCCACATTTATGGGATTAGATTTACTTAATGTACTGTATATGTATACATAACATATGTTCAGTGAATAAACACAAGAAAAATTTCAGCAATTTTTCACATGGTATGAAAGCGCTCTTGATTTTTTTTGTCTGTCTGTTTTTTTTTTCCTTTCCCTCACATTATGGCAGACAAGGAAAAATATTCTTCTACAATTACTGAGATTGAGAGTACTAACAATCCTCTTTATCTTCATCATTCTGATAACCCTGGAGCTGTTCTAGTTTCCAGTCCTCTTACTAGAGAAATTTTTGTCACATGGTGTCATGCCATGAAAATGGCCTTATCTGTGAAAAACAAATTAGGTTTCGTGGATGGTACCATCCCAAAACCTAGTGAGAATGATCCTTTTCTTCCTGCATGGAAGCGAGCCAATAACATGGTCCTTTCTTGGTTGCTAAATTCGCTCCACAATTATCTTGCTCCCAGTATTATTTATGGGGAGTCCATTGCTGCAGTCTGGAACGATCTTCGTGATCGTTTTTCTCCTAGCAATGGGCCTCGGATTTTTCACTTACAACATGCTATTGCCACTCAAAACCAAGGGAATGATTTTGTGGCTGCCTATTTTGAAAAATTGAAGGGACATTGGGATAAACTCTCAACTTATCTTCCGTCACCTTGCTGTTCATGTGAGGCCATGAAAGATCATAATTGTTTTCTCCATCAACAACTGATGCAGTTTCTTATGGGTCTTCATGAGACTTACGCTTCACTTCGCAGTCAAATCCTTTTAATAGATCCCCTTCCACCAATTGGCAAGGCATACTCTCTTGTCTTACAAGATGAAACTCAACGTGGTCTAATCACAATGGCCATTCCTTCTAATGATAGCAGTGCCCTTGTTGCTCGTATCTCTGCCCCTTCTGTGGCACCACCTACTACTCATACTATATCAAATAAATCTCAACAAGATCGTGGTTTATGTGCTCACTGTAATATGTCTAATCACAACATTAAGAATTGTTACAAGTTGCATGGTTATCCTTCCCATTATCGACTTCATAATTGCAGCAACCAACAAAAGCGTCCCAACCCACAGAATTCCAGTTCTTTTGCCGCTACCACTACTGCTGATGCTAGTCCGCAATTTACTGTTGATCAATATTAATAATTACTTAAACTGATACAGTCAGGTAGCCCGCAACCACCTCTGGTAAATATTGCAGGTAATCCTATTTGCCTATCGTCAATATCCACTTCATCTCCTTCTTGGCTAATAGATACTGGAGCTACTGACCATATGGTGTCCTCACCATCATTGCTATCACATTTTTCACCAGTGACAATAACTCAATCAATCAAGCTTCCTACTAGACAAAGTGCACCAATTACCCATATTGGCTCTTTATCTCTTAATTCACATATTCATCTACAAAATGTCTTTTGCGTCCCACTTTTTCATTTTAATCTCCTTTCCATCAGTAAACTCACTCGTGACCTAAATTGCTTTGTGACATTTTTTCCTGGTTTCTACATTTTTCAGGACCAATCAATGAGGATGGCGGTTGGGACGGGTTAAGAATTTGGCGGACTCTACCATTTTGTGTTGTCAAACCCTACTACTTCAATATTCTATGCTAGTTCAAATTTGGATTTGTGGCACTGGCATTTGGGTCACCTATCACAAAATCGTTTAAGCCAAATAGGTCGTATTTTTCCTAAAATTTCCATTGACAATAAATGCATTTGTGATATTTGTCCTCTTGCAAAACAAAGCAAATTACCTTTTCCCAGAAGTTCTTTTTGTACTACAGCACCTTTTCAATTAATCCATATTGACATTTGGGGTTCTTACTCTGTTCCGTCACATTCTGGTGTTCGTTTTTTTTTAACAATTGTTGATGAGTTTTCCTGGTGTACATGGGTCTTTCTAATGAAGTTTAAGTCTAAAACTGAACAGCTTATCAAGTATTTTTTTTCTTATGTTCAGACTCAATTTAATTATCATACAAAAAATCCAATCTGATAATGGAATTGAGTTGTTTAAAAGGAAATGAAGCATTTTTTCAATAACCTTGGTGTTTTACGTCAACATAGTTGTATTGCCACCCCCAACAAAATGGAGTTGTCGAACGAAAACATCAGCATATTCTTCAAGTTGCTCTCGCTCTTTGCTTCCAAGCGAGCTTGTCCCTTACCTTTTGGGGTGAATGTATTTTAACAGCTGCACATCTTATTAACCGCATCCTGACTCCCTTGTTAAAGAATCTCACTCCTCATGAAATCTTGCTCAATTCCAAACCAAAATATGACCACCTAAGAGTTTTTGGATGCCTATGTTATGCAAGCATCGGACATACCCATAATGATAAATTCGGAGCCCGAGCTCGAGCTTGTGTATTTGTTGGTTACCCCCCATGGCCAATGTGGATATCGCGTGTATGACCTTAAAAAACACACCATTTTCACAAGTCGCGATGTAGTGTTTCATGAACAAGTTTTTCCTTTCCGCTCCAATCCTCCAATTGAGCACCACCCAAATGTTGTTTTACCTATACCAGCAGAAGATACACCATCCACTTCTTATAATATGTCACACCCAATAGAAGCCTCACAACCAAATGACTCACATAATACTTCCCATTCTATACCGGCCCATGACATAACCGCATCAAGTTCAATTGAGGTATCACACGCACCAATACAATCTACTCCAGTTCGTCGTTCAACTCACTCGCGTCAAGCACCCCGTCATCTTAAAGATTATCATTGTGCTGCCTTGATTCCAACTAAGTCCAATATGCCATCCTCTTCATCGGCTGTCAACTCAGGTATAAGGTTTCCCATATCAAAATACATTTCTTATGATAGACTCTCGTCTTCTCACTTTGCTTTTTGTCTTAGCAATTTCTTCTGAAGTTACACCTTCCAACTTCACTGAAGCAATGAAATGTCCTCATTGGCGTGATCCCATGACCAAAGAAATTAAAGCTCTTGAACAAAATCAAACTTGGACCATTACCTCTCTTCCCCCTGGCAAAAGACCTGTTGGTTGCAAATGGGTATATAAAATTAAATACCAATCAGATGGTACGATTGAGTGCTATAAGGCTCGAATAGTCGCCAAAGGATATACCCGTATAGAAAGTCTCAACTACCATGAAACTTTCTCTTTGATTGCAAAACTTACAACTGTCAGATGTTTGCTTGCCGTTGCAACGATAAAAAATTGGTCCCTTCACCAATTGGATGTAAATAATGCATTTCTCCATGGTTATTTAGATCAGGAAGTTTACATGAAGATTCCTCCTGGATTTGCTAAAGAGGGAGAGAATCGTGTTTGCCGTCTAAACAAATCTCTTTATGGTCTCAAACAAGCATCACACAATTGGTTTTCCAAGTTTCTAATGCTCTTCAAGAAGCTGGTTTCTCACAATCTAAAGCAGATTATTCTTTATTCACATCCCAGGATGACAACAATTTCACTGTCGTATTGATCTTTGTTGAAAATATTATTTTGACTGGTAATAGTCTTTCGACAATATCTCAACTCAAGTTTTTTCTCCAGACCAAATTCCAAATTAAAGACTTGGGCACCTTGAAATATTTTCTTGCCATTGAAGTTGCTCGTTCCAACAAAGGCATATTTTTATCTCAAAGAAAATATGCATTTGAAATTCTCACAAATATGGGTTTACTTGGGACTCGAACTTCTGAATTTCCAATGGAGCAAAATATTAAGCTCACTTCTTCTAATGGAGAGTTTTTAGATGATCCTTCTCAATATAGACGGCTGATTGGTCGCCTCATTTACTTAACTATTACGCGGCCTGATATTGTGTACTCCGTCCATATCCTAAGTCAGTTTATGAATCAACCTCATCAACCTCATTTGCAAGCTGCTTTGCAAGTCCTACGTTACTTAAAATCGTCACCAGGACAAGGCATTCTCTTGTCATCAACTAGCTCATTACAACTTCGTGCTTATTGTGATTCGGACTGGGCTAGTTGCCCCATGACACGTCGTTCAACTATTGGGTATTGTGTTTTTCTTGGACATAGTCCAGTCTCTTGCAAAACTAAGAAACAAACAACTATATTGCGCTCATCCGTAGAAGCTGAATATCATTCTATGGCATCAGCTAGTTGTGAAGTAACATGGTTGAACTATCTCCTAGCTGATTTACGTGTGCCACATGTGGATCTCGTTCCTTTATATTGTAACAACCAAGTTGCTTTGCACATAGCCTCTAATCCCATCTTTCATGAGCAAACAAAACACATCAAGTTGGAGTGTCATCTTGTGCGTGAAAAGATTCAATCTGGCTTACTTAAATCTGCTCACATCTTGGGTCGCACTCTTTTCACCCAATTATGTTGCAAGTTGGGCATTTACAACATTCATGCTCCAACTTGAGAGAGGGGGGGGGTCTTGGAATCCACTGGATCATATTTAACATGTACAGCAAATTTGTCTATGTGCTGCTGATTTGTTGCCTTTGTTTATGCGGTCGAACGTATAGCACTAACAGCTAGGAGTTTCCTTCTTTCTGATGTAATTCCATGGAGTCCCAATTGTTAAGGGATCAGACTTCCTATTTTGTAGCAAATCAATCCCCAAATTAATGGGATTAGATTTACTTATTGTACTGTATAATTGTCGATTTACATTGGCCAAGTACAATAGAATGAAAAATGTGTATCATAATAAATTACAGTGATACATAGATTTTGTTCAACAACACAATAAATGTAACAAACTAAACAATATACAAACTGTGACATGGAGGTGGCCGCCTCTTTCGCTTCGGTCTTCCCTCAGGTAGATGGGGCTCCTATGTTAGCTGCAACATTCTTCTTCTTTTATATTTTATGAAACTTCATCACGAGGATAAATTTATTAATAAGGATAAAGAACACACTGATGGAAGAGTGGGGAGAGAGAGAAGGGGGGGGGGGGAGAGGACATATACCTTACACTTATATGAAAGCCAGAAACATTATTTCCTTAGAAATAAGAAATTAATGCAACTTCTAATTTAAAAAACAGTGTCCTATTTAGAGACAAGTATCTTTTTCCTTAAAACTCTTGTTGGTCTTGCAGTAGGATCTGCAACATTCCAACATCACGATGATGTGCATGACGGCCACAACCCCTATCCCGTCGTCTGCCTTGAACTCTAGGTCCTACTCTTGCACGACCTCAACTGATGTAACTGTCACCGCTACTGAAGACTCTTGTAAAGGTGTGTGCACTGATATATGTCATGGTGATGAAACCCAATGATAAGTTGGTGATGGAACAACTGACATAACTGTTGATGTCACCATGGGGGCGGATGTCACCATAGGGGTAGTTGTTGTAGATGAAGGGCCAACGAGTGCAGAGGAATGCGCAACAATAGAGGCAACTGATTTAATCGCCGACAATGGCTGTGAAAGGGTAATAGATGAAAGTGGCAGGCCTGGATTTGAAGAAGTGGAAGCAGACGTCCGCTGTTGTATACATATATCACATGGACGCTCAGTAATTGACACTGCAACTGGTGGCTGCCTAACGTCTGGCGGTCCTGAACAAGACACTGGGGCTCATAAAGTGCCACCAAAAACTTGGAGCTCATATCTTTGAGATGGGCCATAGCCTCCACGATAGTAATCAAGTTTGGATGACCCTCAATCGTCTAATGTACAGTGTGATGTGTCCGTGAGTGTCTCTTCCTACATAAACATATGACTAAAGTATTACCTGAATATGATGTAATGATGGTAAGATGTAAGCAAATAATTACAAATGTGTACCAGTAACTCAATGACAATACCAACAAGCTGAAAACAAACATTAGGCCTGGGAATAGGTTAACAATCAAGACTACGGGTACCGTGTCGAAACCATACCATGTATGAATCTGTGGGATCCATCGGACCAAAGCTGGAATCTCCCAAAATAATATTAGCTTGACGCTGGGCTCACCTCTCAATATAGGTCCGATGAAAAGAAATTCAGTCATGTCCTGCCCTGCCACGACGATTAGCATAAACATCTCTACTAGTATTACATGCCTCCAATATACATTGTGTAAAACCATATTGTCAAATAACATGGGTGAGAAATGTCACTAAACCACATCAAAACATGAGGGTGATTGTTTTCTCCACATCTCTTGAGCTACAAGGCAATAGTCTCGTAGCCAAGCCAATGCATCAAGTGTGTGATTATCACACCATCTGCAACATAAAAGCATCACATAATATGTTAGCACATGTAAATAAATTTACAAACTTTAAAAAAAAAATTGGTAAAATATCCTCTAAAAACAGGACATCATAAAAATATCAACTTGTTTACATAGTTTACATATAACATAATATGAGCCCAAATGACACCGTAATGAATCATAAATACAACGATGTGAAAACAAGCACAACAACATAAACACAAGAAAAATGCTAACACCAACCACTAAATCTTGCGCACACAATAATAAATTTATCCAACAATTATACCGCTATTTATCTAAAAAAAAAATCGGAAAAATTCCATCAAAAAATAGGACAACCAAATCTAAAAGCCTGTCAAACCACCAACCACCACAATCATTTTCAATCCACCACAAAATACTAAAAGGCTATTACAAACCTCCACAATAACGTAAACACAAGAAAAGTGCAAACACAACCCATTAAATCCAACAAACAAATAAATTTATCCAACAATAGCATCGATATTTATGTAAAAAAATTAGACAATTTCCTCTCAAATAATGACCTCAGAAAAATAAAAACCTACTTTCAAACCACCACAACATACTACTAGGCGGTTACAAACCACTACCACTACAAAATTCCACGAACATAAACCATAACAAAAACTAAAATCTAGTTCAAATATCTCATGAACATTCAGAACAAATGTTTTTGAATTATACCTGCTCATTTGTTATTTTATCAAGGTGAAATTTGTAATGTTGTAGAACATGTGTGGGGTTGTTTTGCTCTTAAAATGTCACATCCCAACTACAACAAAAAATATAAAAAAAAAAAACACAATCCAATTAAAGACATAATTGCATTTCAAATGACATGAAAAAAAAATACCATTATATGGTATGATTTGTTCACTTACCTACACCCTAGAGGACGTGCAAGTAAGGCCTCGTCAACATCTACCTGCTCTCCAACATCTGCTGCAAAATGTGGAGCGGCCTCATCCGCATGTACCTCACCTAAATCCTCTTCAACATGTGGTGCGTACTGACGTTGGGACAATCTCTATGGACACGTGTGATAATTGCTCTCATGCCCGCTACAAAAATGAGATACATATTATTAACAAATATTACACGTCAAGTTTAAATAGGTTTATAAATTATTTAAAATTGATATGAAGGAAGTATACATATTATTAGCGGCCGAACAAACAGGCCACTAATGTCTTTAGCATAAAATGTAGTCATGACGCACATCTCACGGTATAGTCCCGTCAATGTTGCGTAGTTCTAACTATACATTTATGCAGCATTAAGATCCGCGAGAAGAAGAAGGTACTTGAACTTAATCTTACTCGATAACTTATCTTAAAAAAAATTCAATCAATAGCATGATGTATGATTTAGCATAACAGGCAATGAAATGCTCGATTGCATCAACATCTATCCCCTTCTCCAATGTTCTCTCAAGAAACTGAGCCTTGAATGTGGATCGGTCTTTAACTCCCTCTCCAAGTGTAGCTTGAGCAATATAGTTATATTCTACAGAGTGATGGTGGCCGCACCTACTAGGTGGAACGAGTGCATCTCAACACCACCACCTTTCCACAAGAGCAATGAGGAGATACCAATTGAGCTACATGTACCCGATCCGGTGCACACCTTAAAAACCAGTTGTAAATAGATATCTAAGCACCCAATGATTAGTGCCATGCAAGCAACGAAGCAGGCATTCACTGCATCTACAATGCAATGGGTGGAGACCATGGCCCTGCTAGATATCCTCTTAACAATAGTAGGCCTATAAAGATAACACATATGGATCATATTGTTTGGGCTACACTAATTGATGGGGATCGTGTAGGAATTGGATAGATATTATAGATTAGTTACGAGAATTATTTAGATATTTTGATTATTATTGAATACTAATATTGCTTCCTCCTCAAATTCTCTCTTTTCACATCCGTTTCTTCTTCTCTTCTCATCTCTAATTCTTCCCTTCCTAGTCTACATCACTAATGCTCTCGAATCCGACTCTATTCTTAGAATCTAAATTTGCAAATGAAGCCAATAGAACATTAATTATCTATTTTTTGCATCAAATATAAATAACTAACAAGTAAGTGCAATCAAAAAAATTTCAAAACAACTTGTTTAATTATAGATGTAAGTAATGATACACTAAAAAATAACAATAAGACACACAAATATGAGTATGTGCGGTTCATTACAAACTTTGATACAATCAAGTCAAAATGATACAAAATGACTAAGTACTTATAGTTGATTACCCAATGTTGAAGCTTGTAGGTTTTGCAATGGATAAGGTTCATTACAAACTTTGATACAAGCAAGTCAAAATGACAAAACAAAGTGGGACATTCATGATCAACCCAATAATCTTGATGGTAGAGAGGATGAAGTTCAGGCGCACTAGAGTTCTCTAATGAACGCATGCTATACACTAGATCTAGAAACTTAATAAAGTCCAATCTGAAATGCGAACAAGCAGTCAACACATGAGAACAAGGCATTCAAAATATGACCCATTTTCCGAAAGTGCACAAACACCCGTCAATACAAACGTGTATTACCCTTCATCGTCACCACTTCCACAAGTCTACGCTGCATTTGAAATGTCCTCAATTCGAGCCAACCTTTCACTAGAAACATTATACAATCTTGATAGCATAACTAGAGAACACCATACCATTTTTGGTTCGACAATTCCATGCTGCGTGTGAAATGGCCTCAACTCGTGCCTAGCCTTTTACTGGGAACATGATACAATCTTGATGGCATAACTAGAGAATGCCATACCATTTTCACAGCATTTTACTTTGTATCTCGGTTATGATAAAAGTATTTAGTGACCCAAAAGAATATCGATTGCACATATGCAGTGATGGGCATAAAGCTTTGCACCTCAGAGTGCACTATAAAAAACCTCTAAAATATTAGTTGTCATATCGTCATCTGTCATCATGGGCTAGTGTCCACTGGTGTATTGAAAACTTGTTCAAGTACCCACACGCTTCCCCATTAAGTGTCCTTATCTCCTACAGCAAAAGATTGAACTTGTAGATTTGCCACACTTTCCCAACCCTCCATTCTAGCTTCTTCAAGTACTCATCCTTAAACTTAAAATTCTCCGCACGTGTTTATAATAGAACAATAGTTGTTAGTATCGTACAATACGTTACGATACAGAGCTCAAACGATACGAATCGTAATTTTGTATCATTTTTGCGTTGTATCTTTCGATACACGATATGTTTTTACGATACGTGAAAAGGGTTTTTTTTTTTACGGAACGACGTCGTTTTGGCTAAGTAGACTGATTTTTTTATAAAAAAAAAATTACGGAACGATGTCGTTTTGGGCTAGGCAAGTACTCCAACAAACATGTGGTCCTGTGAAGTGGAAGAAATGATGTTAATTTATTTACAAAGTCAAATATACATTTTTTTTTGTATCAAAATTTATGAATTTTGATTGATGTTAATTTTTTAATTTATTACAAAGTCCAGTCTCTTTGGTGTTTGAAGTTTAAATTCATGAACTATGGTTGTGAAGTTTGCATTATAATATTAGTGGACTATGTTGATGACTTGAATAGTTAGTAGAGTATTAATAAAATGTTATGTTTTTGTGAATGTATGATTTTTTTTCAAAGGTATATATATATATATATATATATTATTCATTTAAAATTGTACCGTATTTTAAGATACACGATACAATACACAATACGATACACTATTTTTAAAAAACGATACGCCTTCCTAAACACGATTTGATAACTATGGATAGAACAGGTGATAAGTATTTGACTCAGTCCACCCAGAATCTTCTTCATTCATCGTAGCAATTCTACATTTATGCCAATCCAAGATCAAACATATCCCTTGCCGAATCCTCACAACATATTGCCGAAGTTGATGTAGAAACCAACCCCAACTGCTATGAGTCTGTTCATCCACAATAGCAAATGCAATTAACATCTTCCACATATACTTGTCGTGAAGAAAAGTCCCATCAATTAACAAATTAGCATTTCTATATTGCCGAGTTGATATAGAAACCAAATCCAACTGCTGTAGAATTTATTATTTTATTTTTTTGAAAAACAAATTTTAGGGTTAATTGGACTCTTCGCTAGAACAAGCCTAGGATGGCTCGAGCGAGAGCTACAGTAGTCCGAGTACTTCGACTGTTGAAGTTTCAATGGCTAAAGTTGGTTTAGCGTTTGCTTCGCACTTGAGCAAGATGAAGCGTGCTCGAGCAAGTACTACGCATTAGGATACTGATGTTATCTATTTTGATTAGAACTCTCCAAAACTCTAGTATAACTATTTTTCTATATAAGGATTAAAAAACCCTAAGTGTTTTCTAAAAGGCTAGAGAAGGCTTTGAAGAGAATTTTTCAAAGAGTCTTTTAAGAGAAAAAAAAAATTCTTTATTTTGGACAAAAACTTTATATTCTGGTTGAGAGCTTGTGTTTTTGATTAAAAACTGTGTTCTTCTTGAGTATTTTTTATTCCAAGAAGATTGTTAGGTTCTTATTCTTGAGAGATCTACTACCAACATTTTTTAGTGTGTTCCTTGAGAATATTCATTCCAGGTTGAACACAAAGCCTCAGAGCTATTCGTTTTAAGTTTGTAGACCGAACAAGTCAACAACATTCTAGAGGGAACATAATCTAAACCCATACTAGAGGGAGTCGGTATTCTATGAGTTGAACAACGAGAGGGAGTCCGTTGGGACGAGCATGAGGCAAGAGGACAGCTTACATCTAGTGCAGCAAGGGACGGTAGGTGTTTGGGTCTATGTTGTTGATTTCAATAGTCGAGGGCTAAAGCTAGACTTGGTCGGTGATTTTGTCCTTGAGGGGTTCCACGTAAAAATTGCATGCCTTGTTATTTTTGTGTGATTGATTGTCTGATCGCTTTAAACCTACTCGATCAATATATCACAATATATCGAGCGTAGATATGTTGAACATTCCATACTATTTATTGGCAAATGACTTGTGTTGTTGTTGTTGTTGGTTATTTGATTGACCATTGCTTAATTCAACATAGTGATTGAATTGGTGAGAATAGGTCATATAAATTGACCCCTTCCCTTAGGTCTTAATTAGGGTTTACTTGACCATTGAACTGCAGTTTTCCTATTGGAGTCGTGATATCCAATCTAGGGGCAACCTAAAAATCCAATGTAAACCCATTGAAGATGAAAATATGCCAAATCCTAGGACTAGTAGTCTAAAAATGTCTTGGCCCCTGCCTCTTATTTGGATGGTTTTTATGCTCGTTTAAGTGAACATGAAGGCATTGTAGACTTAGATGAAGTTGAAGATCATCTTAATTATGAAGAAACTATTAACTCACCCGATTCTAGTGAACTGTTAAAAACTATGAATGAAGTGATAGAATCTATTCAAAAAAATAATGTTTGGGAACTTAGTGATTTACCCTAAGATAGAAAAGTTACAGGTTGTAAATGGGTGTTAACGAGAACTAAAAGCAAATGATATTTCTAATAAATTCAACGCTAGGTTGATAACCAAAGGTTTACCCAAAATTAAGGTATAGAGTATGTTGATACATATTCTTCTGCTGCTAAGTTTATATCTAAAAGAATAATCTTGGCTATTGTTGCACATTTTGATCTAAAACTTAATCAAATGGACGTAAAAACTATCTTCCTAAACGGTGAACTTAAAGAAACTATTTACATGAGACAACTAAATGACTTTGTAATTAATTAGCATGAAGATAAGGTATACAAGTTAAAGAAATCGTAAATCGTTGTATGTCCTAAAACAACTACCACGCCAATGGTATTTGAAATTCATAGTGCTATCATTAAATTTAGATATGAAATTAATAAATTAGATCATTTTTATGTCTTGAAAAGTGGGAGTTGTTTTATGGTATTGTTATTATATGTTGATGATATATTTTACACAAAATCTTGGCTTAATGATCAATTTGAAACGAAAGATGTGGGAAAAGGTTCATATGTTCTTCAAATTAAAATTAATAGGGGTAGAAGATTCAAACTTCTCTATTTAAGCCAACAAAGATATCTTGATACCATTCTTAAAAAATTTAGAACAGATAATTTCAAACCTTTGTAATTTCTGATAATTTTTTTGTTTTGGGAGGGGGGGTGTTTACAATTTCAAAGAAGTCTGGGGCTGCAATTGAATTTTCAAAATTCTAGAGGTGGCATGGACTTAGGTTTGAATATTGGTCACTTGTTGTTTTTCCTCTTTTGGACCGAGCTGAGTTATTTTGGCTTTATTTTTGGGTATTGGCAAAGTTTTATTAAAACCCAAATCAAGAACCTAGAGCTTGTCTCCTTCGTGATGTCTAGATTCTTCAAGCCCTAGCTTCTACTACAGTGGCAACAAAAGGAGGAAGCAGGCGACAACAAAGTCACAAGAACCTTGTCATTTCTGCAGCCAAGCTGAAAGAGCAGCTCAACATCGATTGACACAGCTAAGCGCTAGCAAAGTTGGGGTTCGCAGTAACAATTCTACAAGTTGTAGCAGTAACAATACTCCGGCAAGCACAGCGGCAAAGATTCTAAAGACGAGTGGCAGCAAGAAGACAATAATAATGGCGATGACTGGAAACATCTACTGAACAGTGACAGTAGGTAGACAATAGGGAAGAAAAAGAGATAAATGGATAGAAGTTTTGCTCTTATATAAATAGATGCAGGGGAAGTGTAGGAGAAGAAAGAAATAGAAGAAGAAAAGGTGGTTACCACATCCTCCCAAGGATTACATCAATATTTATAAGTTAAATCTCCTATCAAAATAGGTTGTTCTTAATTAAACTCTTCTATCAAAATAGATAGTTTCCTAATTAAACTCTTCTCTCAAAATTTCTAAAACACCCCTAGTTAAAGCAATATTCCCCATATGGCATACTATTGTCTCGTACTCCACGCTACTATACTAAATTAAGGAACTAGCCTAGCTATTTCAGGGGCAGCTCCTAACCTATCAGTATGAGCACATTATACGCATCGTATGTTCCCCCTTACCTCGAAACTTCAATCCCTATATGTGGCTATTACACAACTACTATCATTAAGGGCAGGAGATGTGCTTAAGGGCAATAGATTTATTTAAAGACTGTATTCGTAGACCTGAATTTTATTCATCAACGGAGGAAAGCAAATGACATGATAAGCCATTAGATCACTAGGATGAGAGACATGATTTGCAGCATGCCTATCCCTTCCACTAGTGACTTGGAGAGAGCTGAAAGAGAAGGAGATGGTCGAGACACATCTAGAGGAGACACTGGAGATTAGTAGGTTAAGTTTTGATGAGCTTATTTGCTTATCTTTGTGATTCCTATGTCTATACTAGTGCTACCTTGTGGATTGTGAAAAACTAAGTTTTTAGTTGCTTATGCTATTTCCAATTTGTTGCTAATGCCTAGTTTTTCTTCCTTTATGTCATGTTATTGGTCATTTGTGACAAAAAATGGGAGAAACCTTTATTGATGTACTCATATAACACACATCACTTGGTTATCATATATTAGTTCTCATGTTGAATTGGTGGTTATATTAAGGGGGTAGTATTGATATGATAGAACATGTTCACATGGGGAGTTAAGCTTTATGCCTTGATACAATTGCTTTGCTTGGCATTTTCATTTTGCTTTGTTACTCACTAATCATTTTTCGTGGTATATTTATTATTTGTTTATCCATCATGCGTTTCACAATCCTTGATTGTTTAAATGTGTTTCTAGAGCTTAAAAGATTCAAATTCATATCATCACTTCGAAAAACTACATTCAATAGCTGCATTAATTGGGTAGAATTAGAGAGTGAATTTGTATTGAGTAATCTGAATGGAAGGTCAAAACATTGTATGAAGTCTTGAAAGGATATAATTCATGTTTATGTCGAAAGATTGGTGAGGTATATTTAAATTTGATGTTAGTAAACATATTTTGTCATACAATTGTCAAAGGGGAAGATTATAAGGGCACTTTGGTAATTGGTATAATTTCGTGAGTCAAATGAATCAAGTAGGTTGATGTTGAGTCTCTATTTTGAAGATTGAAGAAGATCAAGACGATTGACATTGAGATTACTTGAATGAAGATATTCAAGTAACACTCATGGCAATCACACTGGTGTGGACCTAGATATCTTACATGACCTTGATCTAAATTGAAAAATGTTTTCAAGACTTGATTTATGTGATGCATTCTTAGCTTTATGATTTTAGAATGAAAAATGAGCTTTGTTTATACAAATAAAGCTCAAGTATACATCACATTCAAGCAAAACTTGAGAGAGCTTGATTGAGAATATGCGGATCAAGTTCAGATGGTTTCTAGCAGTTGGTGCTCACTGGGCGTGGGCTACTCACTCAAGCGAGCAAGAAAGCACAGGGATCCAAAACCTACTCGGACTCATGCTCGCTTGTTGCTCGAGTGGCGTTAGGGGCTCAAATGAGAAGGCGTGGATTCAAGCAACTGCGGCGTATCAAAATCCTGAACACGTTAGAAAACCTTTCAAACTTGGTTCTAGGGCTTGCCTCTATTTAAATTACACCTTAGGACATCTATATACAACTAGGAGAGATGAAAAGAAGACCAAGGAACCTTGAGAGAGTTAGAGGGGCTGACCTTTGTGAGATTAAATCTAGAACACAATTTTTGTTCTTGTCATTGCAAAAACAAAGATTGTTCTAATGCTTTTTCTAAGTCGAGATTTAGGCTTAAATCTTGAGACCCCAACGGTTCAGTGATAAGGGTATTCTCAAACTCAAAGTCAATTCAAAGATTGCCTTTGAAAATCTGAAGAGAAATACCAAGGTTCGAAGGGGACCAAGTCTGTGAGTGTTCCTGGGAAGCGTGATCTAACATTCACTAGAGGAGCTAGTGATCTACGAGTTCAATGGTAAGAGCAAGTTTGTCGGGAGGAGTACAGCACAAGCATACATTACAAGGAGTTGTAAGTGTTAGGTTTGTATTGCAGATATCAATAGTGGAAGGTTTGGACTTGGACTCGTTGTTATCCCCAATTGGGTTTCCACGTAAAAATCATGTGCCCTCTTATTTTGTGTGATTGATTGTTTGATTGCTTCAAACATACTAACTCGATATATCACAACATATTGATCATAGGTGCGTTGAACAATCTATATAGATTGTTGCCATATGATTTTGTTTATCTGTTTATTTATGTCAATAATTCTTAATTGGTACTATTTTTGGAGACACGGCCTATCCATGATCCCCTCTAGGTCTACTAGGGGTTTACATAAGACATTGTTCCATGCACCTTCAAATGTAATCAAACTTTTTCATAGGACAATTGAGCATTAAACTAAACAGTCACAATGCTAAGTTTGACATGCAAGCTACAAAGAACCCTTAACAAGTGCATATAAAGAATCTACCATAACTCTTGATCCAATACCTGCTAAACTGATGATGCAACAGCAGGAATTAGAGCATTCTTACAAGCACACAGATCCTAAACCAAAAAAAACAAGGAAGTAAGAGGAACACAATGAGAAAATGTTGCAATCAAAGTGATGGAATAGATTGAATGAAAAAATAAACAGAAAAAGAAAAAAGTAACAAGATATGGCTCTAGCTGTTTGTGGAATGGTAATCCACAAATGCCAAAGCATCATACATGCAGTCTGGGTTGGAATAACATAATGCTTCTGGGCAGATTTATAAAATATAATCCAGCACATCATATGTCACTCACTTCCTGTGCAACTGCTTATAGTTAATGTAGTTCTGAATTGATGATTAGTTGTGAGGCTGGTTCCTGATGAAATGGCCCACAAAATGTTTCCACTTTTCTCGAACCATCCATACCAGAAGAGTTGTTCTTCATAATGAATCATCCTTAGTAACTCGTCTGATTGATGCCTTTTGGTATCTCTGTTTCTCAATCTCCTTCTCTAGAAAATCTAGAATTGTGTCAGTGACATGGTTTGGGGGACAACCTGCATCCAGCATCATTTTTAAAAACTTGTAAGCATCCTTTAATTGACCTGCTTTGCTATGAACTTCAATTAGTGTGTTGAAAGTGACAACATCGGGATTTATCCCACTAGTTCTCATCTGGTCAAAAAGCTTGCTTGCTTCGTCAATTCGGCCAGCCTTCCCTAGGGCATTAATCAAGGTATTATACATCACAATGTCAAGATAACCACCCTGCTCTATTAGGTTATCCAGAACAGCACTGGCTAGATCTGCCCTTCCCATCTTCCCCAAGCCTTGGATTATCATATTATAAGTTGCTATGTCTGCAGGGCAAACCTTCTCAGCCATTTCATGAAGAACACTGAAGGCCTCATTGAAATAGCCCTTCTTGACAAACGAACTCATCATGGAATTGTAAGTGTAACTCACAGGGTCAATACCCATGTTGGTGAAAATCTCAAATAGCTTACAGGCCAAGCTCAGCTTCCCCTTGGCCAATAATATAGACAAGTAGGTATTGACCATATCAATATCAAATGAGTCTAAGCCTTCCCCCAGAACTCGTATTCCCCTAGACAGCGAGAAAAGTGGATTATAAGGGTCGTTGGAGGTCACTTGATTGGCCAACTTATCCATATATGGGGATGACGACCATTGATCAGTCTCGCTGGAAGACATTTCATCATCCTGCAACCCTCCACCACATGATCCAACGCCAATCTTGATACCTGTGCTAGGCGAGCTTATCAAACGTATGATCTCGTCACAGTCACCTTTAGACGGGAACATAGATGTAAAATCCTTTCTTCTGTTCTGTACATTTTTCATCGACGCTTCCATATTAGCTTTCCACTTGAGAACAGTTGGCACTAGATTGCCATCTCTAATGTGCTTCATGAGCCTCTCCATCCAATCCCACCGACCTTGTCTAAGAAGCGCAATTAGGAGCGATGTTACGGTAATCAGATCAACAACAAAGCCTCTGGCTTCCATGTCTTCGACCAACTGCAGTGCTTCGTCCAGCTGATTCTCCATACAAAGACGTGACGTGACTGTGCTGTAGGTAATCCCATCCACAAACTGCCCTTTTTTCTTCAAATCGCAAAATAGGGAGTAACCAGCAGCAGCCCTTCCATTTCGGAACAGCCCAGCAATCAATATATTGTGTGTCCAACATGAAGCCCTTACCCCTTCCTCAACCATCCTCTCATACAAATGGCATGCTTCGATAAGTTTCCTTGCCTTGAGCAACCCATCCAAGAAGGAGTTATAAACTATGGTATCAGGACGGAAGCCATTGTACTGCATCTCACTAAATATCTTTTTCGCATCATCCATCCGACAGGATTTAGAGCAGCCCTGGATTAAAATACGATAAGTGAAGGCATCAGGCCGGTGAACTGAACCTTTCAGTTCCTCCCAGACCGTGAGTGCATCCTTCACTCTCCCAACCAAGCAGAGCACGTGAATAAGACTATTGTATGTGCACAGGTCCAGACTAAACGCACCACCTGAGCCCAGATTCTTTTCCTTCATCTCTTTAAAGAGGCTCAGGGAAGTACCCAGATCACCCCAACACCCATAAGCATGAATACATATATTGTAGCCCCGTGTGTCCAATGGAAAGAGCTTTTTCTCTCTCAGTTTGTCGAAAACTCGTTTGAATTCAGCCCTCATATCTGCCTTTCTAAGAGCAATAAACAACTCATTACATACAATAGCGTTAGGGAAGACATCATAACCACTTCCATTTCCAGTGTCACTGACATTGACATTGGAGACATCCAAAAGCTTGAAGAAGATGGTCAAAGCTAGAACCAGCTGCCCTTTGCGGACAAGGGCAATGAGAACCGAGTTATACAAGTCCAGGTTCAAGCAGCTGCTAGTCGGCCCTATTTCTAATTCTTTCTCCACGTGGTCCAAGATTTCTAGTGCATAATCAAACTTTCCCAATCGGATGAAGAACTCGAGAAGCAGTTTGAAGGTTGCAGACTCGAGGTTGACACCATCTCGCTTCATAGAGGTCAGCAGGTCAAGGATCTTCGGGAGGGGGTGGTGGTGATGACACACAGTTCGAAGGATCTGGGAGTAGGTGTCTGCCGTGTGCTTGTAGTTGGGATTGATAGAGCACCAGTTAAAGAAATCCACCTTCTTCGATACGTCAAGAGAGTTCCTTCGAAGGACGTGAAGGACCAGACTCCCAGAGAGAGGAATGGAATCCCTGTCCAGGTTACAAGTTCCTCTGCTCTCAGAGAGCGCTTTGGCAATGGAAGCAACCAAGAGAAGGTTCCCGAGCTTGGACTTAATGGTTGTAGTAGCACCACTAGTTTTGTTTCTTGTGAGGGAAAAACAAGCAGCAGAATAATGAAATTTTGTTGTACCTCCTTGTCCATGGCGCATTGTTATTCCTCTTACCCCACTTTGACAAACCAATAGAAGGACAGGGCAATGATCATAAGCTATGATGATCCCTTCCTGGCTCAGGCATCATCACCCCAAAGCAAATCACATTCCACTCCATTCCAGGAAAGTTTTTAGTTCTCATCAGATCATCTATGTAACATAAAAATGACAAAGCCTGCCAAAAAAAATCAATGACAATCAATACTCCCAAAAACAACAGTCAATACAAGAAATGCCCATCAAGAAGTACAAACTAAATCCCAACAACAGATTCCAAACCATTCTATCGCACCAAAAATGATGAAAGATTGGATCATTCACAGATATAAAGATTGTAATGTTGGAGTAGTTTTCTTACCTAAAAGAAAAGGAAAGGAATGGAGATGAGATTAGGGTATTGGTGATTGTTGGTTTAGCTCATGGGTTGTGGTCAGGTCGTTAGAAGATGTTGGGAGCATGGTGATTTGGTGCTTGGTTCATAAATATTTGTTTCACAAAATCAACTCCTGACGAGTTGCCTAGTTGAGTCTATTCACTTGCATCCCGTAGAAATCAGATCCCGCGGAAAGTGTCAACTTTTCTGTCTTGCTAGAAAAATGAAATTTCATAACTTAATAGCTCCAAAAGGCGCGAAAGCCGTTGCTTCTTGCTTCCGAGCCCAAGCTTTGCTTAGTAAGTAATAATTGTTTTCTCCTATGGATTCTGTTAACTTTAAAAAGCAAAAAAGGGCATTTTGAGAAAATAGTGAAAAATGATGCATGCATAAGTAGTCTTTGACTATCACCACTGACCTAAGAAGCATAAATACTTTTAAGAAGATAATGTGTCCATGTTGGATAATATCGGACAACGACCCTTCCCAACACGTCTGATGCTCTTTTGTTTGTGTTCACAATTATGAAATATAAACATAATTTAAGACACGTATATAACATCACTTCCATGACTTGCTTGACACTCCTTTGATGATACATCTGAAAATTCTTAGGCCGTGTTTATAGCTACAAAATATGTGGTCGATGCTTCTTGAACAATTGTTAACAACTGATTTAAAAAGATGACCCAGTACAAAAGGCTCTTGTCATAACAGGGTCTAAGTATATTCGCTGACTTACACCGCACATGAAGAGACTTGTTAACATTTGAGTAGTATCCATAAATGTCAATATATGAAAGAAACTTTTGATTGACTATAATACATTTGAAGAAATACATAAAGACAATATTTGTATTGTACGCCTTTTGATGACTCTGGTAATATTAAGAGAAATTTTATCCATAGACCTTGAAAATTGTCATAACCTCAAAAACACCCATCAAATTATTTGAAGTTTCATTGGCACCACCTCTCAGTATATACCAACTAAAAGATGTAAAATCAACACATTTTTTATTTATTTACCTCTATATATCCATACACACATACACAACTAGACAAAATATACACAAATGTCAAGGAAAATTTATTTTACACCCCTCTCATGTTATTTTTAATTTCTTTAACATCTCCGGTCAATATTCTTCCATTAATAGATTAACTTCAATATATGAATACATAGAAAGAGGAGGTTTACATGTCCAAAAATTCATGACTAATTCCCTCTTTCTTTCCTACAACCCCCATATTTTTTTCACCGTCCTACCCATATATGCTAAAAATTATGATTGGCTATTACACCTGTGAAAAAGATACATAAAGACAACACTATTCTTTTACACCTTTTAATGACTCCGTTAGTATTAACAAAAATTTCATCTATGCCACTTATAAATTGCCATAACTTCAAAAACACCCAACGGATAATCTAAAATTTCATTAACACCTTAGTATTTTCGATTAATAGAGGTAACGCCAGCGTGTTTTTACTTATTTAACTATAGATATCATGACTAAAAGTCGCGGTATGGACCATCAACTTAAAAGAGCATTGATACACATCAGTCGTGACTTCATGGTACAGTATCGGCCACTAAACATAAAATGCCAAATAGAAGGCCAAAAAAATTCTAAAAAATAAAAAAAGAATTATATGCCAAAAATATATCATCCAACATATTAAGCACATGGACTATGTAATATGAGGATGCTACCAGAAATATTTATCACCATCAATGTTCCATGTAAACATTTATAACATACCACATTATAGAAAAAGGAATTTCTATTTTCACTTTTTCTTATGTAATTTAATATTAATTTTAACTATTTCTGCAATTAAAATATACAAATTATAGTGCAATTTCAGCATCTATTAATAAATATTCAAAAAATTATAAATACAAAAAACTTATCCTGAGGTATGTATGTGAACATTGAAAAAGTTTGAGCAATACACCTAATTGTTTTGGACAATTTTAGAGTTTTACACTGTTATAAAGTCATAGGCTGCTAATAGAGAGAGAGATGGAGGGACGACTAAAATCATACACACACACACACACACAAGCTTTGACCGAATCGAAGACTTGCCACAATTATCTAAAAAGACAGGATGAGGTTGGGAAACAGCTTCCTGCTGCTGACAACTTCGCAACTCTCTGTTCAATTTTACTGGCTTTTCTTGCAAATCCTTTCAATTCCTTCTTCCGATTTATAATTACAAAAGAATAAAAGTGATTAGGATTGAATGATTTCATCAATTGCATGTGGGTTTGTCACTGATTTAGGTTGCGTTTAGCATAACTTCTTAAAGTAAAAGTTCATCTCAAAAATGAACTTTTAAAAAATATTGAACATTTGGCGACCATATGTTTTAGGAGTACTTTCAACATTACTATGTATGAATGTACGTTTGGTGGCAACATTTATAAGTGCAAAATAGTAACTATTTAACAATATTACCCATACTCTTTTTAGACCAGATGGCAACTCTCCCCAACTATTCTGAAATGGTAACATTAACGGTGCGAGCATACATGTATGAAGGAAGCCCTTATGCCATGCTTCCAAAAAATAAGAAGATTGTATCTTCTCTTTGCCTCATCTTGTTGCAGTAAGCCTTCTAAATCCAACTTCTACCAAACTCCAGTTAGGTGGTCGACTTGAGTTTTGGCAGCCAAGGCAACATGATGAGGAGCTCTACTAATCCACTCCAAATCATTTATTAATGTGCATAGACATAGGTGATGTTTGTAAATTTAAACAAATTGATGGGTAAAATGGAAATTAATTGAGACAAAATAAGGTTAATATTGGAACACTGATTCTCTAACTTAAATGGCTGGTTGCGAAGTCATTTTTTGCCATTTTTAGAAGCTAGCAAAACTAACTTCTTTAAAATGGGCATTTAGGAGATGGACTCATGTGAAAAATTCAAAGCTCCAACCAAACAGTTTCAACTGCTCTAAATGAACTTTTAGTTTTAGAACTCAAAAGCTCATTTGAGAGTGCACTCACAAAAAATTCTCCCATTTCATTGCATCCAAACCGGCACTCTTCCATAAAATTTTAGCTCTTATGCTAAAGCCAAAACCTCCGAAGTTTTATGACAAACACCGATTCACAACTTCGTGGTTTCGCCAAGGAATCTGAACTATCAAACAATAGAGTATTTCATAATTTGAAACTACCAGGCAATGAGAGTTAATGATTCATACACTCACTAGCTTCCACATAATAATTATGGCTGCAGAAAAAGATATGGCCTTCTGTTTTGGATCATCTCATTAGTGTTGAGTTTCTTAGGTGTAAGTAATCATGCAAATACTTGAACCTTAACAATGCTTTGGACTTCCAAAACATTTTTGAGGACTCAAGAATTGGAAGATTTGATCTTTCAATCAAGGACTCAAAGAAAGTTTTGCAAAAGAATTCCCCAACTGAAGAAATGGACAAACTTCTTTTGTCCATAGAAGATTGATCCAAAGCTAGATTATCAATGATTACTCAAACCCTCAGATTCCTAAACATATTGAAAACCAACAAACCAGGTAAGAATACAATGCTACGCTACTTGCAACGGATGAATTTGGAATTAGTTAACCAATACAACGAGGACAACCCCCCACACATCTTCCCAAAATCAAATTTTATCTTCCATCCCCATTACCAACCAAAAATTTAATAGTTATGGAAAAAAGGAGATGTTCCACGAGAAATGGATTTCCAAGGACGCCAAAAGCACCCTCGCTTACTCATTGAATAGCCAGTCATTATGTTGAATCCTCACACAAGACCCAAGCTATTAGGCTCAATGGAAAACGCCTTAACCACTTACAAGTAAGGAAATATTCCTAGCTCTAAGTTCAGTGCAAGACTAGCTTTAACTCTAGATCAAGAAACTATGTCCCAACCTACCAAGTATTTTTCTTACCTTCACCACTGCCCTGCAAACAAAAGTCTCTCATCATCTTCTCTACACTCTTCACCATTTTCAAAGGCATCTTGAAAAGGGACAAATAAGATATAGTGATGTTCAAGCAATAAATGAGGAAATGTAAGTCCACCCCACAAACAAATATGCTCTTTTCAATCAATTGAATAACGGCTCCCAAAAGGCTATGGATTTTGGGTTACCCCATTACCAGGTGTCCCAATTACCTTAGAGGCCACACTGAAACCAAGCATCCTCGATCTTGTGCCAAACCTACCAACCTGTCAAGTAGCACATAGATTTCCGCAATTACTCTTTTAGAAAAGTTAACTTTTATACCCTATAACTCAATGCATTTCAATAATGATGCAATTATATAAATATTCATTTCATCACCTCCACAAAGAATAAGGTATCCTCTGTAAATTGTAAATGGATCACCTTGGCTTGACTCTATCTCTTCCAATCCTAAATCCCTCTACCAGATCTCTACTACTTTCCCTATCCACCTTTTCATTTGGCACAACCATCAATGTATGTAGGAAAGGTGAGAGAAGACCTCCTTGCCTAAGACTTTTAATGTACTAAAATACCCACTAGAAGCGTCATTGACTATCACCGAGAAGTTCACAGACCTTAAACACCCCATAATCTACTTCCTCCATCTCATTCCAAATCCTTTCCTGCATTATGAAATCCCAAAAAGTCCCAATCCACCATACCATAGGCTTTTCTAAAATCTACCTTAAAAACTATACCTTCTTTTTTTTTCCTCTTATATTCCTTAAAAATTTACCGACCTTCAACAAAAGGCCCTTGAAATCCCAAGATAGTCTCATCGAGAATTTGTTTTATTTTCATTGACAATACCTTAGCCATAATCTTATAAAATCTTGAAACCAAGCCGACGGCCCTAAAATCCTTCACTTTAAGAGACTTCTCCTAAAATTCACCACACCATTTTTATAAAATTCAGCAAAAACTCTCTTTAAATCCTCTCTCATCACTTACCAATATTTATTTAAAACAGTCAAGGTAAAGCCAACTAAACACAAAGACTTATC
Source organism: Ilex asprella (assembly GCA_023539305.1). NCBI lineage: Eukaryota > Viridiplantae > Streptophyta > Magnoliopsida > Aquifoliales > Aquifoliaceae > Ilex > Ilex asprella. The sequence continues at coordinate 15,929,986 of CM042186.1, forward strand.
ACCAGTTAACCCAAACACTACTTCTTTAGCATCCTCTTTCCAACTTGTCTTGCACTTCTCAGTGGGACACCAATCTAACACCTCAACTTTAAGTCTTTTTTTCCTCAAACAATGAAAATTGAAAAAGAAATTAACAATATCTCCTATAACAGGGTTTCCTCGCTCAACCACTTGCACGTTGACTTCTTTTTTGTCTCAAAACAGTATCCTTCTTTGTCGATACACATTATATTCAAATTTTCACTACTTTCCATTTTTAGGTTATCAAAGATACCCATGCTTCTTAGGAATCAATATACTCAATTCTCCTCCAAATAATCTCCTTTTCCACTCTACGATCACCAAACACCAAATTCAACTTCTTCAAAATTATGTTTCACTAATTTTAATTTTTTCATGAACTTGAACCCTTCCCAACTGACCTCCCTACCATAAAATGATGGTCAATCCACATGTTTTCAAATCTAAAACACGTGGGTCCCCATTTAATGTTGGAAGTGTCGACGATAACTTGGAAATAATCCAAGATGACCCTGACAAGAACCTCCTACCACAAAGATGTAAAAAATTGTATAGGTCTAAAGACTGAGTTTCAAGATTGAAGAATTGAAAACTACCAAAAGCGGGGATTTGAAGAACTTGTTGAAGACTTCATTGAATTCCATCACCAAATTAAGTCAGTAAGTTTCCCTATAGACCCAGTGAGCCAATAGGTGGATAGTATATCTGATTCATTTAATTTGGTTCCAATCTTGATTTGTAACAAGATTGTGGTTGACCTGAATATTTAATTTAGAAAATTATTTTCATTAAAAGTATATATTTCTGGAAAAAAAATACGGGTCAAACTACAATAATAGCTCGAGTGAAGCCTCAATGGCTCTAGCAAATGCTATTCGTATTTTAGGCTTCACTTGGCGCTCAAGCGAAGCCATGTCCGCTCAAGTGACTGTGGTAAATCAGATTCGAAAAAATACCTATTTTCATTATAATTCTTTTTAAACTCTGGTTTGTTTTGTATTGCCTATTTAAACTCAAACTTTGGACGTTTTTGAGAGAGATAATACCTTTTGAAAGTTTTTTCTGAGAAGATTACACACTTTGTTGAGAGCATTGAAAGTTTTTGAGAAAAACCCTAGTTACTATCCTTGTGTGATTGATCTGAGAAGTTGTTTAGGTTGTGTTTCATAAGATGAAATCTATACCTAAACTTGTGAGTATTCTTGAGAGGATAACCTTTTTCGATTTATCCTAAAGCTCAAAGATCTTATTTTCTCAAAAATAAAACAATTCAAGTTTGGCATGATTTTTGAACGGGGAAAATCAAGTTTTGTGAAGGACAAGTTAGCCGCGTTCCAGGAGAGCAAAATCTAATCCAATACCAGAGGAAACAGTATTCTACAAGTTGAACGATGAGAGGGAGTTCCTTAGGAAGAGAGAGTGATAAGAGAATAGCTTCCATCTAGTGCAGCTAGAGATGTTGTAAGCATTTGCATTTGTACTATTGATTTCATAGTGGAGGGTTTAAGCTGGACTTGGTCCAGTGTTTTTCTCCCGTATTGGTTTCCACATAAAATTGTGTGGCTTTTATTTGTGTTATTGATTGTTTGATTGAATCAAACACACTAGATCAATATATAATAGTATTTATAGATTCCATGAACGATACATATTGATCGATTGGCATATGATTTGAGTTATTTGTTGAATTAGGTCAATGAATTTTTGAATTTATATTGTTTCCGCATTAAACCTATTTACCGCCATAGGTCTACTTAGGTTTGATATTGACAATCGAGCCTTGCAGCCCAATTGGTACCATAGTATCTGGTTGTGCGAATTCTCAATTGACATCAGAGCCTGGTTCACTGAAATGAGGTTCCCAACCTGAGTGTTTGTCTAAAACCCCAATTGACTAGATGGATACAGGCATAGGGGAAAACTCGATCACAAACTCTAAGAGTGATGTTAAATTAGCCAATGAAGAAGACATTCATAATGCATATGATGAATTGTAAAATGAAAGCCTAAAATTGAAAAAGTTACTTGGCGCTTTAAATAAGAAATACAAAATCCTAGAAAAGAAAAAGGATGTGCTTCGAAATAAACTGACCAAGTATAGGACTTCTGTGACAAGATTGTCTAATGAACAAGTGCCTACCCAAACAAAACTAGCTTCCTTAAGCATGAATTGCATAGATACATTAAGATCTTGATTTAAGAGTCAAAAATCTGGAGAAAGAACTTAGTGAATCAAGAGAGATCACTAGGAAGATATCCTAGGAAAACAAAAGCTTGATGAGATGCTTAGAGCAAGGATCGAAATATCGTTTCGAAGTACCGTTTCGGTCAGCTCAAAAACGGAAACGTTTCGAAAACACAATGAAAACGCAGAAAAAATATGTAAACACGTGAAAACATGTAGAAATACAAATACAATTCATTTATTTATAAAGATAAGCTAAATAATTGATTAATTTAACATATTTATTTGGTTAACATCCATTTATATAAGAATAAATTTAAATTTGAGGAAAAAAAAAAGGTTTGACATAGGGTGAAAATCATTTAAATTAGAATATTATCAAATTAATAATACAATTTTATTATAATACTAATTACTAATTAATAATACTAAGTGCAACATATTATTA
>CM042186.1:15933039-15955709 GCA_023539305.1 Ilex asprella
TTGATTAATTTAACATATTTATTTGGTTAACATCCATTTATATAAGAATAAATTTAAATTTGAGGAAAAAAAAAAGGTTTGACATAGGGTGAAAATCATTTAAATTAGAATATTATCAAATTAATAATACAATTTTATTATAATACTAATTACTAATTAATAATACTAAGTGCAACATATTATTATAATACTAATTTCTGCAACATATTATTACAATACTAATTTATTAATTTAAATTGTGTCTTCAAATTAATAAATAATATTATTTCATTAATATTAAAATCATTGTGTACACTATGATTAAAACACATAAATTTTTAGTTCTAGATACTGTTTCGACGTGTTTCGACCTGTTTCTACCGAAACGGTCCGACACAGTGACGTTTCGACCGAAATTTTAGAATTTTGGGATTCAACCCATGTTTCGTGTCGGTGTGTTGAAATTCCGAAACGTTTCGGACGTTTCGGCACGACATTTTGATCTTTGGCTTAGAGTAGGGAAAGATACTGGTGACAAGAGAAGATTAGGTTTGACTAGATGTATTTCCACTTAATACTCTTCCAAGACAATGTTCGCTAAGAGGGTAACAACACCAAGCTATAACAGGTCCTCCACATGTAGCAAAAGGGAAAAGAGACTCACTACCTGTAAAACCCGGGAAAATTTTGAATTTGTTTCTAAAAAATGACAAAATGGTAATTTGCCACTAGAATGTTGATTTAAAATACGTATTCTTTAGAGCTCGTATGGCACAACAAACTTCGTCGTTGGATTCGTATCACGAAATCTAGTCCCTCATACTAATTTCGTCAAATTCTGAGATAGTAGAATTTTTCACGTTTTACGGGACAACTGGGTATCAAATGACCTCACAAAGGTCCCCAAAAATAAATATTTTAAAATTTCTCTATAATTGAATTAAATTTTAAATAAAATTAATTTGAACTTAAACCGGGATAAAATAAATCATTTCGGGACAAAAACAGACTCGAACAAGTGAGGGATGTGTAGTTCGATATGAGCTAAGTCTTTAAAATTATATATAGGGTTAAAAATCAATTTTTTGGAGAAAATATCTCCACTATTCAGCTCTCACACGTTGGAATAGAAGAGAGAAAAAAGAGAAGAAAAAAAGTGAAATTTCAAACTTTCTTCATTCGATTCGCGAAGTTCTGTCGGTTAGAATTCATCGGGCCAAGAATCAAAATTGTTCTCCTCGATGAGGGCTACAATTACGTACCAAGAAAAAAGGATTTCACCGAAGATTCAAAGAAGGGATTTTGGGAAATCAAGAATTTTTGGGACTTGGGAGGTGTTCTTGATGTTCTAGCCTTCATTTTACGCTCCAAGAGGTAGGGTTCCCTCCTACTTTGATTTATTTACATCCTATTGTGTCCATAAAAAATGGGTAAGCTGTTTTGAGTGTTTTAATACTTACATATTAGAGTTGGTTTAAGAAAAATGGATAGGCTCAATTCTAGTGTGAATTGGTAGTTAGAAATTGCTAGTTTGTGATTTCTAGGATGTTTTAATAATTGGATATGTAAAAACCATATATATTCTGATTTTTTTAGAGTTATGTGATAAATTTAGGCATGTTATGGGATTACATGATTTGGTGACTTGAAGGTGTTTGATAAAATGCCTATATGAAATAAAGTGTGTTAATTGCACGAGATTTGCAATAACATGTTTGAATGATGTGGTAAAAAGAAATCATATACTTAAAATATGAATTACAATGGAAAATAAAATGTTGATATGTGTTTATGATATGTTGACATTGAGACAAAGTTTGATAGTTATATGCATAAGATATAAATTATCATAGAACATGTGGACATGTGGTTGAATTGCTCATTTGGCATTAATGCATCGTAGGCATGATATTGACATTACATTCATGGGCATGAGTCATAAGTGTGGATGTGTGAGCGCATGGTTGATCAAACGCCATACTTGGTAGTTGATATGTGGTCTCGAAAAAGTTGAATCGAAAATCTCCTTTGAGTCGCATGATTGCATGAAAAACTTGTGTCGGATATAGCAAGAAGGGCTAAATTCTCCCTCGGGTGTAAGACCCGGCTACTTCGTTCATACACTGCGACGGTACAAGTCCAAAAAGTGTAAAAAGGCATACGGAGCCGACAATGTGATTCCAAAATCCGTTACGCAACAAAGACACAATATTTTGTTTTATAAAAATACACATTCAATGGGTAACATCCAACAATGATTTGATTATATAAATACACAACTTTATTTCAAACAATCGTTAGATGTATTTTCTTCAATTGACGGATTCAATACATACGTGCATTGCATTGTGTTGAGAGAGTCGGTGAGGACTCGGGTTAAAGTTATATAAGTGAGTCTCATCTCAATTCATAGCATGACATGGAAGTTCCTACCATGATTGTAATTTTTGATTGAAAAGAATATTGCTTCTAATTATTGCATGTGCACATTCATATGCATCTAGGGTGAGGAGTAGCCTCTGTAAGAGATATTTTATTGAGCGTTGCTCACCCTATACGAGAAAATATTTCAAATACAAGATAGACACCGGTGGACGGCTCTCATTTAGAGCCTCAAGGGTGAAGAGAGGCCTAATTGTGGCCTTTAACCTTGGTTTTTGTAAAATTTTTGTTAAAACTATGTTTTGGGCATGTAATATATGTAAAAAAAAAATTATAATCAAACTTATATGGACTACTTTTAATATAATCTTGCATGTTTTATATGAGTATGAATAAATGGACTCGTTGTGGTCAATGTTTACTCATAAATGGACTCGATGGGGTCAATGTTGTATATTGGACCTCGGATGGGTCATGTGATTGTATATTCTACAGATTGTGTTTTTGGGTAGAGCTTTCCGTACAAATGAAACTCTGCGCGAATTTTGTTAAATTATGGATCCCGATAATGGGGCATAATGGCGTGATATCGAATTATACGATATTTACAAGTATTTCGCGGGTTAACGGGTGATTAACGTACCCCCGGATTTTGGGGCGTCACACTACCAACTCAAAATCCAAAAAAGCTTGAATCTCAACTTTTTGTACCTAAAAATGTTCTAGTTTGTTACACATGTGGCAAACCAGGACATAATAGTACCTATTGCACTCACTATAGAGGTGATCTTGATAGGAAACTAGTACATCTAGTCAAAAAATTTGAAGCCTTGAACAAACAAGCTAATGATCTGTAGGAAGTCTAAGGATTCGAGAGGGAATCATGAGTCTTCATCGGATGAGAGGTTGTTGGACCCAAGTGCAATGATCTCCATAGGACTAGAAGGAGGAGAGGTAAGAAAACAAGAGTGACATCAATACATCCTCCAAACCTCAAGTGACCCCAAACATGCATCTTCATCCAGATTTAAGAACATTTAGGTGAAAAAGAAGCTAATGGATGATCAATTTGAGCTTTAGTCTTCGCCATTAGGATTTCCAAAGTTTCAATCACTAGGAAGTCTACCGGTGGTAACTCTCTCAAGTGAGAGATTGACATGATGCATACCCTAGTCTAGTTGAGCTTCCATTGCATCATCATCGTAGGGTTATGCATTTGATAGTGTGGGTATTTCTTTTCGTACAAATTTTGTGAAAAATCCAAAAAGATTTTCCTTTTCTAGTTATGTAGGGTCATGCATGTTTTTGGAAATTTGATTGGACAAATTCCGGAAATTTGATTATGTGTTGAGACTCCTGGTTGTTTAAAGACCGTGAGACATATGCTACATTGCTTTGAATATTAATCAAGTATAAGTCTCATTCATTTAGACATGGTTAGTTCTTGATGTGCAATTATACGAACACACCATCACTTGTGCACGATTGACGAACAACTGCTTGGAATTAGAAGTGACCCTAGTGTTTGATTCTAATACCCTTACAAGACTCCTGAACTCAATTGAATACGTGAATTTGACCTTTGAGTAGGAAAATTATCAAATGAAAGGAACATATTGAATAGCAAATAAAATCTTCCAATATTGGCTAAGGAATGGATGAAGGCTGAGTGTACGGTTTGTAATAAAAGGCATGCTCAATTCTAAAATTCAGATGGGAAAAATAAATTAAGTGCCAGAATTCTTCCATTGTTGAAACTCTAAAGCCTCAAACTTCTTCCAAAATTAGGGATGTAAAATGGAGAGTAGCAAATGTTAAATGGTCAAAGTAATATTGACTGCATTCACTAGTTGGTCTTACTTTCACTTGCTTGAATGAGTTTACAAGATTTGTATTAACTCCTTATCCTCCGCTTACTTTTGAAACCGGGTTGGTGTATGGTTAAATCACTTAACAAGTGGACTTTGATTGTTATGTTTGATTCAGACATGGATGAGTGACTGTATAATTTGAACTTCAACTTGATAAATATTCTTTGGAATGTGTGTATAATTTCTTAGTTATTCTTAAATTCCCTAAGATTGAATTGTGCGGTCAAGTTGAAAAGATGAAGTCCAAAATTGATCTGATACATTGCATGTCATTATGTCCTTGCATATTCAATGACTATCTAATGTCCATGCCAAAGGCACTGTAACACAAAGAAAAATCACAAACTAGGAAAAATGAAAATCCACAGGAAAAAATAAACCCCCTTTCATACTCAAAGTGCATTGCCAAAAAGCTCTCCCAACAAAAGCAAGAACCCAAAAGCAACAACCATAACTCAACACCAACAAAGCAATCCAATCTATGAGTGTGTGGCACACCAACTTCACAAATTTCAGTCAAACATTAAAATCTAACTCACACAAATCAAACCTTGACTTCAGCTACAGCTATCACAGCTAGGTGAAGTCATCGGCATGGTCTGCACCACCAATCGCATCGCCAAAGTTCCATTCTACAATGCGCAATAGCTCTACCAAAAATGATATAGCATACTATGCAGTCGCAATATAAGAGGGAAAGAAGTACAAGAACTGAACAGGGACCAATTGATGAAGTTTAAAGGTTGGGGATAGAATGGTTACCTTCAGAGGTTCAAGTGCAAGAAATATTTGAGCCCATCTTTTTATTGCCTTAGACTGACCACAAAACCCACCAAAAAATTAGCCGCAACGAACAAAATCCAGACCTAAAGACAAAGACGAGTAGGGGCTTGAATCAAAAATCTGTTCCAAAAGTAACCAAATAGTACATGTGAGTTTCCCTGCAATACATCAACTATTAGGGACCGCCCCTGCTCGCTCGCCTTCGACTAGAGTGGTCTCTAAACACTTGGTGAAAAATTGGAGAAGGTTGATGAGTTAGGTAGTGGAGGTCGCTCTCCTGGCCGCTCAAGCATCCTGCAGACGTCTGTAGCTTTCTGATGATGACTATACTGGTCTCTACTCTACTCGACGGGATTGAATTATTTTCTAACAGCTGTATGACAGCTCGTGCGGTCCTTTGCAAATTTTAGTTATCTTGGGCTCAAAGACTATAATTCTAAACCTATAAAAAGGACAAGTCTCTACTATCTAGGGTATCTCTGTTATATGCTTAAGAGCAATCTGTTACACTAATAAAGAGCCGAGAACAATCCCAGATCCAAAGGCCAAAATTTACTTGATCCTACCTATTCAACATCACACATTGATAAAAAAAAAAAAAGATCTTATTTGGTGAACCATCAAGACCCGCATTGGTTGTGTGAATACTGAGAATCTTGGAGTGCGCCCTTTGAAGATTGCTTGAGGTCTAGACAATTCATCAAGATGAGCACGTCCAGGTGAAGGTACTCAAGACAATGGTGGGTGTATCTGAAAGAACAAATCAACTAACTATGGGTATATTGGTTGAGATATAAGACTTCAATCCTTGTAATTGACTTTGAGTTAGTGGATTAATCTAGGTGAACAAGGTGTCAATTATATGGTTTTTCCCAAGAGGGTTTTCACATTACATTGCTTGTGATGTGTTGGGCTCTTTATTGCTTTAATTTTGCACACACACACACACATGCAATAACACAAACAATGTGTTTGATAGAATGACTCATTGATTTGTATATCTTGAATATTCATCAAATTGGTTGTGGATTGGTTGTTGTTTTGTTGGAGGGATTGAATTGAATTGGATTTCATAGTTGGGCTTGTTAATTGATATACACATATCATCCATTCATTCATGGCAGGTTATTCTTGAGAAGGAAAAGGGGTTTAAAGAACTTGATCAACAAATTAATTCAAAATTTGGTAATTATAGTTAATAAAAAATTGGTGATTGATTTAAAGCTACTCTACGACTGTCCTACCACCATTCAAGGGTCTAGAGGTAGCTCAAGCGATTTGGAGATCGGTCTTCCACCTGGAGGTCTAGAATGATCTTTTACTCCAGCAACCACTGCCCTATGACTGCCTTCTCATTACTCGAGGGGTTGACGCGAATTTGTGTTTTTTTGGTCCCTAGGACAAATCCTATTTTTGTGTCTTATATGTATGAGGCTATTTCTTAACCCTAGAGTAAGCCTCTATGAGCTAAATGGACCAAAAATCCTTCTAGAGTGCTTCAAGGACAACCTTAGATCCCTAAGACCAAAGGCCAACTAACTTGATTCTTCTATTCAACCTCACACATTGAAGAATAAGATCTTGCTTGGTATCAACCAAAAGCCACTTGGAGAAGTGTGAATACCGAAGCCTTGGGTGTGAAGCCTTGAAGATTGCTCATGGCATAAACGAACCTTTCAGCAGGGAGTTCAGGTGAAACTAGCCATAACATTGAAAGAGGGCCTTTGGCGAAGAGATCTACAAAGGAAATGATCATCTAGCCATGTGAATTGGTTGATGTATAAGACTCAAGCATTTATAGATTAACCATGGGTTTATTGGATTAGGCTTTGGCGAACCAAGAAGGTTCCCTGAAATTTTTTCCGAGAAGGGTTTCCACGTCAACAAATTGTGTGTGTACTGTATTGTTTTAATTTGCTTGTACACTTGCAATCTTGCACACACACGCACCATTTGTTTGATGAATTGATTTTTTATCTTTCAAGTCATTAATAGTGGTTTTGGTGATTATGGATTTAGTTGGGATCAAAAGGAGATTATGGATTGGCTAGTGTTGATTGCATAATCATTCATCCATTCACACTCTTAATGTGTTGTTCATGTTAAAAGGGGTTATCACTTAAATTGACATATCTTTGTGAGAAGAGATAATTGTAATAGATATAGGTTAAAATTGGAGGTCATCAGAGCTTAATTTTAAATCAATCTATTTACTCTCCCCTTCTAGGTCTAGTGTGTTATTCCTCGTGAATAATCTAATGGAAAGATCCTACACGTGAAGTGTAATTTTTTTCCCATAGTTACTCCTTCAAAATTAAACTTTATTTTGATACCACAATAGGGATTTGAGCAACAAATATAATGTGAATGTGATAGATTCTCTATGTAACACTGTTAACTCTATAGGATAGGAAAAGAAACCCTAGGATGAGAAGATATAAAGTGAAAATAATTTAAAAACAAAATACATAAGAAGGTAAAATAATATATTTCAATGTGTTCATAAAATAAAATTTAATTTATAATGGGGCGAGTTTAGTCACTAATAGAGAGAAAATAGATGGGGTGAGCATGGTTTTATATAAGTGAGTTTAATGGGATGGGAATAATCCCACCCATTACAAAAACAACATATATATTAGAAAATAGATTATTATAATTGACTACTACTGTAAGATCACAATATAAATCTGAAATAGATCAATGGTTATAAGTCTACAAAGCTGAAGATCCAAAGCAAGGAGAAGGAAGAAGTCCAATGCTAAAAATTCACATTTTGACAACTTCCAAATATCTTCTAAAGCTTTGGAAAGGTATATGACCTAGAAACCTTAAGTTAGCATTGATATTTTTAATTTGGCTACTTAGGTTTAATAAATGGATGTAGCATTGTTCCGTGCATGACTCTTAAGCTTTTTGATGAAAACCTTTTGAAACTTCAAATGTTGTTTTGAAAACTTAGATTGACTCAAGGAACATACCCTTATTAAGCAACAACCATTGGTTGTCAATAAGATAAGTTTTTGCTTGGTTTTAGTCTCAAAAACCAGAGACTGGAGACCTCGCTCTAGTTGTCGGCTGATCACTCTAACGATCTGTCAGACGTCTCGAGCGGTCCTTATTCCAAAGGTGCTCGTTTGCATTCCATGCCACAAATAAACCTTTTAGGCCCATGTTCATCTAGATTCATCTAGTTGATTTTTAGGGTCCCAACAAAATTTTAGCTCCCGGCCTCTCACTTCTTAACTAAGAGCTCCCTTTATTTACTTGTTTCTATCCCTCTCACCATCCCATATTGCAAAGATCTCTCTATCTCATTCTCCTCAATTTCTTTCTCTAAAAGACTTTATGTACCTCTTACTGATGCATTCAATTGTGGTTGTAGAGACAATTTTCAGGTACAATTCATCAATTTAGTTTAGGTATGTCAAACTAAAAGAAAAAATTTGCTATCTTATATGAAATATCATATTGGATGTTGTACTTTGAAAAATGTACTACAAAATAAAACATTGACTATTTTATGGTGATTTTTTATTCACTTACTTTTTTTGAAATCTTTATTATCACATTTAGTTTATTTAAACACACTTACTAAACTACCATGTTTTTTAAAGTGTGTTTGACAAACACCCTTTTTAAAAAGAGCAATGCTATAGCGACCTAATATGGGGACCTAATGAAGTGACTTCAATATAACCATTGGATTAGTTGTGAGTTTCACTGTTAGATGGAGCCCACAACCAATTCAATGATTGTACATCATTAGGTTCTTAAATTAGGTCCTCAAATTAGGTCCAAATAGCATTTTCCTTTTACAAAAGCTTGTTCCGTAAACACGTCTTTAAAATAGTCATATTAAAATGTGTTTGAGAAACACATTGATACATAAAATGGAGAGAGAGAGAGAGAGAAAGAGAAAGAAAAAAGAAGAAGAAGAAGAAGAAAGAATAAGAAAAGAAGAGGAGATTATCATATTCTCACAAGGATTAGATCAGGAATACATATTGTGTGTTTGGGAAATCATGGGTGGACTGGACTGACTTGAATTTAAATCCCAAACCAGTCCAGTGAAATCTCAATGGGCCGGATATCACTACAACAAAAATCGTTTTTTACGATGATTTTTTTCGTCGCTAAATTGAAAAAAATCGTCGCCAATAATTTTTTGCAACGTTTTTTTTTTCGTCGCGTGTTCGTCGCAATAACCTCGTCGCAGAAGGTATTTTGAGACGCAAATTTACTTTCATCGCAAAAAAAAAATTGCGACGAAAAAAAATGTCGCTAAGTTACAAAACCGTAGCTAAAAAGTATTCCACTAGCATAAAAAAATAAAAAATAATAATTTAATTAATTTTTCACGACATAAAAAAATCGTCGCAAATGCTTTTTTTTATAAATAAAAAGATAAAAAATAATAATTTAGTTAATTTTTGCGACGTAAAAAAATCGTCGCGAATAATTTTTTGCAAAATTAAAAATTAAAAAAATAATAAATTAATTAATTTTCTGCTACGTAAAAAAATCGTCGCGGATAATTTTTGAACATAAATAAAAATTATAAAAAATAATAATTCAATTAATTTTTCGGGACGTAAAATAAACGTCGCAAATATTTTTTTACATAAATAAAAAAAATTAAAAAATAATAATTTAATTAATTTTTTGTGACATAAAAAAAAGTCACAAATAATTTTTTAGATAAATAAAAAATAATTGAATAAAAGCATAAATAACTATACACCAATAATACATGTGTTCAATAAAAAACTAACACAATTAATACATTCACACCTTTTTAAAAAAAATAAAATTTTATTTCCAAAAAGAATGAATTACAAGAATCAAAGAACAAGAAGTTCTAAAAATAGAAAAAATTGCTTTAATCCTTCAAGATGATTTAAACTATCTCTAATTACATTTAATATCTCTTAAACTTGAATAGCTCCAACAGTCCAGCTCCATGTCTTGAAATACCATCTCCAAGCTCAACACTATCTAGGATCTGTATAATCAAACTGACCACCACACACAACCTTCCTCCTCCTAGCAGCAGGGATCCTGGACTGATCCTGATGCAAAACCATATCATCTACCAGTGCCAAAAGGTAAGAAACAACAGCAGCTGCAATCAAAATCTTAATCATCAAATCATCAAATTGCTTCAGAACAAATTTCCAGAAATGAGGGTCTGCATTCATTTAAACATGGGTAAATCAAGAAGGGAGTCGCACAAAATTAAATAAGCGTGCGATTTTTCATTTCTTTTATTTACGTAAAAAGTTTATTTGCGACGTTTTTTAAAAACGTCGCCAAAATTCAATTTAATTGTTTTTTCAAATCTTTTATTCTTGTAAAAAGTTTATTGGCGACGTTTGTTAAAAACGTCGCAAAAAATTAATTAAATTATTTTTTAAATCTTTTATTTATGTAAAAATTCTATTCGCGACGTTTTTAAAAACGTCGCTAAAAATCAATTAAATTGTTTTTTTAAATCTTTTATTTAGGTAAAAAGTTTATTCGCGATGTTTTTTTAAAACGTCGCAAAAAATGAATTAAATTATTTTTTTTTCAATCTTTTATTTACTTAAAAAGTTTAGTTGCGACGTTTTTTTAAAAACGTCGGGAATAATGAATTAAATTATTTTTTAAAATATTTTATTTAAGTAAGAAGTTTATTGGCGACGTTTTTTAAAAACGTCGCCAAAAATCGATTAAATTGTTTTTTTTTTAAAAAAATTATTCAAGTAAAAAGTTTATTTGCGACGTTTTTAAAAGCGTCGCAAAAAATCAATTAAATTATTTTTTTTAAATCTTTTTTTATGTAAAAAATTTATTGACGAAGTTTTTTTAAAAACGTCGCGAAAAATTAATTAAATTGTCAATTCCTGCCATTTCTCCTGCCAAAAAACAAGGAGAAAATTATCTTTTCGCGACGTTTTAAAAAAAACATCGCAAAAAAAATTAGCAAAATTGAAATTTGCGACAAAATTATAAAATCGTCACTAATAGTAAACTGTTGGAGACAAATTTAAAATCGTCGCAAAAAAAAATATCACAAAAAATACTTTTTGTTGTAGTGTTTGTTAGGGGATAAAGGAAATTGTGTTATCCAATCCCAGGTTTGGATAGTGCATTATGATGTGGTTAGGATATGAACAAATTTCAATTTTTTATTGAACATTTAATACCTTTGACATAAATTGAATATTTTACCCTTAAATCCTATCCAATTCTATCTCCTGTTTGGCGTGAGAATTGTTGATTACCATTTTTTTTAACTTTTTGATCATTGTTGGTTACCAATTTAATATTGTAAAACATTTAAGAATGTTTATGTATTCACAAAATACCTGTTATTACACGTTGATTTTATAATACGATCAGAAATTTATTTCATCTGCCAAAGATATTAAAATATTTAGGACAAAAAATGTCTGAATATAAGAAAAACTACATCACAACCCAAATTCACATGAACCATAGTAGTAATTAACAGTTTTTGTTTGTTTAAAATTAAATGAAGAAAAAATTATTTTCAATCACCAAAAACAATACAACATCACGGAATGGGGAAAACCGTACACAAACCTCCTTCAAAACATGTTGAAAAGAACAAAACTTGTGTTACTAAGAAAAAATATATACAACACACATGTAAAGTCAAGATGTGTTATCCTTTATCAATAAAAAATGAGCACATTTTTGTCGTCATTCCACCAGCCACAATTCCAAACCATTCTTTACAATTTTCACTTGCACCATGGAATCAACCTCTGTTACAAATTTACAATCAACTACAAATTCATATTGCTCAGTGAAGCACAAACTATCCAAATAGCCTCCTGAACGTAGCCTCCAAACCATCCAAATAGCCTCCTGAATGCAGCCTCCATGTTCCAACATATACCATAGTTAAAAGTGTCATCCAAATAACCGTTGCCTTAAAAAAAACATTACACAAATTTAAGACATCGCGGTTTATATTTCGAACATTACACGTCCATATATCCGTACAAAATACAGGCAACATGTCATAAATTGTTTTGTGAAGCCATATCCACACAGAAGTTGTACACCCAACACTACCACAAGCTTTACATTGTAATTACCAAAATGACTTGTGACATGTAACAAAATATTATACAGACACTAGTACATACATATAAACATATTAAATGGGAAACCATTTTACCCTTATAGATCGTTTACGCATTTAATCATCGATGACTATAACATCGACGTGCCTTGGAGAATTAACTGACGGTGATGAACCAACATTGTCCAACGCATGAGTGCTTGAAGAAGCTTCATCTCGTTTGAAAATAACACCAAAGTATTGGAAGTTTGGGCACAGTTGAAGGCAATACTGTCCAACAAAATCATCGTCCTACATGTGTAAATTTGAATAATAACATTACTTGAATGTATAACTAACATGATTGAATGCTAAAAAAATGTACATACAAACTTTGATAAAACCCAAAATCACTTACTTCAAAAAATTTATTTGCACCAATTATGTCTGAGTTGTGGACCACACATTTTTTAAAGGGGTCTCATTCAAACAACCAACTGTCAACCATTTGTTGTATTATGCAATATGGCTCGTGATGTTGGTGGAATAATTTCAACTAGGAATGTCAGTATTGAGGAGATGGTAGCCATGTTTCTAAGTATTTTAGCCCATGATGACAAAAATAAGTTAGTTAAATTCAATTTCCTTCAATCGGGAGAAACCGTTAGTCGTCATTTCAAAAAGGTTCCAACTACAGTGTTGAGGCTTCGACGGATTTTACTAAAGTCACTAGAACAAGTTCTAGACAACAATAATAACTCTAAGTGGAAGTGGTTTAAGGTAAGTGCTGTCTAATAAAATACTCAATATTGTATATTTTATATATTTTTCATTTTTGTTAGTAAATATATATTTTAGGCATTACTAGGATAATATTTTTTTGTTTTCCATTGTAAAATTGTGTGGGTGCATTAGATGGGATTTATGTTCCTGCCCGAGTCCCTCTAGTCTACCAAGCTAGATATAGAACACGTAGAGGTGGAATAGCGACAAATGTGTTAGGTGTTTGTTCTCCAGACATGAAATACATTTACGTGCTACCTGGTTAGGAAGGGTCAGTTGCCGATTCTAGGATTTTGCATGATGCTGTTACTAAGCCTAATGGCTTGAAGGTTGCATGGGGTAAATAACATTTAACGTTATTTTGAAGTAGATTTGGATGCTTCTATATAAAGGTTATAGTTGTTTGTTGGGTAGTTGTAATGTAAAGCTTCTTATACCACACATGAATGTACTATCTAGTTGATGCCGGTTATACAAATAGGGATGGTTTTTTTTAGCACCATTCAGGGGTCAACGTTATCATATTCAAGAGTTTGGGGTTGGTGCAGCCGCACCATGACATGCAGAATAATTGTTTAACCTCAGACACTTTGCAGCAAGGACAGGCATTGAACGATGTTTTGCACTTCTAAAGAATCGATGGACAATTTTTAGGGCACCTTGCTACTACCCTGTGCACACTCATAATCGCATAATAGCTGCATGTTGTTTGTTGCATAGCTTAATTAGGAATGAAATGAGTGTTGACCCCTATGAGGAGGACTTGCCCGAAGATATGCTTGTTGATATTGAAGCGGCGAATGATGTCATAGATAGTGTTAAGACATCTACCGAACGGTCTTTATTTCACAATCAAATGACATTGGATATGTATAATGATTGGTTAAGTAATCGGGGGCAACCAATAGTTTGAGGATACCTGTGGTATTTAAACTTGCAATATAAAATGTTTCAGTTTGTCCTATCTAGTTAATGCACATTGTTATGTTTTATGTGCGACGCCACAAAAATCGAGGGTCTTTTATTAACTGTTGATCACCCATCAACCCGCAGAAGTA
The DNA here is from genome assembly GCA_023539305.1 of Ilex asprella. Taxonomy (NCBI): domain Eukaryota; kingdom Viridiplantae; phylum Streptophyta; class Magnoliopsida; order Aquifoliales; family Aquifoliaceae; genus Ilex; species Ilex asprella. Next base: position 15,946,974 of record CM042186.1, read on the forward strand.
CCCGTGGATGTCATTTAACCCGACACCACGTCGATAACACCCTCTTAACTAGGATTATAACCCACAAATGTAATTCGGGTTCAATTATTCATTGGATACAATCAATGTCCAATATACCATGATTTATATTTCATTATGACCTATTTACATCATTGAAGGGAAGGAACACATAGTCCGAAAATATGCAAAATAGTTTTAAATTTTGAAACTTTTTTAGAGTGTATTGGTACACAGTACCTGTACGGTTTGCCCATTAGACCAAACCGTTACCGGTACTGTCTGTCTTCTGGACAACAGTGTACCGGTGCACAGTACATGTACTTTTTGCCCAATTTAGCCTGTTTCAACCAATTTTTATTTTCAATTCATTTCAAACCGTTCCACAACCATCCAGTACATATTTAACAACATTTTCAACATAAAACTTGATACGTACAAGTTCTATTACACAAGATTTCGTTTAATTACATGCCAAAAACTAAATATTCATAGTAATTTTACAAAATACTCGAAATAAGCCACATTTCAGCTTCCTTCATCCATGAGGCTCGAATTGGGAGCCATCCACCAGCATATATCCCACACTTGGAATGTTTTTCCCATATTGGGTGACTCATGCTCAATAGAGTATCTCCTACAGAAACTACTCTCCAACCTAAATGCATATAAAATGTTCACATGCAACATTCAACAACTCATAGCATTTCAAACAAGAATATGCATTCAATGTTGGAATTGATCATGAAATGAGATGAAACTCACTCATGCAACTCAACCAGAGCCTTTCCCGGTTCTCCAACACATGCAAGTGTCAATGTGTATGAATCCATCATCTATGTTACACATCAAATGACATTTACCAATCCAGGGTCTTTCATAAGGTGTGTATTGATGGACTTATACCAACGACACACAACCGACATGGAATTTATGGACTTCCACCAACGGTTCTGCATACACCGACACAATTTATGGACTTGTACCAACGAAGTGCATATCCAAATCACCAGGCCTTGCACCCGATGGATCTTCTAGCCTTTCTTGCTAACCCCAACCCTCTTTACCATGCAAACCGTGGGATTCGGCCAAAGTCTTCAACTCAGCTTACTCGACCCACCCGTCATCCACTAAGTATGGTGTTGATGCTAACCATGCACACACACCCATAATTTATGATGTTCCCATGCATATGCAATATGATATCTCATTGCAACAATAATACAATTTTCAATATACTATGAATGTCATATGAACTATTCCAAATCATTTCACAATCCCATGACAAATTATATCATAAGTATATAATTCTTCACGATTTTAATATATAAACATGTATATATCAACATTTTATCTAGAACAACATCCAAGCATGTTATCACAAAATCAAGCAATAACACACTTCATTCTCAAGGCATAATGTAAACACATAGCATACCAACAATTAACATAACTCAAGAAATTACATTAAGCAATTTTTACATACCTAATTTAAGATAGAATTTATTCTACCCATTTTCCATACCCATTTCACCAATCAACAACAATAGGCACGATATATACTTCTATCAACCTACCCATTACATATTAACATTCTAGGTTGTAAATAAACCTAAGTAGGAGAAACCCTACCTCTTGAAGCGTAAGGAACGACCTTAGGAAGCTCTAAGAACCCGCTTCTAGCCAAAATACCTCACTTCCAAAAATCCCGCTCTTTCATCTTAGGTAAAACCCGCGCTTTTTGGTGTGGAAGTGTAGCCCTCGTCAAGAAGAACAACTTTTCCTCTTGGCTCGAGTTGATTTGAGCTCCAGAGTGGTGTAGATCGTAGAGAGAAGGTAGAGTTTTTCACTTGTTTCCCTATTTTCTCTCTCACGTTAGAATCGGCTGAAGAAATGAGGAGAAAATCTGATTTTCTCCCTTATTTATATTTCTTAATTGCTTGGTCCACAACGCGTCACACGTCCCTCTTTTTTCGATTTGATTTTCATCCCAAAACGATTAAATTTCGCTCCGGTTCAAGTCAAAATATTTTTATTTTAGCTCGCCTTCATTTATTTTTCGAATTTCATAATTTTATTAAAAAAAAATTTTTGATCACCCGAGGCCTGATCGTCTCGTAAAACGTAAAAAATCCGTCTATCTCGAAATTTAATGAAATTGGACAGGGTAACTAGATTTTGAGAGAAGAATCTAACGGTGAGGTCCATTTTGTCATCCGAGATCTATAAAATTTCAGGTTTACAATTGTACCGTAATGGCAATTTATCGTTTTACCCTTTATTCATAAAAGTTCAAATTTACTCAGGTTTTTACATTATGTACATGTATTATGTGTATAAAGTGTGTTGCCTTTATAAATTAATGTTTCCATCTTTTATTTGAACTTAAGTTTGGTAACATATATGTGGCCCAAAAGAATTAGTACTATAATTGCATTTTTTATTTATTTTGAATATTGCCAATGATTATAAAAAATGTTCGAGACACGTGTAAGTACCCAAAGTGAGAGGGGTGCACGCATGACGTGGACAACTGCAGAGAAAAATCAACTTATTGTAACACTTAAGGATTTATGTGTGAATGGGTGGAAGTGTCAAAACGACACGTTTAGACCAAGATATCTCCAACAACTAGAGAGTAGTTTGAAAGCTGCAATTCTAGGGTGTGAGTTGCATGCATCGTTTCATATTGAATCTAAGATGAAGATGTGGAAGAAAAATTATAACTCACTCTTCACAATGATGACTACTTCAGGGTTTGGATTCAATAGTACATAGAATATGATTTTGGTGGATGGTGACGTTATATGGCAAGATTATATGAAGGTACAGTGTAGACGTATATACAATATACTCGTTTTTCTAGTTATGGAACACATACTGTATATTTCTTTAACTTTGATTAAATACTTTTATTTTTGTAGAATGATAGAAATGTAAAGGGCATGCGTGAGAAGGCATGGCCTTATTTCAATGATTGCAGTGGATTTGCAGTGGATCGGGCTATAGATGAATTTGCAGTGGATTTGGAAGAGATGGTAGGAGATGTTGAGGTTAAGGCCTCAATGCGGGAGACAGATAACATTGCCGAGGAAGAACAGGAAGCTCGTAACATACCTGCTTCACATAGTGCAACACTTGTTTGTGACAAAACGGTTGCTAATGAGCCCAGTGTTGGAACACCATCCACTAGTAAGAAGTGGAAAGTGAAGGTGAGTGGTAATGCTTTCGAATCAATAGCAAAGAGTTTAGGCAACATCTTATAGGTGTTTGGTGAATATGTCAATGAGAATCGTAAGCAGTTGGATTTGATAGCACACCGAGTTGGATGTATGCATGATGTCGCTGATGCTCGTAGGAAAGTCAACGCTGAGCTTGAGAAGATAAATGGAATTTCCATGGGTGATCTTCATGTTGCACTAAAAGTGATATATTCGGACCCCGTAAATGTGGACATCTTCTTCAGCTTACCCGATTATAAGCGATGGGCATGGGTTGGTGGTTTATTGTGGAACACAACCCAACATTGATCTTTATCAATGTTGGGTTGTTGGTCACTGTAAAATTAAAGTAGTATTTACAAAACATGTATAATTGGTAAATATAGGCACTTGTATGTAAGTTTGGTAGCATATGAAGTAAGTGGATGTCATGTGGTACAAACATGCCAAATCATGTTTTGGACTAAGGGCCAAAAGTTTGGGATTAACTTAAATATTTTGTGTACCATTTGATAGTACTTGTATTAAGAAAACATGTAGTATTGTTATGTACTTTTATAATGCATTGTTGCTTGGAATGTATTATCTCATGCACCATATGGGTTACAACGGCCAATTTACATACTGCCGCTTATTATGTAGTGTAGTTATCATTTGTTACTTAACCAAAAAGAAGTAGAGGTTAAAAGTATTTGTAACATAAATGGTATTGTTGTGCAATTAGATATGAATAGGAAGCAACGTTGGTACAATGTATTTGTTGGAAGATAGGTTGGAATTTACCAGTCTTGGGTTGAGTGTCATGCAAGTGTGAATAAGTACCCAAGTGCACTGTACAAATCGTATGATTTGTACAATGATGCGGTAAATGTGTTTGCCATGTACAATGCGAGGGATATAGGAGAACCTGCACGAGATGTAGATAATGAGATCGAGGTCCATGTAGTTGCACATTTGGAAAATCGTAATGAAGTTCATCCCATTGACAATAATGCACAACCAGTTGTTGCACTTGAAGAACACGGATACAAGTGTGATATTATTTGGTGCATGCTAACTGTTGTAATGTTCATCTTAGGCATATTACTCACCCATATTGTGTACTCGGTTATGGGTAGAGTTGAGTGACTTTATGTTATTAAATTAATGATTGTCATATGATGATGGAGACTGAAGATATTTGGTTATTGCTTGTAATGGTTAAATATTTTAAAAAAAATTATGTGCTACTAATGTCCTTATATGTAGTATAATTATTTTGATTATATGGATGTTTGGTATAATGCATTTCTCTACAATAATATAGCTTATGATTTTTTGTCTTCACAGAAACATGTACTAAGATTCCTAACTAGCTTTATGACTGGCGGGAAACTCATGGTACAATTGAAGGGATATACTCCGAAGAAATAAAATTTTTTTTTGACTTATATAAAGAAAAAAGTTCATCATTAGAGGATAATAAGATCGAGGTTAAACCTATAACAAATTTCACTTGAATTCTTTGTTCCCTGGCTAAGACTCTCGCCTATGACTTTAATCACAATGGACATTCCAGATTAATTAGAGAATTTCAAGTAATATTTTAGAATAATTATCCGCTTTAAAAGAAAATTCTAAATATAGCAAAGTGTCTTAAAGACATAGAAAAGGAGGAAGTAACCTCCAAAGAAATTGTTCCCAACACTAGTATAAACACTAGATTTAATCCAATCGAATTTCTTAAAGAAAAGCTTCTTAAAGAAAAACTTCTTAAAGAAAAGCCCCATCTGACAACTGAGCAACTTAAAGCGATATTTATGAACAAAATGCATCTTCAAATGATGTCCACTTTTAGAATGGGCAAAATTGAGAAGATGAATCTTGTTAATACTCTTAAAGTGGCCATAAGAAATAAGGGAAAAAATAAAGTTGAGGAGAATGATAGGAAATTCAACACTTCTATCAACGCTGATGACGAGTTTATGAACTCACAGGGATATAACCCTGTCACAGGTTATACTCCTGATAATGACGATATGGAGATAAACCTCAAAGACAACGCTAATGTTAAACTCTATGATTTAATTTACAGGTAACCGGATAAAGAGACGACGTTAAAAAGTGACACAAGTAATCATGTCACCAATAATAATTGTAATTGAGACGTAAGTCATGACGTCACAAACAGTGATGATGACGCATGTAATGACGTCAATGAATAGCTTAAAGTTGTGAGTAGTAAAATCTTTTACTTTTTGAAATTCGGATTTCATATTTGACCTCTATTTAAAGAGGTGCTTGTCTAGTCTGTTGGACATACCTTTCTAGACTCCATCTCCCTTTTGGAGAGAAAAATGATCCTAATTTGGAGAGAAAAATAAGCTCACATGGTCATTACCGATGAATTCAACAAATATTGCCGACAAATGTTGCGCAAAGAATATCACCATCATGAATCCTTAAAATTTAAAACAATTATAGATGATTTTTTGAAGGCAACAATTGACACAATCTCTCAATAATATATTGTAGAAAAAAGAGATAAATAAATAAAATAGAAGGAAGTGAGAGAAGAGATAAATAATTGAATGAAAAAAAAATAAAGCGAGACAAAAATTTAAATAAGGTATGAGAAATACATGAAGAGAGAGGAGAGACAAAGAGTGATATAGAATATAGAAGAGAGAATGGAATCTAAATAAATGATATATTGGAGAAGAACGTTAGAGTTAGAGTTAGAGACAGAAATTAAAGGTATATATAGAATAGAGAAATTAAACATATAGATAGGAGAGAGAAATTAAAGGGACATAAGAGAGAGGAGAGAGAAATAATGGGAATGGAAGATAGAGGAGAGACAAAATAAAGAAGAGAGATGAGAGAGAAATAGTTAGATAGATAACTTAAAGGAGAGATGAGAGAAATTAAAGGAGGAGAGAGGAGGAAAAAATTACAAGAAAAGAGAAGAGTATTGAAAAGATATGCATGATCTACTGAATATCAAAATAAGAAGAAAAAAATAAAGAGACTATTAGGCCTACTTATAAAAAAATACATAACACGTATCTTTAAAATCCAAAAAGATTGTGCTTGGATCTTTTGACAAAAAGAATTTCTTATATTATACTTGATTCAAACTTTTATTTGATTAAATGTTTACCGGACAAGAGAGAAGAAAGAAATAAGGAAAAGGAGGCAAAGAGGACGGCCGCTCCACTTTCTCTCCTTTCGTTGAAGGAGATAGCTACTGGGCCAAAGTTCGATGTTTCAATTACAACTAGAAGGAGTACGAGAGGCAAGAAAAATAAATAGATTGACACCAAGTGACTCCCAAGCATGCATTTTCATTTAAATTTAAGGGTATTTAGGGGAAAAAGAAGCTAGTGGATGATCTACATGAGCTTCAAGTCTTTGATGAGAGAATTTCCAATGTTTTAATTGCTAAGGAATTCTGCCTGTGGAAACTCTCTCAATCCATGAGAAATCAGCTCCCTAAATCTCTTAATCACTTATCCATTCACTCCAATAGATATTGTATAAAAGGGTAAGACTACAAACTCAATGTATGTTCGATACTCTCATTCTTAATATTCATTTGTTATATTTGTTTTTCTACTGACCTAATATCATCTCTAATAAGTTCTTTATATTCATGAACATGTTGATGAAGGCAAATTTATAGGAGATGAATTAAACAAAAAACATTAGGCTTATTTGTAGATAGAAGTTTCTAAAGTACTTGGCAATGAAAGATGAAGAAGGGACTAATTGGAATTGATCTTCTACACATGGTGTAACAATTGAATTTTCATATCCCATGGTTGCAGTTCTTTAAAACTCGTGAGGTCGATTCAGAAACACAAATCTAGATCTTGACTTTTTCTATCCTTCCACGATTGTTGTTTCAAAATCAAACCCTGTTTTTTTCAACCTACAACGGCAGATGACAATAACTAAGGGTCTTGCCACCAATTGTAGCAAATGCATTGATTTTTGACGTACCGAATTCTAGATGATGCACTGAAAATTAGGATTTTGGTTTATCGAACAACCTTGATCCCTAAAAAATTGTCTCCAATAGACTCTCTTTAGAATATCTAAAATAGAAAGTCCAATTGAGATCTCTACATTTGAAAATCTGAACTCACTCTATTTTATTATTAACAATAGTGGCTATTCTTCCACTACAACAGAGCCGAACATTGCTATATAACTCAAATTTACATTTCAAATCAGTAAGGATCATTATATCAGTAATTTTCATTTAAAAAAGTTGATAAGACATACTTATTCAATGGTCTCGTTGATTTGAAATGCAGAGGGGAAAAGTCTTTGGGTGACCCAACTCATCATTGCAGTTATTTTTAGCAGTGAAATGTATTGTTCCTGTGCACACATGTTATGAAAGGATAATTTTTCAAATAAAAAGCTAACCTGAGCCACACTCATTATCTGATTGTGTAAGATATCCAACAGCATTCCATGAAGTTTTGAGGACTGATGTAATGGGTTGCGTTATGCTCGTTTTTTCATCCCGAATTACGAAAAGTATCCATCTCAGTGCGTACTTTGAAAAGTTGACAATGTTCATAACTCCAATGGAGAAAGAAAATTTAAAACTAACTATTTTCTATCTTCAAGCATGTAGGTTATTCACGCTAATTTACACTAGACTGACTTTTGGAGCAATGCTGTCCACCATGGATGCTTTCTGGTCAGATACGTCGAAGAGAGGCCAACCTTTTCTCAAGATCTTCGACATCAGTCGACTGGGAACTGCAAATTCATCACAAAAAAAGATTCTTAATATGATCCAACACGAGTCACAGTATGCGTTAAGATATATAGTCAGACAAGGCAGAAAAAGTATAAGTAAAATCATCCAAGAAAATAAATCCTTTGTGCATGTGGCAGCCGTGAAATGAGTGGCCCAAGTCATGAGAGGTGGAACATCCTGCCGACATCTAAATTGTTGCCCATTATCCTCTGCCTAAATTATGTGAATTCAGTATTATGAATAAGACGACTTCAAAATTCCAACTTATGTCATCCATAGAAGTTTTAGGAAATGATAGCATCAACTTCTCCAGTGACATTACTTAAAAAAGCCACCTATTCCATTAGTCTTGTTGCTAAACCTTGGTAGATGGTTTATCAGGGAACCTAGGTAAATTGAGAAACTGGGGAATTTGGTAATTGATATGTTTTATGTGTATGGGATCTAGGACAGTTTGCTACATGCTAGCAAGCTAGTAAGCATGTGATCCATGCTCTCACAAATCTCATATACTAGTTTGGACAGTGCAGTCTCTTAATTCTCTCACACATTACAAGTTCACCTATGCCCAGCTCTCATAACACGTTAAACCAGCCATTAATCTAAAATCTTAAACTTTTTAGAGAGGATGTCCCATTATACACTTCAGCACAATGTGAGATGAGAACACCCCAAATCTAACAGCACTTGGGCATTCCCACCACTTGTGAACAAACATGTGGCACTTATATTTTATTTTTTGTGGCCGAGGGTGAGTGT
>CM042186.1:15959992-15993595 GCA_023539305.1 Ilex asprella
TCCTCAAGGTTAACACTCAGACACACTTCCATCACAAACAATCAAGGTCAACATAAAAATGGAAACAACATAATCCATCCAATATGTTCATATATATTAGTTTGAAATTTGGGTGTACATCATCCATCGCTTACAACATGCCTGTGGGGTGCACTAATCAAAATAAACTTACCTCATTTCCAGTTTTAGCTGTTTTCTTGATCTCTGCCACCAATTTTTTCTCCTGAAATCACATGTGAGAGTGAGTCTTGGGAAGGGGAGAAAAGGAATGAAGAAATTGCACATAGATGGTACTTGCTGACAGTAAATACCTCCATCTGCAAAGACGCAATTTCACGTTCAATGCCTGCAACACAAAACCAGGATATCAACTTATAAGTATGGTGGAAAAAGATCATGAGATTGGATATTGTAAACCATAAAAATCATGAGATTGGATACTTTCAGGCTTACAGAAATTTTTTGAAAGATATAAATATATGACTTAAAATAACATGGCTCTATTCAGGACACTATCACTATGAGATATGTGCACTGCCAACCACATAGAAATCAATTCAGGGCTCTCATACAGTTAACTAATAAATTATAAAGCATTGATGTCAACCCATGTCCGATCATTCTCTTAGGCAACTCTGTTCATGTTTATGCAGATTGCTGCACATAGCCAATGTGAAAATTAGGATAAAAAACTCAAGCAAATGTTAGGAACAATACCCCTCAAACCAATGGTTCAAGGTGTGGTGTTCGCCATCAACTTCCAAGGGCATTGAGAATGACAAACTTGAAGGACTATAGAATATGCCTGCTTATTTCAGATTTCTTCAGAGATACATGAGTTAATATACTTCTATAGATCTATAGAGCAATTTTCAGTTATTCCCCAATGGACAAAAAGCAGTGTAAGTGCCATTTAAATGAGGCTAGCTCAAAGGAGTTTTTCTTTCTTGTTTTTATGAATTTACTAGTCATAACCCGTACCTGAAGACACAATAAAATATAAAATTCGAGCACCCAAAAATTCGATCCCACTATATTTAATTTTTTCAGCATGTAAATTATCGTATATGAATAATATTTGAAATAAAAATTATATTAATTACAAATTAATCAAATATTAAATGATTAAACATATAATAAAAAAGAGTGATGTAATGTTTTTGGGGGAAAAATATATAAATGATTAAACATGTGATAGAAATGAGCGATATGATGTTTTTAGTGGAAAAATATGTAGAGATAACAATTCAAGTTGCTATGTGTTTTATTATATAGATTCTTAAATTTGCTATAAATATGTTTGAATGGCTTCAGGACAATGGATAGCTCACCAAATGCCCTCTTTAGAAGAACTTTTTCCCAACCATTTACTGATGCAAATGCATAGTAAACGGCACTTCATGACTTATGAACATGCCAAAAGTAGGGTCAGAAATATAATGTCTTTTCCAGAGAGTGATCTTCATGAATTAACAACCTGTGCCCAAAACCCAAATTCTGAACAAAACATCTTTTTACACGTATAGAAGCAATGGTCGTATACGGACCCCAAAAACCCTGTTACAATTTTTTTGAAAAAACTCTAAACATTACAAAAAATATGTCTATAATTGTATAGAATTTAAGTGCTTTCTAGATATAACCCAGATTTCACCAGAACTGCAAGAAACGCCACAAACATATTGAAAAGCAGTAAAATTTTCGCCCAAACAAGACGATTGCTAAAAAAAGGTTAGAAACCAACTGTACCTCTGGTGGCAACCGACATTTCTCTTTTGCTTGTTCGCAGTGCATCTGTCAACATACCCAAAACCATTTCTTCTCTTAGTTTAACATCGGAAATTCTTACCAATACAAACTATTAAAACCCATAAAATTTTTTGAAGAAATTGGCAAAAAAAATTGCTCAACATTTTCTGGATAACTTCAACATAAATCCAGATCGAATAAGCCAAAAAAATTGGCATTGAGGGTAAAAACGAAACCAAAATTTGAAGAAAAAAGAAAAAAAATCCAACTTAAAACGCAAGCTTGTTATCATATACATTCTCTGTAAATGTAAGAATACAGTGAAAAACAATTTTTTTTTAGCAAGTTATAGTAAAAAAATTTAAAAAGAAGGGGCGAAATCTGGAGGATCCAAGCCAAAATTTCAGTAAAAATCTAGGAAAAAATAATAAATAAAATTATAGTAAAAATTCATAAAAAATCCAAATATAAAAAGAATGTACCTTTGGGTGAGGTTTTCTTCTTGAAGATGTTCATTGTCGCCTTGAAGAGCAGGGGGCTCCCGAGGACCGTAAAGAATAATAATGTGTTGGGGAAGAAACCCTAAATTCTAACAATGGAAACCCTCACTTTGGTAAGATCTAACAGAGTAACTTGGTTAGTGTGCGTGGGTGTGTTCAGGTTACTCTCTCTCTCTCCTAAAGCTGGAAAAAAGAGTGTCTGCGGTGGGTCTAGACGAGCGTGCTTTTCTCCACGTCCGACTGTAAGCGTCCAACTAGCCGTTACTAGTGACGCATTGACTACAGCACAAATGATTGTATCACTATTTACACTACGCCATTCATGCATTCTTAAATTTCTAATTGAGTGAAGCTACGCTACGCATTACCAAATCTAATGCAAAAAATTGCAACAGATATGATTTGTCCAGTTCCAACTTAGCTACAGAGTTGGATTAAAAAAAAAAATTAGGGGCGGTTTGGTAACGATTTGATTTTTAATTTTTTTTTATTTTTTAGAAAATTTGAAACTTAACCTTGTTTGGTAACCATTTTTTTTAAAACTAAAATCGTTTTCAAACTTGCTTCAGATTTTGAAAACGACAAAAAGTCATTTTCAAAAAAAAGAAACAATGGAATTCAATTTAATGAGATCACATCATCGACTCTTGTTAGGAACAAATAAAGTCTTCTACCAAAAAACCCTCTAACAAAATTATTTAAACTCTCATCTCATTTGAAGCTCTCTCTCTCGTCTCATCGTCACCAATCGTCTAGCAGTTCGTCTCACTCATCTGAAGCTCTCTTACCAAGGTTGTGCACAACAACTTCATCTCTCTCACCAAGGTAAGTCCTCATCTAGAGTTTTCATAATTTTTTAGTTTGATCAAAAAATTTCTGTTTTGGTGAGATTTAACGGCAATAATACATAAATATAGACATGATTTGTTCATTCTAAATGATACATCAATTACCTTAACGGCATGAACAAGTATAGACATGATTTGTGCATAAATACAGACATGATTTGTTCATTCCAAGTATAGACATGATTTAACGACAACTATCTCAATTAAAATTTCAAGAAAAGAAATATTAATTGTGCTTAGACATGATTTGTTCATCCCAAAGAAATTTGTGGCAATCCAGTGACTGAACTATGAGCGCCTAGGGCCATCATCGTGAACCCCCAAATTTTAAAAATTTTCATCATCCCCCATATTTTCAGAATATTATAGTATTATTTCTAACCTTTTAAAATATTCGATGTGTTTAATATTTAGTTACCATTTATGATGTAATTACATAGATGTGCGTCAATTGTACTACCAAAGACACTTGTTGGATATTTTGATGACCATAGAGAAAAAATAAGGAACTTTTTTTTAAATTAAAATAGGGATACAAATATGGTTTATATTAAACTGTAGAGGACAAAATATATCTTGCTGTTTATGGTGAATGGACTGGGGAAATTCAAATCAATGAATGAAAAATATGATATTTTCAATTGTGAGAGAATAAGAACCTATATCCTTACTAGTGGTTCGTTGATACAGTGTGGTGGGGACCTTTCAGTGACTCATTTGTGTAACTTGTACTAGGATAATCTTGTGACTCACCGGCTGTGAATTAAAAATTTAAAATGATTCAACCAAATTAGCTACATAATTGCATATTGATGAGTTTCATTTTGCTTAGAGTACAGAATTTGGTCGTATTTTTTCAATGTTGACTAACAAACTTGATTTATAGATTGCAGTTCACATTGAGTATTACTTGCACATAGATAATAGGTTGACCAAATGACTTTACACTTTCTGGATTTTGGTATTTTTTTTTCTGCTTTACAGAATGAGAATGTGAGTCATTCTATTGCTTTACAGAATTCGATAATACATTATATTTTGTATTATCGCCAATCTATTTGCTTTAGATTTTTTGTGTTACATTTTTTTGTGTTAGATTTGATTTACTTTAGGCTGTACATATGAAATTACTGGAATGTGTGGTTGTAGATGACGAATATCAATGTAACCAATGTAGGTAGTGACGATGTGGTTGAGGTTCAATCCACCAAATTTGATACCCCATGGCCTGCTAAGAGTGAGACAATTTTTATAGATTTAATGGATGAGCAGGTTGCAAAAGGAAATAGAGGTACTACTACATTCAACAGAGAAGCATGGAAATACATTCTTGAGGAATTGAAAAGCCGAACTGGGTATTCATATAACCACGAGCAACTTAAGAATAAGTTTAATCAGTTGAGGCGAGTATGGAAAGATTTTCACAAACTAGTTAATGAAACTATGAGAGCTGGATGGGATCCAGAGAAAGGGACAGTGACTCTACCAGATGATGTGTGGAAAAATTTGTTCAAGGTATAAATTTTTATTGTGTTCAAATTTGATATGATTTTCATTAAATGGTCATTACTAGAATGTGTTTTATAATAGTCTTATATTGTTAGGTCAATAAGAATGCCAAAAAATTCAAGAAATAGGGTTGTCCACATTATGATGCATTATGTAGAATCTATGGTGACACAACGACAATTGGTGAATATACTTATCCTTCAACCAAGCCTCCCTCTGATGATGAACATTACCCCAATTATGACTCAAAAGATGATGAGAAATATGGAAATGCCGATGACAATGTGGATGATAATCCAAATGTTACCAATCGTAATCGAAATCGCTCTATCACTCCTAATCGTAGTCAGCGTACGAAGAAAAATTCTTGTACTCGTGCCCTTACCAATGCACTAAACATGTTAGCTGAATCTACAAAAGTAAGGTCAGAGTTCTACAAGAAAAGAAGGGCAAGTGTTGGCTCGTCATCGACTTGTGCAGATTCTATGGTTGATTCGGTGACTACGATTGATCCACATCCAGACTTGTCGAAAGACTGCATCGATGCTTTGAACTCTCTTGAGGACATTGATGATATGACTTATACAAAAGCCTTAAAATTGATGCGTGATGATGCAGTGCGGCGGAAAGTGTTCTTGGAGTTGCCTGATCATCGAAAGAGGGGTGTAGTCATGAATCTGTGATGTGTTAGGTCATGGCTGTATTTTTTGTGATGACTTTAAACCATGTTTTGTACCTTTAACAAAATACTTTTAACCTTTGGTTGTTGGTCAATGTGGTTTTTTTTTTTGCTTTGTGATGACTTCAATGTGTTTTTTTTTTGTTTAGTGATGACTTCAATATTTTGTGGAATAATATATCGTTGTTTTGGTTTAATCATTATTTGTTGTTATTGTATTAGGTACATTATGAATATGATAAACTTGAATGATGTCATTCAATTAATTGAGGAGGAAGAGGAGGAGCATGAGATAGTTATGTGTGTAATGTTATTACTTGTAGAGGAACTTGATAGAATTTTTGATAAAAAAACCATGTAGAACCTCTATACTTAAAGGTCATGACTATGTTCTAGAAATATTGCATGGACATGAGGACAGGTGCTATGATCAGTTTCGAATGGACCCCCATGTGTTTATTTTGTTTTGTGAAGAACTAAAAAGTAAGGGGAATTTGACAAATTCTAGGTATGTGACAGTTCAAGAACAAGTAGCTATTTTTTTTACTGATTATATCTCATAATAAGAGAGTCTGTTTGGTAGCAGAGAGATTCCAACATTCAGGTCACACTATTTCTACATACTTTCATCGAGTCTTAAAAGAAGTTTGTCGACTTTGAGTGCACATTATCAGACCTCTGCATTTCCATATCATTCCACCTCAGATTAGACACAATTCTAATTACTATCCATTCTTCAAGGAAATGTATCTTATATTTGTTATTATTTGTTATACACATCATTATGTATATTAACATTCTATTTTATTTTAGAATTGTATCGGTGCTATAGATGGAACTAATGTTGACGCACGTGTACCAGTGAGTAAGCAAATCCCAATACTATGGTAAGAAAGTTGAACCAACACAAAATATCATATGTGCATGTTCGTTTGACATGCGATTCACATTTGTTATAAGTGGTTGGGAAGGAACTGCTAATGACTCGAGAGTATTTATTGAGTCCATTAACAATCCAGAAAATAATTTCCCAATGCCTAAAGGAGAAAATATTCTTCATTGTAACAATTCTTTCCATTCGTAAAATTTATAACTTATCACTTATTGTGCATGTGTACTATTTTTCAGATAAGTATTATGTTGTTGATGCTAGATATAAGAACATGCATGGGTTTTTGTCACCGTATCGTGGTGAGAGATATCATTTACGTGACTATAGAGGTAGTGGCCAACGTCCAAGGAGTAAGATAGAGCTATTCAATTATCGTCAGTCATCACTTTGGAATGTCATTGAGCGTTGCTTTGGAGTGCTAAAGGCTCGGTTTCCCATTCTCAAACAAATGCCCCCTTATCCTATAAGAACACAAAAATATATTCCAATTGTTTGTTGTACAGTTCATAATTTCATTAGAATGCATGCTGCTCAAGATCAATTATTTGATGAGTTCAGTAATGAAGAAAGGGTGGATGATAATGCAGGATCAACTTCACAGAACCCGATTGAAATAGATATCAGTCAAACTCAGATTCGTCAAATGGCACGTGTGCCAGATTGCATTGCCAATGAGTTGTGGGCAAGTGTTGGACATTGAGACATGGTTTTTGGTGTATATGAATTGTTATTTTGGATGTTTGTAAATTATGGGATATATTTATAGTATAGATGTTTATGAATTATGTAATGCCTTAATATGTTGTCCTTATATTCTGTTATTTTTACAATTAAACTAGCATGGAAGTGAATGGTGTAAATAAATTGTTCATAAAATAATTTAGAAGTGTTTATCAAACAAGTTTTATGTTTCTGTTTATTTTTTTATAACAGAAAATATTAAGTAAACAGGTTTTCGATTTTCATTTTTTATAAACTAAAAATCGAAAACCATTTCAGTTTTTATTTTTTTAAAAAATTAAAAATCGAAAATGTTACCAAACGGAACCTTAGCTAATGGGGCCCAATCAAATATGCTTACTGAAACTAAACTCGACTATAATACCAAAAAGAAAAATTAGTTTTGATGGTACTGCGAATATGTTCAATGTTGAAATCGGTAGCGCAGGTCATGCTCTCTCAGGTCGGGAGCTCAATTCTACCAAGTTATCTATAGACCTCGACTTTAGACCTCAAGCTCCCTATGTTTGCATCTCAAGGAAGGTTGTGCAAAAGACAATTAGATTTCACCAAATACCACCTCATTAGCAACAGTTACTTATCAGGCGCAAGTCTCATAATCGCCCAACACCCACAGCAGCCGTTGCGCAATAAAGGCGAATGTTACAAGAAAGGGGCAAGGATCTCGCCTCAAATCAAGCTAGGCCCAGGGACAACTATAAATAGAAGGTAAAGTCCTCGACAGGAGTAACAAGCAATTGTAGTCTCACTAAAATACTCTCTGTAAACTCCCCAATTATCAATATATTCCCCAGGAGCAAAAGACTCCCTTGAGAGTGGATTAGTCGAACTCCCGAGCAGGTGAACTACTATAAACACTCTGTGTGATAACCCCTTCCCCAGATCCTATTCCTAAGAGCCTTGGAGCTCAGACTGAACCAGATCGAACTGTTTAGTACACCTAGCATTCACTCCTCTGCTTAGTAGTGTTAGTAACATCGTCAGTTGGTGCTGTCTGTGGGAGTAATTGTTCCTGCTAAAAAAATACTAAAAAATCTTCAGTAATTGATGATTTCTATGAGCAATATAAGTAGAAGTCAGATAAATCCCCTTTGGTTATAGAACCAATAAGAAGCTACAACAAGAAGACAACAAAAAAATCCTCGTGATTTCTTACCTGCACACGAGATCGATCCTCCCATGGTAGATTCCTTACCAAACAATGAACTGGAGGCCCTTCGCCTGACCAATCAGCGCCTTCTCCAATAGAATGACCTATTACCGAGCTCGCAGGAACGAAGACAACGAGGAAATACAAAGTCAAAACAAGAAAACTCATAAGAATGAATTTCCCCCATTTCAGCAAGAAAGGAAGGAACAACATTGGGAGTAGCGCTTGAAGGAAATTCAACAAGAGTTCAGCCACATGAAGGAGGTTGTAAGAGGCAAGACCCAGTGATCATAGATGCCTTAGTTCAATAGATTGAGCCTCCATTTACAGCACATGTGCTATATTTTTTCCTTCCAATGAAGTTCAGAATGCCGAGATGGAGGCCTTTGATGGAACAAAAGACCTTATTGACCATCTTAATACTTACAAAAATCAGATGGAGCTCCATGGGTATCAAGACCTAGTACGGTGCCGAGCTTTCTCCATCACATTAAAGGGCTCAGCCTTGTTGAGTTGCAAGAACGCTAGGTCCCATTGCAAGAATTGTTGAACAAAGGGTTCCTTAGACCAAATGCTTCACCTTGGGACGCTTCGGTATTTGTTGCCAAATTATATAGGAGTCAGCTACTATTCTGATTGTTCTAGAGAGGAGACAGAGGTACACAGTATATTTTGATGCCTCTAAGGATAGAATTACTTGTGTTCTTATTCGGGGATCAAGGTAGAAGCTTTTAACCACAACTTGGTATCTAACCACAACTTTCATATGCATGTGTTGAATGTACACGTGTACGTGACTTTCAGGGACAAAATTCTTTTAAAGGGGGAAGAATGTGAAACCCGAAAAATTTTGAATTTTTCCAAAAAGGAAAAAATGGTCATTTTGTCACTATAATATAAAATTAAAATACATGTTCTATTGACCTCGTATGACACAACGGACTTTACCGTTGGACTCGTATCACGGAATATAGTCACCATGTCAAATTTTGTCGAATTCCGAGATAAGTAAGAATTTTGCACGTAGATCGAGTCGACTGGGTGGCGGATGGCCTCACCGAGGTCCCAAAAAGAGATAAGCTCAAAATTTAATTATTTTTGATTAAAAGTTCAAATAAAATTTAATTAAGCTTAATCCGTAATGTGATTAGTCGTTTCGGGGCGAAATCGGATCCGATTAATGGAGGGACACGTGGCGCGACTTGGGCCGCGCATTTAAAATTATAAATAGGGATAAATATCTGAAAAATCAGATATTCTTCACCCATTTTGAGTCTTATTTGGCCGGCCATAGAGAGAGAGAAGAGAGAAAAGAGAAAACCCAAGTGTTCTTCAACTTTCTTCCTTGATTTCTCAGAGTTCCGTCACTCGGAATCTCTTAGACCAAGAATTAAAGTTGTTCACCGTCACGAGGGCTACGTCTACGTGCCAAAAACAAGTGTTTTCACCGAAGATTCAAGTGGAGTTTTTGAAGAAATCATGGATCTTGGAGCTTGTGTTGGTGTTCTTGAGGTGTTATTGAAGCCTTGGAGTTCTAGTCTTCATTTCACGCTTCAAAAGGTAGGGTTACTCCTATTTTGCTTCATTTCGTACCTAGCATGTCCATAAGGTGTTAAATGTATGTGAATACATATATTCCTTCCATATCCTTTAAGGAAATGAAGGATTAAGTGTAGGAATAACTTAAGCTAAGTTCTATCTTGTGATTGATATATGAAAGTTACTTGTATATCTTCTTGTAACTTAATGAAATAGTGGACTGTTTTGTAGCCTACTTTGGGATTGCTATGCATCCTATGTTGGGGGCTGTTTTATGGCTATTTGTGGACTATTTTAGTGGCTGAATTGTGGTTGTTTAGTGGCTGCCAAATGACCAAAATTTGGGACTGTTACAGACTGCTATTGGGACTGTTTTGGACTGATTTTCTGGACTGTTTTTGGGACTATTTGGACTGGTTCTATGGACTGAAATTGTGGACTGTTTTTAAGTTATTTTGGATTGAAATTGTGGATTGTTTTTGAACTGTTTTAGAGCTGAAATTATGGGCTGTTATGGAGTTGAAATTATGGACTGTTCTGGGTTTATTTTATTCTAGGATATTCATGTGAAAGGAGTTGATGTATGAGACCTTGTATAGGATTCTTAACAATTGTTAATGTTATGATTAAATGGATGTTGGAAATGGATACAATATATTCTATCTTAAAATTGTGGTGTAGAAATTACTTAGAATAATTTCTTGTGTTACATGATGACGTGTAGGATTCTTCCTATTTGGGATTATTCCTCACCTTGGTTGCTTATATGAAATGTTTATGTGGGATGTTTGTATGGAAGAGTGGAGTGTTAGAGCCTTAACACTTACCAAATAATTAGGGAAATGACTTAGATCACTTCCTTGTTAAAAGTGGTTTAGAAAAGTTACTTGTGAAGTCTTGTGTAACTTCATATTTTGAGGGTGGTAACATGATTGTTCTAACCTATCGTAGGTTATGAGGAATTTGGGATCATTCCGGCAGAAATGACTTGGGATAAGTTCTATCTTGAGATTGTGGGTGGAAGTTCTTTGTGGAATCACTTAGGAATTGTTATGGCGTAGGCACTCTATATGTGAATATCGTGTCTTGTGAATAAAATAGATTAGTGACATGAATTATAGGAAGACTTGTAGAGTTTTCCCTCCTTTTGGTTTCCTCTTACTTGTGTATAGTTAAATAATAAAGGAAAAGTGTAGAGAATTGGCTTAGGCTATCTCTTAGCTTGAGAATGTTGCATGATAATTACTTGTGAACTTTCTTGTAACTTAGTGGAATTTGGACATGATTTGTGTTCAACATGATGGTTGCCTTAATATGTTGCTAAGATATTAGTTTTATGATGTTTTATGGTAATTGTATGCTTAAGCCATATATTGCCATGACATATGTTGATATGTGGTTTAAATTATTCATAAGACATTCATTGCATCTTGAACATGTGGAAAGTGTGCAACGAGGCATTGCATTGCATGTGCATGGGAGCATCACATTCATGAGCATAAGTCATGGGTGTGGGGGTGTGAGGTGCATGTTTAATCAGATACCATATTTGGTGGTTGATATATGGACTTGAAAATGTGGATCGATAGTCACATGGAGTCACATGATTGCATGAGAAAAAAAAATTTGTGTCGGGTATAGCAAGTAGGGCTAGACTCTCCCTCGGGTGCAAGACCCGATCCTTTGCTTTATACACTTCCCTGGGTGAAATTCTGTAAAAGTGTAAGGCCCACGGAGCCAGAGGTGTAATTCCGGAATCCGTTGCCCAACAAAGACACAGGGTTTTGATTATAAAAACATACTCTGTCAATGAGTATCATCCCATAATGATCTAATTTATAAAACGCATGAATTTTATTTAAAACAATCATTGGATGTTTTTTTGTCAAAGACGGGTTCATTACACATTGGTACTGCATTGTGTCGTGTGAGTCTGGGAGGACTCGGGAAAATCTGCATGAGTGAGTCGCATCTCATTTCATGGCATAACAGAGTAGAATTCCAGCATTGAATGCATGTTCTTGTAAGGAATGGTGGATGTGTGTGTAAATTATTGCATGTACACTCTTCATGTGCTTATAAGGGGGGAATAGCTTCTATAGGAAATTCTCTACTGGGCATTGGCTTACCTTGTACGTGAAACATTTCAGGTGCGATGTAGGTGCCGACGGACGGCTCCCATTTGGGTCCTCAAAGATGAAGAAAGCCGCATGTGGCTTTACTTAATGTTTTGTGTAAAACACTTATGAAACTTATGTCTTGAGCATGTAACCTTTTGCAAATATTTGTAATAGAACTTATAAAGACTATCGTTAGAATAGTCTTGCATGTTTTGATATAAGTGTGGATAATTGGATCCGGTGTGGCCAATGTTTACTTATAAATGGACCCGGTGCGGTCATTGTTTATATTGGACCTCGGATGGGTCATGTGAAGTTATATTGCGCAGGTTGGGTTTTGGGTAGAGCTCCTGGTACAAAGGAGACTCTGCCCAAATTTTGTTAAATTATGGACCCCGGTAAATGAGGCATAACGGTGTGATATCGAGTTACTAGGTATCCACGGGTATTCTGCGGGTTGATGGGTAATCAACGGACCCTCGAATTTTGGGGCGTCACAGAACAAAAGTGCTGCCCAATCACAAGGAGTCTTTTGAATGTCGATGTTTTACTTGGTGGTATTCCAAGATCGTCTCCTCAAAGAAGGAAAGTTCAAGTATGTGAAGGTGATTTTGTCAAAAATAGAAAGTGTAAAATATTTTGTTTGTGTTTTGGAGAGTTATGTTCTTAATGAAAATGCAAGAAAATAAGTGTTGGCCAATCCGAAAGGTTCACTCCAATGTGAATGCCCAATCAACTCGAAACCTTCCTATGAGGGTTTATAGATGTACGATTAATTCGTGGGAAGCTAGAGACGAGATGGTGAAGATCCAAACATAAATCGTGACTAGGCCTACGGAATATCAAAGACTCACAATTACATCCATTCTCAACCCAATCAAACCAAGCCACTGTACACCGAGAGAGGAAAGAAAAGGATTTAAAATGGAATCCTCAAAGGGAGGTCTCCCTTGGACTATCCAACTTAAAATCTAGCTACTCATGATAAAATGAAAGACAAGCATAATGTAAATGGACATACTGAAGAAATGAAGCATGAAACTTAACTAAATGCAAGAAAACATAAACTAAGAAGAAAAAATTCAATACCCATTTTAGCTTGAAATGAAGATCTTAAATGCAACAATGGTGAAAGCTATAGTAAAGGATTAAACTGGAAATAAACTTGCAGTAAATAACATGAAAGATGTTAAACAAAGCTTAGAATATCCTTACAAGAGATTACAAGACAATGAAATGAAAAAAATGCAAAAATATTAACTATTGGAACTATTCATCTTCTTCTACATTGAGCTAAACTAAGCTTAGGTAGCCACCCTTGAAATGCTTCTGTAATGCTGAATATAGTGGAGTGTGTGTCCTTCATTTTTGTGCATAGTGGTCTCCCAAGCAAGTGTACCGGCTTCCTATCAATGGGAGGCTAAATGGAAAGGTCTTGACAGGCTAGGATAGCCTACCCAGCAATGTGACACCCCAAAATCCGGGGGTCTCTTATCAACTGTTGACCAACTATCAACCTGCGGAAATAACATTTCTTGTCTCAATCCTAGACCTTAAGTCCAAACAAATCCCCTTAATCGGGACTTTAACCCACGGTTAAACCCCGTATTCTTTTAGTCATTTAATTCATCCGAGGTGTGGTGTGCCTCAAAATAGTTCATTTACAACCTTTGAAATCAAGGGAAAACCAAGTCCAAAAGCATAAGAATCAATATTAAAATTTCAAAATCTTTCGGTTGTACCTGTACGCCGTACCGGTACGCAATACCAGTATTGTCTACCTAGATTTTTACCATTCCTTGCATTTTTCGTTTCCAATTCATTCCAAACCTTACCAAAACTAAAACCAATCCCACACTTACACAACATGTATTTGGGCATTCCACATAGGTTTTACAATTCTATTACATCGTTTGAATGCATTCTCATTTAATTACATACCAAAAGTAAATATTCATTTCACTTTTACAACTTTTGTCAAAAAGAGCCACATTCCGGCTTCTTCACCCTTGGGACTCAAAGTGAGAGCCATCCGCCGGCATGAGCCCCACACCTGAAATGTTTTCTCCATAAAGGGTGAGCTACGCTCAATAGAGAACTTCCTAAAATAGGTTACTTCCCAACCCAAATGCACATGAAATGCTCATATGCAACCAATCCACCATTCACATATTCCAAACATATATATGACATCAAGGTTGGAAATTTGCCATGCAATGCTATGGAATGAGATGCGACTCACTCCCTAAAACCAACTCAGGCCTTTTCCGCCCCTTCGACACATGCAATTCTCAATCGTGCAAATTGCTTGTCATCCATGAACCCGAGCCCTTCCCAGCTCTCCTACACCTGCAATTTCCCATATGTATAATCCCATCATCTATGTTACACATCAAATAACAATTTTCATCCGAGGGTTTGTATGGGGTGAGTGTATATGGGCTTATCCCAATGGTACCCAACCGACACGGGATTTATGGACTTCCACCAACGGTCCCGCGTACACCGACACACTTTATGGACTAATACCAATGGCAGTGCATATCCAATCACCGGGCCTTACACCCGAGGGATCTTCTAGCCCTTCTTGCTAACCCCGACCCACAACACCATGCAAAACTGTGCGACTCGGCCAAGTTACCGACTTAGCTTCCTCGCGTCCACTCGTCATCCACTCTTGTGGTGTTGACTATTTCCATGCACAACCACCTATTTGGTGTATGTCCCCATGCATATGCAATGTATGCAACATGAACCATTTCGAACTCAATTCACACAATCCATGACAATTATATCCAAAACATATAATTTTCATAATTCTCAATGCCAATAAACAAGCATGTATTTATCAACATTATTCATATTCATATCCAAGCATGTTATCTCTTATTAAGCAAATAACACACTTCATAATCACGACATTATGTAAACACATAATATGTCCATAATTCGCCTAATTTCGAGATGTTACTTTAGGTAATTTCTACATACCCAATTCAAGATAGCATATATTCTACCTATTTTCAATACCCACTTCACCAAGGTAAGATTTGAACACACTATATGTCCATATAACACAAATTCTCATAGAATTTTTTCAAAATAAATTACCACATTTTCTTACTTCCAAGTTAGGAATTTACCGTAATCTATTTTCTACCCATTTCATTTCATTTTCTTTCAATAGGCAAGTGATATAGACATCTATCAACCTACCCATTTCATTTAACATTCTAGGTTGTGAATACCACCCAAATAGGAGAATTCCTTACCTCTTGTAACGTGAGGAAAGTCCATAGAAGCTCCAAGGGTCAAACCCAACTCCAATCCCAGCTCTCCCAAGGAATTTCGATTTTTCGTCGAGGAAATCGACTTTCCCTCTTGGCTCGCACGGATCCGAGCTCTCTAGCTCCGTAGATCGTAGAGAGAAGTTAGATCTTCCCTCTCTTTTCCCTCTCTTCTCTATCGGTTGGAATGGCTGAACCAAATGGGAGAAAAATTTGAATTTTCCCCCTATTTATAATTTTAGAACACTTGGCCCATAATGCGCCACACGTCCATTTTAATTTCGGGTCCGTTTTCATCCCGAAATGATTAAATTTCGCTCCGATTCAAGTTTAAAATATTTTTAATTTATCTTAACCTCATTTATTTTAGAAATATCATATTTTTCTCAAAAATTCGTATTCGGGTCTCCCGGGGCCCGATCGCCTTGTAAAACGCGAAATATTTGACTATCTCGGAATTCGATAAAAATTTACATGGTCACTAGATTTCGCAAGAAGATTCCAACGGTGAGGTCCGTTTCGTCATCTAAGTTCTAGGAAAATTCAGGTTTACAATCCGAATTATTTTAGTAATTTACCATTTTGCCCTTTATCCTTAACTGTTTACATTTACCCGGGTTTTTACAAGCAACCCACATGGCAGCCCACTTCTTTCCCCCTTCCTTGAATGCCAAGCCTCCAAAGTCTTCAAGCATGGTGTAGGAGGCAAGTAGATGTGTAAAAAAATGTTGGGGACAATTGAAAAAATCATTGGTGGGACCTCCAAGCAGGTGGGAAGTGATTTGGAGGCGTCTGGACATGTTTTGGGAGCACACCGGTATGCAATACCGGTAGAGATAAGCTACTGGTGTTCGGGGTACTGATATGCAGTTCCGGAATGGTACCCTACCGGTATGGTTTTCTACTCTGGACTAATTCTGGTAGAATATGCATAACTTTTGATCCAATTGTTGGATTGAGATGAAATTTTGATACAATATAGAGGACATCCAGATCTATAACTTTTATGTTTTTGACTTTTTCAGATTCAAAGTGGATCATGGTAAAAATAGAGGACAATAGAGGCTCTGCTTCCATATGATGTGGCAGTTGGTGCCTTTGTTCCCATGCACCAATGCCTCCTTGATTTATTCACTTTTAAGCCTCCAAATCTTCATATATTGTGTCCATGCCTTCACCACACACCCATTATAGTTGTAAGGTCCTAAAATCAATGATTTAAGCTATAAAACATGCAACATTGAAATTTTAACATTATTCATAATTTCGGCTAACTCTAAGTACTGCAAAAGTTGAGTTAAAATGTATGTAATGAGGCCGTTACATATGCAATATTATGCGCTCATCAAGGAGCCTGTCCAACTTGATGAGGAACTAGAACATCTGGTATACGTGGGATCGAAGCTGCCTAGAGAAGTTAAAGACCTCCTTATTCAATTCCTCAGAAAAAAATATATAAAGGTGATTGCATGGAAACAAAAGGATATGCATGGATTGACCCCTCAGTCATCACGCATAAGCCCAGTGTGAACCCAACCTTCAAGCCCATTAAACAAAAACAGTGAAGTTTTGCCCCAAAATGTCAAAAGTGATCAATGAGGAGGTCAGCAAACTTCTCTACGCCAAAGCCATTAGGGAGGTGGATTATCCGACTTGGTTAACCAATATGGTCCTCGTCAAGAAATCAAATGGCAAGTGGTGCCTCTGCATTGACTTCACTAGCTTGAAATGCGCTTGCTCTAAGGACAGTTCCCCTTATCTCAGATCGACCTGATTGTAGATACTATAGTTGGACATTAGCTCCTCAACTTTATGGATGTTTTTTCTGGGTATAACCAAATTAGAATGGATCCAAGCGACCAAGAGAAGACGTTCTTCATGATTAAGAAGGGGACATACTGCTACAAGGTTATGCCATTTGAGCTGAAGAACCCTGGAGCTATGTACCAGAATTTGGTGAACCGTATGCTCCAAAAATAGATTAGGACATCAATAGAGGTATACACCGATGACATGCTGGTAAAGTCATTGAAACTTGAGCTCTACATAGGGCACCTTGAAGAGTCTTTCCAAATCCTCAAGAAGTACCAAATGAAGCTTAACCCAGCCAAATACACCTTTGGGGTCTTTGGTGGAATGTTCTTGGGTTTTATAATCAACAATAGAGGAATAAAGAGGAACCTAGAGAAGATCAGAGCAATGATAGACATGAAACTACCCTTAAACACAAGAGAGGCCCAATGCCTAACAAGAAGGATAACAGCCTTGAGTCACTCTGTTTCTAGGTCAAGCGAAAAGTGTCAGTCTTTCTTCCAAAACTTGAAAAAGGCATTCCAGTGAGATGCACATTGCGATGAAACGTTTAAAGTTCTCAAAAACTACCTAAGATCACCCCCAAACCTAGTGAAACCTAGGGAGGTAGAAGTGCACACCCTATACCTTGCTATTTCAGATTTCTCAATTAGCACAATATTGTTCAGAGAGCGAGACAGAGCTCAGAAACTAGTTTACTACTGTAGCAGGGGACATACAGGGGGTAGAGAAGAGATATCCAAAAAAGGAAAAGTTAGTCTTAGTTATGACAACGAGAAGGCTCAAACCCTATTTTCAGGCTCACATCGTTGAGGACCCTACAGACTAGCGAATGAAGTAGGTGTTGCACAAATCAGAGTCTTTAGAAAGGTTGGTCAAATGGACGATAGAGCTCAGCGTGTTCGATATCAGATACAAACCCAGAACCGCAGTCAAAGGGAAAGTACTGGCAAAATTCATTGCAAAATCCACCACAGCCTCAGAAGCATCCATGGAGGCAACCCAACTAGTACCCGACCTCCCCACATGAAAGCTACCAACGCCCAAGGTAGCGGTGCTGGGTTGATCTTGACCTCCCCCGATAGAATAGATATTGAATACGCCATTAGGTTCGGATTCAAGGCTTCGAACAACGAAGCAGAATACAAAATCATCACTGTCGAGGCTCAACATGGCATATTCCATAGAGGTAGACCAACTCGAGATCTACAACAACTCCCAACTAGTGGTGAAACAGATCGAGGAGACATATGTAGCTAAGGGAGAGAAAATGATTCTCTACCTAAGCAAGGTACGAGAACTAATCAAGAAATTTGCACAAGTTAAAGTCATGCATATCCCCAAAGTTGAGAACTCCCGAGCTGACAATTTAGCAAGGCTAGCCACAGCTTCTCAAGAGAACCTGGATAGATTAATTCTAGTTGAACACCTAGCTGAGCCGTCAGTGAGCTACGAGGATAAAGAAGTGTTCCTCGTACTGGCCCAGCCAACCTATATAGATCCAATCAAGGAATACCTTCAGAATGGAACTTTACTAGAAATTCCAAAGAAACTGCAAAGCTAAGAGTCAGATTATCCAGATTCACCTGCCTACAAGGAAACATATGCAAGCGGGGCTTCTCAGCACCTCTCCTGAAAGGTGTAGGGGATGAAGAAGCTGATTACATCCTATGGAAAATCCATGAAGGCATATATGACAATCACATTAGAACTCGAGCTCTGGCAGGTAAAACACTGAGGCAAGATTATTTCTAGCCCACGCTACTCAAAGACACATTAGAGCTGGTCAGAAGGTGTAAGACCTACCAACGTCTCATGATGTCCACTAGAGCTCCTCAACCCACTAATTTACCCCTGACCATTCCAATAGTAAAGATTGGATAAACTTGGACCTCTTCCCACCAACATTAGACAGTGTAAATTCACTATCATTGGAGTGGACTATTTCATCAAATGGGTTGAGATGGAGTCTTTGACAACAATTATAGAGCAGAAGGTTCAGAACTTCACTTGAAAATCCATAATCTGTGGGTTTGGAATACCTAAGGCAATCGTCTCAAACAATAGGAAGCAGTTCGACAATCCCAAATTCAAAAGGTTTTGTGCTGAGCTAAGCATAGAAAACTACTTTTTAGTACCATCTCATCCTCATTCGAATGGACAAGCAGACATAACCATCCAAACCATAAAAATAGCTCTGAAGATCAAACTTGAGGCCTTGAAAGGGTGATGGGTGGAACATATCTCAGAGGCACTATAGGCTTACAAAATCATAGCCAGGTTAGCAACTCAAGAGACGCCTTTCGCCTTGGCTTATGGGACTGAGGTTGTGGCTTCTGTGGAAATAGGCAGCTCATCTCCAAGAACAGAGCTCTCCAACCCTGAGCATAATGATGAGTCACTTCTACTCAACCTTAACCTCTTAGAGGAAAAAAGGGACAAGACCTTGCAGCACACCCTGGATTATCAGAGAAAACAACCAGATATTGCAACAGAAAAATTAGACACAGAAGCTTCAAAGTAGGAGATTTGATCCTCAAGAAACTCCTTCTTGCAGGAAAAGACCCTACTTATGGAAAGCTAGGACCCTACTCATGAAATGCTAGAACCAAACTGGGAAGATCCATACATCATATCTAAGGTGACCAGACTTGAGAATTATGAGCTACAAACAGAGGAATGAAAAATCTTGCCTCATTTTTGGAATGCCGACAATTTGAAAAGATTATTTCAATAACCAGGATGCTTGTAATAGCTCATCAACAATAAAAATATGAAGTTTCAGCTTATTCATCTTTCTATTACTAGCATAAGCAAGCAACAGGCTCTTCAGCTCACGAATAACCGATGAGCTCTTCAGCTCATAAACAAACGATGAACTCTACAACTCATAAACAAACGATGAGCTTTTCAGTTCATAAACAAATGATGAGCTCTACAACTCATAAACAAACAATGAGCTCTACAGCTCATAAACAAACAACGAGCTCTACTGCTTGTAAACAAACGATGAGCTCTTCTGCTCACAAAAAAAATGATGTGCTCTTCAACTCATAAAACATTTGAGCTCTTCAGCTCATAAACAAACTATAATCTATTCAGCTTATAAAAACAAAGACGAGCCCTAAAGTTCACAAAATCAACAATAAGTTCCTCAGTTCAACAGTACTAAGATCAGCTCACAAAAACTAGATGAGAGCTCTTTAGCTTGCTAAATAATGAGCCCTTCAGCTTTTCTAACTGCAGTGACTTCTTCAAAAAAACTAAGTTGTTCAAAATGAAAACAGACCTCATAAAGTCATGACGCCCCAAAAATCGGGGGTCCTTTGTCAACCCATTGATCACTCTTCAACCTGCAGAATACCTATAGATATTGTGTAACTTGATATCACGTCGTTACGCCCCTTTAATCGGGATCCATAATTGAATGAAATTTGGGCAGAGTCTCATTTGTATGAGGAGCTCTACCCAAAACACAACCTGTGCAATCATACACAATTGACCACACATGGTCTATTTATCCCTACTCATATAACAACATTTAATCATATGGCTCATCCGAGGTCCAATATACATCAATTCATACTCCCACATCATGAATTTATGCAATAAACATAGTTTGTAAAAGTTCGATTACAATCATTTCCATAGATTTACATGCCCAAAACCTAACTTAGCGAATATTTTATGAAAGCATAGTTTTTCACAATAGTTTTACAAAACGTGAATTAAAAGTCACAAGTCGACTTTTCTTCATCCTTGAGGCCCCAAATACGAGCTGTCCAATGGTATATAACCCGCACCTAAAATATTTTTCCATAAAGGGTGAGTCACCCTCAATAGGATATCTCCTAAAGAGGCCACTCCCTAACCTAAGTGCATATGAAATGTCCACATGCAATATTTAACAAACAACCACCATTCCAATCAAGAATATGCAATTATCATGTCAAGCCATAAAATGAGATGAGATTCACCCATGCACTTCAACCTGAGCCCTCTCCGGCTCCCACAACACAACTGAATACCAATGTATATTAATCTGCCAATGATGATATACGTCCAATGATCTTTTCAACATAAACCAGGTTTTATGATCCAGAACAGTCACATTAGGGCAATTATTACACTCATCATTTTCATAATTAAAAGTCTACATTTCTGAGAGTATAAAACACAATCTTTGGTTCGTTGGACAATCAGATTTGAATGCTTCTTCTAATTATGGGAAGGTCATTATATCCATGGAGGCAGACGTCAAGATTTTCCATTAGCAATAGTGTAAGGGAAAAATCTAGCTCACGGATATAGCGTCAAACACTATTCTTGATCTATTAATTTCAATATTCGTTCCTAGTCTACATTATATGTTACTGTTAATTCTTATATGTTACTATTTTGCTCTTATTTACATAAACATATTTATGTGCTTTTGTTTTAAAATATTAGAAAGTTTAATATTGTAAGATAAAATTTTGATAAAATTTCTTATTATGTTTCTGATTATTATTATAAACTGTTTTAAAATACTACAATTGTTAAGAACTTAAATTTTACAACCTATTGTATTTTGGTGATACTTGTAATATTTTGTAGAAAAGTTACATATTCTATTTATATGTTTCTGAATTTAATGTAATATGAAGTAAAATAGTAACATAGAATAGTAACATCAAACATTAACATAAAACAATAATGTTGGACATATACAGTAACATTATACAATAATAGTAACGTTAGATAACTACAGTAATTGACAGGCCTAACCCAGAACAAGCCCAGATCAGAGATGTAGACCATGCCCAGCTCAAGTATACAGGTCAAGCTCACCATAAGATCAAGGAAGCTCAGTTGGATCAACCTTGCCATCTTGAGAGACTCAGTGGGATACAATCATCGGGTGCACATCTCCACCTCCACACAACTACCTCACATGTTACGAGAATAACGCCTCAATCTATTAGGAGACGCCTATAAATTGTAAGTCCAATCACTCATATCTGCGCACTCTACACTTTTTGAGCAATAAAACACTCAGGCCATAGTAGCCCTTCATAGTGGAGTAGGCACCCTGACCAAATTACTTAATTTGTGTTTACTTGTGTTTAGTCTCCTTCCTAATTACTGCATTAAATACTTAATAGGTGGTACATAAACACATTTTGTGCATCATTAGTAATAGTAACATAGAACATTAACATAAACACAATAATATAAAACAATAACATTATCTCTGTTTTAGTAATGTGTTTTGTAAAATGTTACTGTTTTTCTATTTTTGAATATTTTGTAATTTTGTTTATCAGAAATGGCTACTACTTCTAATGTATTATGGCATGGTAGACTAGGACGTGTTAATTTTGGTACTTTGTTTAAATTAATGAAATTTAGAAATAGTGCCTAAATTCAATATTGATTCAAATTATATATGTGAGACAAGTGTCAAATCAAAATTCACTAAAGTATCATTCCACATTTTTTAAAGAAGTACTATGCCTCTAGAATTAATTCATAGTGATACATTTGATTTAAAATGTGTTCAAACTAGTGGTAAAAAGAAGTACTTTTTTACTTTTATTGTTGATAGCATACGATATTATTATGTATATTTGCTAAGGAGTAAAGATGAAGGATTAGAATTTTTTGTGCATTATAAAAATGAGGTTAAGAATCGACTTGACAAAAATATTAAGGTATTAAAAAGTGATCGACATGGTGAATATAATACACATTTTGATAGGTTTCTATTAAGAATGTGAAATTATTCACCAAACTTTCGTGTCTTATACACCTCAGCAAAATGGGATTGCTAAACGTAAAGGCTTCCAAGTCTTATGGTCCTGACTTTCTGACTTAATTGTTAGAAAATGAGCCTCAAAACTTTAAGGAAGCAATGTCCACTTCTAAAGAACCTTTTTGGAAAGAAGCTATAAATAGTGAACCTAAATCCATCATGCAAAATCACACATGGGAGTTGGTAGATCTTCCTCTGGAAAGTAAACCAATGGGGTGTAAATAGATTTTCAAGAGAAAAATAAAAATTGATGAATCAATGGATAAGTACAAGGTTAAACTTGTAACTAAAGGTTACAAACAAAAGGAAGGTCTTGATTACTTTGATGCATATTCTCTAGTTATGAGAATAATATCCATTCGTATTGTAAAATCCAGGTAAATTTGAACTTTTTATGAAAAATGACAAAACGATAATTTAGCACTTGAGTGCAAGTTGAAAACTCGTATTTTCCTTGAGCTCAGATGACAAAATAGACATTACATTTGGATTTTTCTCTTGAAATCTAGTTACCCAGACAATTTTCATCGAATTCTTAGATAGTCAAATTTTTTACGTTTTTCGAGGCGACCCGATGTCCAGTGACCTCAAAAAACACCCCAAAAATAAAATTTCTAAAATTTTATTATAATTTAAATAAATTTCATATAAAAATATCTTAAACTTAAATCGAGACAAAATTTAATAGTGTCAAGGTAAAAACGGACCCGAGAATATGGAACGCGTGATGCGACGTGAACCAAGCATTAAAGGGTATAAATAAGAGTAAAAAAATCTGATTTTTCACACAACTCTCTGCTGGGTTTTGCTGGGTTCTAACGTTGGAAGAGGAAGAGAGGGAAAGGAAGAAAAAAACTAAAGATTCAAGACTTCTCTATACGATCTACGGAGTTTCGTCGATCGACATCCTTCGGGCCAAGTATTAAAGTCGATATACGCAACGACGGATACACAACCATACCAAAAAGGATGGGTTTCACCTAAGATTCAAAGACAGGATTTTGAGAAAAGTTTGGTTTTGGAAAAAGTTTGGGTTCTTAGAGCTTCTTAACATTGTTTTACGCTTCAGGAGGTAGGGTTTTCATCCTAACTAGGTTTATTTCTAACCTAGGATGAATATATAAAATGAGTGGGCTGTTATGTGTATTTTAACACTTGCATATTATAGTTGATTTAATGAAAATGGGTAAATTCAATTCTAATATGAATTGGTAATTAGAAATTGCTAGTTTATGATTTTTTAGAAGTTTTGATAATTGGGTATGTAAAAATTACTTTATCTGATTTTTTTTGAGTTATGTGATAAACTTGGACATTTTATGTGATTACATGATTTGGTGGCTTTAAGATGTTTGATAAAATGCCCATATAAAAAAAAGTGTATTAATTGCATGAGATTATGTAATAACATGCTTGGAAAAAAGTGTTGTTAAATGTAAATGTTGATACATGCTCATGGTATATTGACATGATGAGGATTTATGAAAATGATATGTTTGGATATAATTGTCCATGGAATGTGTTGAAATGTGGTTGAAATAGTTCATATGACATTCATTACGTATTGGATTTGATATTGGTATTGCAATGGTTCATTACATTGCATATGCACGGAGACATCACATTTAGTGTGTGTGTGTGCATGGTTTGATCAAATACCATTCTTGATGGATGATACTTGAGCTTGGGGAAAGTTGGATCGAAGATTCGACTGAGTCACATAGTTTGCATAAAAAACTTGTGTCGGGTATAACAAGCAGACCTAGATTCTCAAGACCCTATTACTTGATTCATACATTCCCTTGTGGTAAAATTCTAAGAAAGTTTATCAATGTGCAGAACCGGAAGTACGACACCAAAATTCCATTACCTAACAAAAACACATGATTTTGTTTTATATAATAGTCGTTCGATGTGTAATGTCCAACAAAGACACATGATTTTATTTTATAAAATAGTCATTCGATGTGTAACATCCAACAAAGACACATGATTTTGTTTTATAACAAAGACACATAGTTTATTTTTAAAAAGATCATTAGACGTATATCATCAATGGTGGATTTATACACATTGACATTGTATTGTGTTGTGGGAGCCGGAGAGGGCTCAAGTTAAAGTGCATGAGTGAGTCTCATCTCATTTCATGACATGACATGGTAATTTCCAACATTGAATTACATATTCTTGATTGGAATGATTGTTGCTTGTTGGATGTTGCATATGAACATTTCATATACACTTAGGTTGGGGAGTGGCCTCTTTAAGAGATACCCTATTGAGCGTGACTTACCCTTTATAGGAAAACATTTCAGGTGCGGGTTATATGCCGGTGGACGGCTCGTATTTGGGGCCTCAAGGATGAAGAAAAACCAACTTGTGGCTTTGAATTCACTTTTTGTAAATCTATCGTTAAAAACTATATTTTTATAAAACATTCGCTAAGTTAGGTTTTGAACATGTAAATCTATGAAAATGATTGTAATTGAACTTGTGTTAATTATGTTTGATGCATAAATTCATGATGTGGGAGTATGAATTGATGTATATTGGACCTTTGATGGGTCATGTGATTAAATGTTGTGTGATTGAATAGGTTGTGTTTTAGGTAGAATTCTCCGTACAAAGGGGACTCTGCGCGAATTTTGTTAAATTATGGATCCAGGTAAAAGGGGCATAACGATGTGATATCGAGTTACATGGTATTTATGGGTATTCCGTGGGTTGGTGGGTGATCAACGGGTTGACAAAGGACTCCCGATTTTTGGGGCGTCGCATGTATGCTAATATTTATTCCATCATTGCCTAATTTTGAGATACACCAAAAGGATGTAAAAATAGCTTTCCTAAATGGTGACTTAAATGAGAAAATTTATATAGAGAAATCCAAATGGTTCATTGCTCTGCAACAAGAGAATAAAATGTGCATGCTAGTTAAATCACTTTTTGAATTAAAGCAAGCACCAAAACAATGACATGAAAATTTTGAAAAATTTAAAATGTCAAATGGGTTCACAATTAATGAATGTGATAAATGTGTCTATGTCAAAGATACGAGTAATGGATATGTTATTATTTGTCTATATGTGGATGATATGCTTATTCTATGTAGTAATAATGACATCATCAAAACTATCAAAAATTCGTTGTCCAGTAAGTTTGACATGAAGAATTTAGATGTCTCAAATGTTATACTAGGAATTAAAATTTCTAGAGCATTTGGTGGACTTGTATGATCTTAATCTCATTATATTGAGAAAATGGTTAAGTTGTTCTACAAGAATGAAATTTGTAACGCCCCAAAATTCAGCCTGAAATGATTAAACTATCTATGCAACATCCAACCATGAGAGTATACTAAAGTACCATTGAATAAATAAAACCATTCATAATCTCATACCTAATTAGTTAAATCCTCAAAGAAAACATAAATAAATCCTTAACATAAGTAAACCGTCAAATCTAAACTTCATAAACTAAAAGTCATTCTCAAACTTCCACATCTGGATCCACGTCCTGATCCTCCTCAACATCTCAATCTACTGGCTTATCTAACTCTAGATCCTCCTGAACTCTAAAATCTAAAAAATGTTATTGTAGGGTGAGCAAAAAACCCAGTAGAAAAACCATTTCAAACCCAAATAAGGTTTAGTAATCATAAAAATAGGAAAGTTTCAGTTATTAATTAGTATATATAGTTTTGAAATAAAACAATGAAATTTAATAACGATCTTGTAACACCCCACATTTTCTTTTATATATGTATATAGATATATAGTAATAATTGTTGTAAAAATGCTAACATATGTAAAGATGTAGGAATGAACTAAGTAGATAGTAAGAGTAGAAATAAAAATGTGATTTGAAATAATAGGGTATGTTGTAGAAGTTGGGGGTAGTCCGGAGTCAAAACACACTTTAGAGAGAATTTGGGTAAAAAAATTTTTTGGATACTACCCTATTGTTTTGATCATAATTTTTTATTTTGATATCATTTTGATCTAAAAATTGGACAGTAGATAGTAGACTTCAGGGCTACAAAATAGTATTTCATGAAAATTTTCCAAATCGACTTCTAGGTAGGCCAAAACTTCACTAGAAGTTTCAGCAAAAACTGGGATGGACGTTCGAACGTTGGGGATGTTCGAACGGAAGTGAGTCCCAGTACTTTGAGTTCTGCAGAGCTCTAATGAAGATGTAAAAGTGCTGGGAGCAACAACTGTTCGAAAGCCAAGTGACATTCGAACGAAGTTCAAACGGAAGGCAGTGAATTGTATTATGGACATTGGAACGACAGTTCCGTTCGAACGTTACCTACGGATTCTGCTTTCCAGAATCGCGCACAGGAGACTATTTCCCCACTATAAATACATAAACACGCCTCCATTGACCTCATTTCAACATTTATAACCCTAGAAACACTTAGACAGAAATAAAGGAAGAGAGAAACTCAAGATCAAAGGGGAAAAACACAAGAGTTAAGGGTGATTTAAGATTCAAGCCCTAGATTTCAAGAACACAAGGTTGGGGTTTTCTCTCATTCACTTACATTGAGGTTAGGTTTACTTATATGTATTCTTTACACTCTAAATCTTACATGTATGCTATAGATCATTGGTTCTTGATATCCTTGTGAATATTAACATGCTTTAAATAATATCAATGGTGGGTTAACCATTAAATCCTTGTTCTTGGCTAAAAACCCTAGATTTCAAGAGGGATGAACTTTTCTTTAAATTTTTCTTAATTCTTGATTTCAAAACCTTAGTGTTTCATATTGAACCATAAAATGATGCAATTGTGACCTCATGTACTTTTCTTAGTTGGTTGTGGAACTGTTGCATGATATATTTTGGGGATTTTGGATAGGTGCTTATAAATTAAGATAAATGTTGGAATTGTATGCTTGGTTGGGTTGTTCGTGATGCACTTGAGTGAGAGGTTTCATGGAAGGATGCTCACCCATTCCCAAGAGGTTCTCGGTAAGGATGCTTGGGGAAATAATGTAGTTATTAGTGAGAGGTTCCATTGAAGGATGTTCACCCATTCCCAAGAGGTTCCCGGTAAGGATGTTTGGGAAAACAATGTAGTTATTAGTGAGAGGTTCCATCGAAGGATGTCACCCATTTCCAAGAGATTCCTGGTAAGGATGCTTGGAGAAACAATGTAGTTATTAGTGAGAGGTTCCATGGAAGGATGCTCACCCATTCCCAAGAGGTTTTCGGTAAGGATGCTTGGGGAAATAATGTAGTTATTAGTGAGAAGTTCCATGGAAGGATGCTCACCCATTCCCAAGAGGTTCCTGATAAGGATGCTTGGTGAAACAATGTAGTGATTAGTGAGAGGTTCCATGGAAGGATGCTCACTCATTCCCAAGAGGTTCCCTATAAGGATGCTTGGAGAAACAATGTAGTGATTAGTGAGAGGTTCCATAGAAGGATGCTCACCCAGTCCCCAAAGGTTCCCGGTAAGGATGCTTAAGGAAACAATATAGTGATTGGTGAGAGGTTCCATGTAAGGATAGTCACTCATTCTCAAGAGGTTACTAGTAACGATGCTTGAGAATCAAAAGTGACCCAAATGGGGTGGAGGTTACCCTAAAGTATGCCACCTACCGAAAGAATTGTTGAAAAATTATGTATGACCATTAATGATTATTATTTGTATGAGGTACTCGTTTATTCATTTAAGTAATGTTTTTTGTAAATAAATGTGAGATCCTTTTTAAATGTCACCGCTTTATTTCAAATTATGTATCTATGTTATGTTAAAAATGCGACCGACCGTTTTAAATACTTTTCTAAATCTTGTATGGGTTTGGGATAATTGTTCTACAGAGCTTCGTGCTCACCCCCTACCGCTAATATTTTTCAGATTACCCGCTAGAGGAAGACGTCAGGGTCAAGAAGCCCGCTACTTGGGAGACTCCACTTGACGGGAGTGTGGATCCCGAGGTGGACGCTTAGAGCGACCTCCTTTCCTTTTATACTAAACTAGGACAATCCTTTGGAATATTGTGTAGTCTAGCTCCTTTTGTTTATTTCTCTCCGTTTCTTTAATTAATTTTTGAGATGTAATAGTCATGACTTGGGCTTATTCTTTTGGGATACTGTTGTAATTATTTGTGGAAGACAAATAAAGTCTTATTTATTAATGGATTTTATTAGTGCTCTCATGATATGAATGTTTTAGAATGTAATGCCGTCCAGGGTGTGTTTTGAGGTGTCACAGATCTTAAGTTTACGGTACAAAACATTAAAATTTATAGTATAATAGAATCAGTCATTAAAACCACAATTCATAACATAATATCTCTCATGTACATAGGCAGACTATTGTGAATCTACAATCCAAACTTATATCATACATACATAACCATAAAATATCTCAAAGCAATCCTCGTAGGCGTGTACCTACATATCATCATTCACATATCCTTTACTAGGAATCGTATTGTTTGTCTCTTAAAGATGGGGTACATATCAAAGGTTTTCCAAGCATAAAAGATTATCATGTTGTAATTCGATCGATTTACCGAGGTCGTATCCTCAAAGAAAACGAGTAGCTCGAAAAGTTTGGGTACAAAGGAGTGTGGATACTGCCTTAGTAATTTGATCATTATTTTTTTATCCTGATTTCCTTTTGATCAAAAATTTTTACAGTAGATACTAGACTTCCGAGGCTACAAAAGTTTACTTCACGAAAATTTTCTAAATCGACTTCTAAATGGGACAAAACTTCACTGGAAGTTACAGTAGAAACTGGGATGACATTTGAACGTGAAAGTACGTTTGAACGACTGTTCGTTCTAGTACTCTTGTCTGATTGAAAAATAAAAGTACTAGGAGCAAGTGACGTTCAAATGCCTAATGCCGTTCGAACATGAAGCACCAATTTGCACTAGTGACGTTCTAACGTCAAATAACATTCGAACGTGATCAACAAATCATAACATCAGATTTATGTCGATTGAGCTATTTTCTTCCTATATAAATACATAAGGGCACCTCATTTAGCTTCTATACACCATTTTCCTAGAAAGCCTTGAGAAATGTTAAGAATATTAGGGTTGTATGTGTAAATTGTTAATAGTAAGAGGGGCTATATGTAATTCTTATTATTATAAGTTGACTATAAATACAAGTGATGTATGAGAGCTAGGTTAAGTTTTAACCTCTCTCTGTTTCTCTCTAATATTGTGTTAATCCTCTAAACTTAGCATGGTATCAGAGCGTAATGATCATAAATATATATTCTGAATAAATTAATTTCTTTTGTTCGTGGTGGTACAGTGCTTGTCGTTCGTTGTTGTGGCTTGTGTTTGTTGTTGTGCTTATCGTTCGTTGTTGTGGTGGAGGTTGTTTGTCGAAACCATAGTGGTGGTATCATGGTTGTGCAGTTGGTGCTTCGTGGTGGTGGTAATCGTGTGGTGGTGGTCGTCGACGTTGGTGCACTCGTGCCTGGCGGTTTGCTTCGTGGTTGTGTAGTCGGCACTGGTGTAGTCGTTGTTGCAGAGATTTAGGGTTTACAGAGTAACCCTATTCAGTGAAGAAGACGAAGATCCAAACGGGTCAGTTTTCGGGTCACAAATCCAAGTCCAAGGGCATAACTACTCTTAAGCCCAAATCCAGATCCAGGCCCAAATCTAGATCCAGATCCGGATCCAAGACCCAGACCAGGTCAGGTTCTAGTAGTCGTCAGACAAAATCGGTCCAAGTCTGATTCACACCCGGTTCAACCTTGGTTTGATCTATACTAAGCCAGTTCAGGTAGTTCTTCATCGGTTCAGATCGGTTTCTTCAATCCTTTGCTTCGGTTTAGTGCTCCAGTTCAGTTATTGCTCCAGTTCAGCAGTCCAGTACACTTCTGCAGTCCAATTCAGTAGTCTAGTACACTTCTACAGTACGATTTACTTATTTTTTACACCGGCTCAGGCTGGTTCAGTTGGTTTCTCCTCCTATTCAGCTTGGTTCAGTTGGTTTCTCCTCCGGACACCGTTCTGTGGAGATGATATTGTGATTACTAGAAATG
Source organism: Ilex asprella (assembly GCA_023539305.1). Classification (NCBI taxonomy): domain Eukaryota; kingdom Viridiplantae; phylum Streptophyta; class Magnoliopsida; order Aquifoliales; family Aquifoliaceae; genus Ilex; species Ilex asprella. The sequence goes on from CM042186.1 coordinate 15,990,644, forward strand.
ATTCTGAGGGAATTGTCAAGTTAAAAATATTCTTGCAAGATCGATTTTATATTGAGATGACTCGATCTAAACAGAGCATTTGTTTATTCAAAAGAAATATGTACTTGACATGCTAGAGGAAGCAAGTTTGCTAGGTGGCAGACTATTGATGTTCCTATGGATCCGAATCAAAAAATTTTAATGGATGATGGTGCACTGTTTGAAAATCTGGGTTGGTATCGCAGATTGATTGGGAAGCTTAATTATCTCACTATTACTTGACCGGATATTTTTTATGCAGTCAGTGTAGTAAGTCAGTTTATGGGGTGTCCTAGAGTACCACATTGAGAGGCAGCTATTCGTATTCTGCGATATCTCAAACATGCACCAGGACTTGGATTGTTATATCGAGCTAATCGACATCTTAGAGTGGAAGGTTTTTCAGATGTTGATTGGGCTGGCTCTCCTTCTGATCGAAGATCCACCACTGGTTATTGTACTTTCTTAGGAGGTAACGTTGTCTCATGGAAAAGTAAGAAACAATCCGTGGTAGCAAGATCTAATGCTGAGGCTGAGTATAGGGCAATGACGCATATGACGAGTGAGTTGATTTGACTACTACACTTTCTCCAAAAAATTGGGTTTCCAGTTCAACTTTCTTTATAATTGTTCTATGACAACCAGAGAGCTATCCATATCACTGTCAATCCGGTGTTTCATGAGAGAACCAAACATATGGAGGTTGATTGTCATTTTATTCAGGACAAGATAGTAGCTGGGGAGATTACAACTCCATTTGTGAAATTTGAAGATCAACTTGCACATATGTTTACCAAAGCATTGAGTCGTACACGTCTTACAACGATTTCTTCTAAGCTTGAATTATATGATATATATAGTCCAGCTTGAGGGGGAGTGTTAAGAATATTATGTTTGTATGTGCAAATTGTTAATAGTAAGAGGGGGTATGTGTAATTCTTATTATTGTAAGTTCACTATAAATACAAGTGATGTATGAGAGCTAGGTTAAGTTTTAACCTCTCTCTGTTTCTCTCTGATATTGTGTTAATTCTCTAAACTTAAAAAGAAACAAGAAAGAAAGGGACAAATACAAGATCAAGAGGGATCTTCACCTTGAAGTTGGGCAAATCTTCTTGTTCTTCACACAACACTAAGGAAGAAGAAGGTAAGGGTTTTCTTCTACTCTTGTTCATTGATGCTAATGGTTATATATATACATGTTTTGACTCTAAATCTTATATATATGGAATCATTGTTTCTTGATTGTTATTAAAAATCTTACCATATTTTGATGGTAGTTATAGCTTGATAGCCATAAAACCTTTGTTCTTGACATCCAAACTCAGTTTTTCAAGAAGTATGGATTTTTCTACTTGACATCCCTTTGTTCTTGATTTCAAGACTTGATATAATTTGTTTTTGATTTCAAAACTTGATATCCCTTTGTTCTTGATTTCAAGACTTGATATTCATTTGTTCTTAATATAAAAACTTGATATCCTTTTGTTCTTGATTAAAAAAAAACTCTAGTATTTTATTTGGAACAATAAAATTATATCTTTTGATGATTTCTTGTTAATTTTTTTGAGTTGTTATATTGAAAAAATACCTATGAAATTGAGAATTTTTGAGATACTTGTAATTTGAGAAATTAGTTAGTATTGTATCTCTTGTGTGGATGTTTGGATGAATATGGGTGACTATTGACCGGATATCGTAGAGTGGGTAGATGTGTTTCTTACTCCGTGCAGGTTTGAATTTTTCTTACCACTCATAGTGGGGTTGGTGCCTTGCGAGGACCAAACCACTATCGCTCATGTGGAATCGAGGCTGAGGGTTAGTATACTATTCCTGGGTTGGATTCATCACTACCGATGCGTCGGTATATGCCCTTCCTAAAATTGTATATCCTTGCGAGAATTAGGTGTGTGTGTGTGGGCCAAGATATTCTCAGTGTGTGTATTCATGTGATGTCTTACATCATATCTGAGATACAAGTACAAATACAACTACAAGTTGTGGTTCGAGATACATTGTGGGTAGCGGTACAAATTGTGTGTTATTGTTTATTATTGTGAAAAATGGTTTATTACATGAGCTTATTGAAAATAGCTTATTGTTGGAAATTGATTTTACTTCTTCAGTTACTTTATTGATATTGTTTAAACTTGAGATCGGTTTAACTGTCACTGTTTTCTTTCAAAAGTGGTATATGATATTGGTAAAATGAGACCGACTTGTTTTATATGTTTTCAAAACCTGTTCGAGTTTGAAAGGATTTTTCTACTGAGCTTAGTGCTCACCCCTACAAACTATATTTATTCTCAGATTTCGATTTAAAGGAAGAGCTCGGAGTCGATGAGCGAGTAGCTTGAGAAGCTCAATTGGATGGAAGTGTGGATCCCAAGAAAAATGTATAGAGTTGCTCTCTTTATGTCCTAGATTAGGAGATGCATTTTGAAACAATGTATGAATGATATTATGTTTATTTTGCTGCAAGATAATACTTGATTTTTGTGATGTAAATGTCATGGTTTGGCATATTCTTTTGGATGATGCTATAGATATTATGTATAATGAATGATTTTTTTATTTACGAATTTTATTAGTTGCTCTCATGATGTGAATGGTTTGAGATAGTAATTGATTAGCACACAATTTTGTTTATTCTAAAATGCTAATCAACTCATTTTGTTTTCTTTTGAGTTTTAAATGATGCAAAGTATAAGAATTGAAGTTCCAATGCCATGTGGTTGTATTTGCAGTTGAATGGAGACAATCATTGCTTTGAAGACCCTCTCACACCCCTTGGAGTGAAAGGAATTGAAGAGATAGTGTGAGGATGGCTCGGGAGCAAAGGAATCAAGAGCTGCAGATAAGGAAGCAGAATGGTACCGGTACCCGGTACCGGTACCACGTTCCTGACATGCCCAAATTTCACATATCTGCTCA
>CM042186.1:16002581-16030803 GCA_023539305.1 Ilex asprella
GAAGATTATAGATGGGTTGGGGAAGACAAACATTATTTTTCATACGTTTGGACGATAGACTTGCATTTGGATGCACTCATTAAGACGGTGCAGAGTCCCAAGGGTTATGTCTTTGCATCTGTGACGGTTGAATGCTTGAAAGAGGCGTGTCCAGATGGGATAACTGCATCCGGACAGTCTTGGCTTTTGGGTTTCCCAACAACCAACTTGCGTCAAAAAGGATAAGAGCGTCCAGATAGTCCAAAGTCTCTAAATTATTTTATTTAGAAAAACGGCATTTGGATGGGGTTAGTGTGTCTGGATGGTCTTGACTCTAGAATTGTTCCTTTTGATCAACTTTAGAGAACCAAGCAATAATATGCTTGTTATGATATGTCATTGGTTTGAAACTTTGTGAAAACAATGAGGATAATATTTTGAATACATGTTGAGTACATAATATTGCATATTTTATGTCTCAAACTATTCATTTTACCTTTGTTTATTTGTTATATTATTGTTTTAGTTGAGTTTGTGATTTAAGAGGAATTTTTGTGTTTGAAGGTAACCTTATGTAAATATGATATTTTATATTCATTGTAATGTATTGGAGGACTTAGGTAGTGAGCTGGGCTAGTCAGAGATGGAATCAGGAGCATTGCCGTTCAAATTCAAAAAAAGACTAGTTGTACCAATAGATTTTCCACAGGTTCATCAGGTGGCAGACAACAGACCTACCAATAATACTGAAGTGCTACCGATTAATCTGAGAACAAAAACTATTCTACCAGTAGGTTCCTAAGGTTTTACCAGTTCAACTAAAATAGAAGAAGTTCTATCGTTTCATCATTAATGTTCTACCGGTAGGTCGTGACTAGAAACTTTTCTATCGGTTTGTTTAAAGTTGTTCTACTGGTTCATCAGTGTTGTATTTCGATAAGGACTCTTGCTGTCAGGCACTTGTCAACAACTCTTCAGGCCATCTATTTAAAATCTTATTGGAGGAAAATTAAATGTTTTATTGATTAGATAGAACTCTTCTTATTTGTCCAACCCTTTTATAAATAGGATTGGAGGAGGAAGGAAGGGAGGATGCCCTAGGCTTTGATGTTCTTCCTCATAGGCATTGCTAACTTGATCTGAAATGTGTACACCCAAGTGCAGGCGGTCAAGTTACATAATAATCCGGTTTAAGTCCAGAGTCGAATCCACAGGGAACTTGCTGTGTTGGTGTTTCAAAGTAAGCAGTGGTGGAGACCAATTGATTGTAATCTTTGAGATTTAAAGTTTGTGAGATGTGGTTGGTTTCCTGAACAGAATATTGAATTCTTTTCAATATATTTTTTTTCTTAATGAGGATCAACAGTGGTTCTCTACCTACCCCCTTGGGTGACTCGAACTCACGACCTGACGGTTGTAGGAGAAGTATTTTACCACACGAGCTGCGCTTCGTTGTCACTCTTTAGTTCGAGGATTAGGATATGTAGTCAATTATCCGGTTTATTATATTTATGCTTGATAACTCAATTAACTCTCGTGTCAACATCAAGTTAATCAGAAGATAAAGATGGATTGTGATTCTATTCTTTAAATGAAGCACAATAATGGGGATGATTAAAGTGTAGTCATGAAGATCTAGTCAGGGTACTTGCCTTGAAACGAGGAGTCTTTCCATGCAAGAGTCATCCGTGTCATAGAAAGACTCTCTATTATACAAAGTACTTTAACTTTGCTAGATGCAATCAATCATTCAATAAGCAAGGAGATATAAACGTTAAGCATTAGAACAAAGTATAAATATAACTTTCAGATAATGTATGCATGCCCTTCACCTCTTACTAAAGAGTGAATGAGAAACTACTCACTCTTTATTGCTTTGGTAAAACTAGAAAAGTGAATGATACTCATCCTTCCAAGTAGAGGAACTCCGAGGTTGATCTTCAATGAAGAATGAGTGAATCACATCTCACCCTTCTCGGCTTTGGTAAAACTCTAGAAAAGTGAAAGAGTTTCACTCCTCTAAGAAGAGGATGCTCAAGCTATGGAAGTGAAAGAAAGTAAAAGAAAGCTAGATCTTCAACAAAGAATAAGTGACTCACATTCTACCCTTCACGGCTTTGGTAAAGCTCTAGAAAAGTGAAAGAGTTTAACTCCTCTAAGAAGAAGATGCTCAAGCCATGAAAGTGAAAGAAAGTAAGAGAAAGATAGTTATTTTTGGTGGGTTACTTCCACTACCAAAAATAAAGCTATCTCTCTTCATATATGTAAATGAAAGCAAGTGGAAAAAAAATTATAAGTAAGTAAAGGAACTAGAACATAAATGTAAAGACTTGAAGTAAATAAAGGAACTAGAACATAAATGTAAAGACTTGAAGTAAATAAAGGAATTAGAACATAAATGTAAAGACTTGAAGTAAATAAAGGAACTAGAACATAAATGTAAAGAATTGAAATAAATGAAGGAAACTACAATGTATGTAAAGACTACAAGTTATCAAGAAGCTCTTAGATTTTCTACCAGATCTAGCTCTCCTACAAGCTCCCAAAATGGGAGTATTTATAGACAAGGAAAGGGGGGTAAAACAATGAGGTGAAAAGTACAGCTGTCCAAGTTCAACAACTAATCTGCAGGCTGTCTATATGATCGTTCGAACGTTGGATGGACGTTCGAACGTGGAACCAAAAGTCTTCAGTCTACAGAGTCTTCAGTCTTCACTACAACATGCCATGTCTCATCAGTGTACTCTTGTCACAGATCACAAGGACGTTCGAACGTTATTTGGCGTTCGAACGTGGTACTGTTCTTCAAACGTTGTACTACAGGTACTGCACTTCAAAGTCTTGATCTTCTTCACTGCAACACACCATGTCTTCAGTCTGGTTTTGTCAGTGTACCAGTGGGCGTTCGAACGTTGGTCCTTTGTTCCTCAGGACTTTGGCTCTTGGCTGCAACACATTCTGTCTCAGTGGCTTGGCTCTTATGGACGTTCGAACGTTGAATGGCGTTCGAACATGACTTCTTTGTTCCAAGCTTTTCCAATTTGTTCCCTGATGTGTTAGTATTACGTCATATTGTGATATTTGTTTACTTGAGTTCTTGTTCAGTTTAGGATCTGAAACATCATCACTTGAACTCCATCAAAGTATAATTAGCCCCAAAAGGGCACAATATTATGCTACATTTGAGTACTAATCAACTGCAACACTGCTTCTTCTTCTTGCTTCGTTCTACTTAGGATTACAAACAAGTTTTATTATCTTTATTTTGTTATTTACTTTAACAATTCTATTTACTTTCAATTGATTGTTCGTTGTAATTGCTCTAAATTCTAGTTTTCAATATATATTTATTTTAATTCAACCTTTTTTTCATTAAAGTATAATATCTTCCTTTAGTACTTTTTCTCTTATTTTTAACATGAGTGAATAGAGTAGTTTTGGGATATCAGAGGATGGAATATCATCCATAAGTGGGTAGTTTCAACCTAACTGGGGTTTCAAAGTTTTAAGTTAATTTGTGGTTTAATTAATTGATTTTGAAAACATCACTAATTTGTTAATATCTTTGATTAGTCATAGACAATTGGTTTTGACATGGTTAAATCTTAGAGCCCCTGACCTTTGCTTAATCGTAGACAACTGGTTTTGGCACGATTAATTCTTAAAGTCTCTACAATCAATGTGATATAAATTCTTTCATAAATTAATTTTATCATTGAATTACATATTCTCTAAATTGTGATTCTTAATTGAATATCATCCATCTACCTTTTGGATGGTGCATTTCAGATTATCAGATGTCTGACTTCTTCGATCTAATTTTATCAGATCTGTCTTCTCGTTTGCCTTCTCAGACTCTACTAGCACTGGACTTTTCACCTACCCTGCAAAGGACAGACAACTGTCTCATCAATAAGGCAGCTGTAATTTTTTCCGTCTCCCAGGAACAGATCCCAAATAGGCTCTTTAGTTCTCCACCGATCATGGTGCCTTTTTCAGCTCCTCATCTTCTTCCAGCTCAAATAGCTCCCAAGCTAATCTGTCATCTCAAGACAACTGTTGCTTGTACCTCATATCCTCCCAGCTCAGAACAGTTACTGTCATTAACATTTTAGAGGCACATGCTTATTTTCTTTCATTTCATTATTCTGTAACTAAGCATTAAATCAATAAAACTACTATTTTATGAAAAAAAAATTGAATATCATCCGTCTAAGTAAGTTTGATTACAATCTTAGATGAGTAATAAATTAGGTTGGAATTATTACTCATTATTAGATAAAACCCTTCGATTATCCGATTTAGTTTAATATCACTTATTTGAATTATTAATTTCATAATTTCTTACTTTTAGTTTCACATCACCTATTAAATTTTTCAAGAGTCTTTCAAGCAGACGACCTCGGTAATCAACCGAGTTATTACAAGATACACTTCCTACGCTTGGAAAAAACATTTATATTTTACCACTTTGAGGGTCAAGCTTTTTAGCTCCATTGCTGGGGAAGCAAAATACGAATTTGAAGGTGATTTGGATTAACAATAAGAAAATATTATGATTATCATCACGAGCTCAAGTATGTTTTTTCGACGTTAATTATTTTTTAAGTTTTTATTTCTGTTATGTTTTTTCTTTTTATAGTTTTAGTTTTTGCATGTGGGCACGTGATCACACGAACTATAGACTTGTTAGACGTGACCGAAGACCTAATTTAGACATGGACGTAGTGAATAATGATGACCCACTAGAGCAAAGAAATAGAAGAAATAATTTTCCACTCGTTCCTCCGCTGAATCAAGGCAATGGTGTAAATAATCTCCCAGCTAATCCTGTTGTATGAACAATAAAAGAATATTTATAACGTATGCGAATCTCTGCACCATCTTGCATACAGTTGTCGATGTAGGCACATTCTTTTATAGTAAAACCAGGAATGTTCCAACTATTTCCCCAATTTCAAGGTGTGGGTAAGGAAAACTCATACCTCCATATCAAGGAATTTAAGAAAAGTGGTTAGTACATTCCCTGAAAAAAATGTGCAAGAAGAGGTTACACGAATAAAATTGTTCCCATTTTCACGTAAAGATAAGACAAAGTTTTGGCTAAACTTGTTGAAACCCTGTACAATTGCTACATGGCCTAATTTACAAAAAAATAGTTTTTAAAGAATTTTTGTCTAGTTCGTAGAACTACTGCTTTGAAGAAACAAATTCAACTTTTTATGAAAAACAAATAAATAGTTCTATGACTGTTGGGAAATGTTTAAAGACCTATTAATGTAAGACCCCGTACTAGAATTAAATAAAAATAATATCATCTTTAATATTTGTCCTATGATGAATAAAAAGATTTTATAAACTTTAAATCGTTTTTGAAAGATTGATCATGAAGTTTGAATTTCAGATGAATTGACTTTTGGGTCACACTTAGTTTCGAAGGCGTTTAAGTTTGGGCATGGTAGTTAGGTAAGTTTTTAAATATTTTTAGGCCAAAATAAGATTTTTATTAAATCAAAAAGGTCAAGAAACCTTGTGAGAGGTAATATGGGGTGTATTATAAGTTAGGAAATATTCCGGACTTTAAATGCATTTTAGAAAGAATTCGGATAGGAAGAAATTTGACACTAACTTAGTATTTTAGCCATAAATATTTACTCCTAACTCTAATTGAACTGATTTTTGAACTTTAAAAACTAGACTTCAAGGGCTACAAAAAGTCTTTCACAAAAATTTCCTAAATCAACTTCTAAATAGGTGAAAACTACTCCGAAAGTCAGGATAGAAAGTTGGCACCTTACGGATGGCCCAGGAACTGTCCAAATGGTATTCCTTACCCTAAAATCTTATTCTTTATCCAAAACAGTGAATTTGCACCATCCAAACTCCCAAGCACCATTCAGACGCTACCCTAAAAATAGCCCTGCTTAGTTTTAGGGTTTTTCTCCGTTTTTCACCATATAAATACCATAAGGATGTTCCTTTAGCCCTATTTCATCAATTCTTAACCCTAGAGAATCTTAGAGAGCAAGAGAGAAAAGGAGAAAACAAAAGATACAAAAAATATTCTCACGTTGAAAATGATTTAAATATGCTAGGGCTATCTTCAAACATCAGATTGAGGTAAAAGATTCTTCTCAAGTTCTTTTATTGAGACTTAGGGTATAATTATGTATGTTTTAAATCTTTTAGATTATTATATGTTAAATAATATTTCGTTCTTGGTTTCTTTTGATTTACATATTGTTCGTTCTTGATTCTTTTTGAAGTAACATATGGTTTTCAAAGACATACATGTCTTGTACGCAAGAAACATTGTTCTTGAATTTTTAAAACTCTAGTTTTTCCAAAATACATGTTCTATTGTGAAATTCAAATGGATTCTTGATTTCTAAATTCCTATTGTTGACTAAATTTGATTTTCAATTAACTACTTGTTCTTGTTCCAAGAAATTGTGATTTTTTTGGCAAAATCCTAGAATTTTGATATCAAAATTGTGAAGATTTTCTTGATATTATCTCTTGCATATATTAATTCTTTTATTACTATAGTATATTGAGAATTGTGCACTTGTGATACTTGCTTGAATTATTAATGAAAGTTGTGATTGTTCAAGATTGTAGTTGTTAAGAACGTTGTGGCTTCATCTCTTGTAAGATTTGAGTGTGATGGATTTAAATTACTTTCAAGAGCTGCCATAGAGTGTTAGAGGTTAGTCTATCTCAGTGGGGGTGAGATGGTTGCTTAACACCTGTAGTGGATTATTGTTGGTAAGAGCAATCATTATTGTTCACGTAAGTTCGAGACTGATGGATGTAACGCCCCAAAATATACCTTGGACGGCATTACAATCTAAAACCATTCACATCATGAAAGCGACTAATAAAATTCATCAATAAAGAAAATTTCGTTCATCACATACAAAATCTATAACATCGTCCCCTAAAAGAATATGCCAAACCATGACAATAACATGTAAAAGAATTATACATAATCTTGTAGCGGAATCACAAAAATAATGTTTGTAAACCACCACAGGTTTATAGTAACATAATGATAAATTTTTTTAGTAATTTAATATATGTAATGGTGTAGGAATGAACCATATAGATTATAACTGTAGTAAATGCTAATATTGTAAATATTAGTTAAAAACTTAGTTTTAACTTGTGAATATATGAAATAGTTTGTAATAGAACTTAGACCAACTATGTTTGATGTACAATTGTATGTTGTATAACTTCAGGTTGGTTTTGAAAGGGTTTGGAAAGGATTCGAAATGAAAAATAGAGAAAATAGGCAAAACTGGACAAACCGTACCGATACTGTATACCGATACCCCGAGGTCCAGAGAGATTGTCGTACCGGTACTGTATTGATTAATCCTAATTAATGCATGATTTAATTAAGTTAATAGGTCAATTGTGTTAGTTAAACAAAGTAAAACTAATCAAAATTAACTTATTAAGATTAGTGTGTGAATTAGGGATAATGAATTAATCGTTGTTCTTTTCAGGGTTTAATGCGTCAAAGTTACAAACTACCAGGGAGCCAATTGTGACAAAGCTACAAATTCTAGGATGAAAATTATTAAAGCTCTAAACACAAAAAGATTAAAGTACTCCAAATGTCATCTTTTGGAAGCTTGTGAATGACAACTTTTGGAAGTTTGTGAGTGACAACTTTTGAAAACTTGTGAATGTCATCCCTTGGGGGTTTGTAAAGGCTTTGCCTATAAATACCACCCCTTTGTGGCTTGTAAAGAACAAAATTTTTGCTAGACCTCTTGGTTGTGAAAATCCCTCCAAGTTGTTATTGTTTTCTTTGTATGATTGCTAGCTTTTCTTTTGGTTGTAGAAAACCCTCCAAGTTTGTATTACTTTCTTTGTATTATTGTTTTCTTTTATGATATTATCATCTCTTGGTTTTGGAATACCCATCAAGTAGTATTACTTTTTTTTATTATTTTATCATCTCTTGATTCTGGAATACCAGCCAAGTAATTATTGCTTTCTTTTAATTTAAGTCTTGTTTTATTTTACTTCCATTGTTGGAGCTTCCTTCTTCCCTTAGAGGAATGAAATTCTTCCACTTTTCTAGATCTTTACTAAAGCCGTGAAGGGTGGAACATGATTTACTCATTATTTGTCGAAGATCGTTTATATTGATGCATTTCGTTTATGCTTAGTTCTAACCTTTATTTCTTCATAATGTCTTCCCAAATCATTGTTTTCTTTACTTTAACCATGAGTAGCTAACCTTTTAGTTGGCTAATCCAAGGGAGACCTCCTCTTGGGTATGTCATTTCAACTCATTGTCTTTCCTCCTCTCGGTCTACGATGGTTCAGTTTGACTGGGTTAGGAGTGGATGTGGTTATGAGTCTTTGATATCCCGTAGGTCTGGTCACGGGTTATGCTTGGATCTTCATCATCTCGTCCCTAGCTTCCCACGAATCAATCGTTCATCTATGCACCATTGGAGGAAGGTTTCGAGTTGAATTGAGATTCCTATTGAAATGACCTCTTTTGATTAGCCAACACTTGGTTTCATTTCATTACCACAACACAAACCACCACCAAATTTCAAAACAAAATAATTTTACAATTTTTTTTAATAAAAATCACCTTCATGATGGTTCACTTCCTTCCCTGAGGAGACGACCTTGGAATACTTTTTCAAATAAAACACGACACTCAAAAGACTCCTTGCGCTTGAGAAGTACTTTTGTTCACACACACACACACACATTTCATTCATCCCATTTCATTTTCTCCTTGCCCTTTCTTTTGACATCGTCCTAAGGGATAGTGACACTCCCCCTCACACATACATCATACATATATTGAGGGAGATGTTAGTAAGTTAGGAACAACAATAAAATAACTCAAGCATGTATCATACCAGTACTATGTACCGGTCTTGCCGAAAGAAATCTGATCTTTTAAAGTTACAATTTGGGGTCCATTTTTGCTCTATAAATACATTAAGACGCCTCTTTTAAGATCATTTTAGCGTGTCTAACCCCAGAAAGCCTTAGAGAGGAAGAGAAAAATACAAGATCAATAGGGATTTACACTTCAAAGAAGGTCAAACCTTCATCTTTTTCACAAAACTAAGGAACCAAGGTAGGAGTTTTCTTCCATCTTTGTTCGTTGAGGTTAGGGTTTATATATATGTATGTTTTGCTCCTAAATCTTATATATATATGCTATGAAATGTTTGTTTATTGCTATTCTCTCAAAGACTGCAAAATTTTCTACAAAACTATGATTGAATAACCATTAAACTTTATTTTCTTGTCTCAAACTCTAGTTTTCAAGAGGAATAGACTTTTCTCTTGATTCTTCCTTTTTTCTTGATTTCAAAACCTTAACACTTTATATTGAACAATAAAATGGTATTTTTAAATGATCTCTTGTCCACTTTTCTTGAAATTACACCATTGGACAAATATCTATGAAATTGGTAGTTTTTGTAATTGCTTGTAAATTGAGATAATTTATGAGTATTTACATCTCTTGTATAGTTTGTTGTGATGAACTTGAATTATCCTCGAGAAACTGTCGTAGAGTGTTAGAGGTTAGTCTATTCCAATGGGGGTGAGATGGTTTTCTAACACTTGTAGTGGGTTGTTGTTTGAGAACGCAACCACTATTGTTCACGAAAATTGAGAAAAATGGTTAGTATACTAGTTCCTTTGGAGGATTCGTCAATGTCATAGGGATGGTACACACCCTTCCTAAAATGGTTTATGATTTGTTTGTGATGGGTGAACGAGATAGAGCCGTTGCGTAGATTCCTGAAAAGCGACCAACATACCTGAGATATAGATACATTTGGGAATATGAATTTATATGTGAGTTTATTGATGATGGTTTATTATGACTAATGGTAAATGATTTCTACAAAAATTTGTTGGAAGTATGGGATTCCACCAAAATTTGTTGGAAATAGTTTATCATTGGAAATGACTTATTATTTGTAACTTCGTTTTACTCTTCATTTAATTTATTGTTATTGTGTTAACTTTAGATCTATTTAAATGTCACTGATTTATTTCAAAGTTATATACAATATTTTGTAAAATGAGACCAAACCGTTTTATATGTTTCAAAACCTTGTTCGAGTTTGAGAGGAGTGTGGCTACAGATCTTAGTGCTCACCCCTACATACAATACATTTTTTCAGAGTTCATGCTAGATGAGGAGGTTGGAGTTGAGGGTTTGGTGCATTGGGAAGCTCCGCTAGACAGGCACGTGGATTCCGAGGTGGATGCTTAGAGTTAAACTCTTTTATGTACTAGACTAGGAGAATTCCTTTTTGAGACCATGTGAGCTCTAACCTTTTGTTATTCCTCTGTAAGTTAACTTTGATTCTTTTGGGATGTAATTGTCATATCATGACATATTTCTTTTGGATGTAATGGTCATAACTTGGTGTATTCTTATAGGATAAAGTTGTGAATATTACAAATGATGAATAAAATTGACTTATTGATGGATTTTATTAGTTGCTCTCATGATGTGGATGGTTTTTAGTTTGTAATGTCGTTCAAGGTAGGTTTTGGGGCGTTACAAGTTTTGGTATCAGAATTTAGGCTTTAGGTCTTACATGGGAGCTATAGGTTATGAATTACCACTAGGGAGGTAGGATTAGGTTAAATGAAATTGTTGATTAAAATCTTATTCAAGCATTATGCTTAAATCAAGACATCCTAACTATGTCTTGCCCATCAAGAAACTAAATTGTAAAGTGATGTGCAGGATGGACGGCGGATGAGGACATAGGCGTGGTCGTGGAGGTCAAACAAATCCAGCACTATCACCACCACCACCACCCGATGCCATGAACGGCATATACCAATGCTTATGAGAGCTAACCACTTTGGTATAACACCAGAATGAGAACAACAACCACAATGGTGGGGCTCATCCATTAGCCCAAGTACCGGGCAACAGAGATGGTAACCAAAGGATGGTAGTTCTTTGAAAATTTTTGAGGCAACACCCGCCTACCTTCCAAGGAAGCTCTAACTCCTTAGATGTAGATAAATAGATCCGCCGGGTGAAGAAGATATGTGACAGCATGAGGATAGCCAAGGATCTTCGGGTCGGCTTGGCTACTTATCTGTTAGAGGGGAAGGTCGACCATTAGTGGGACTCAATGAAAAGAAGAATGAATACGGATGCTCTCACTTGGGAGGAGTTTGACCAAATATTCTAAGATAAATACTTTACTAGATCAGTCAGGGATAAGATGAGCACCGATTTTCTCACTCTCCGATAGAGAGTCATGACGATAGTCGAATATGAGAGGAAGTTTGAGGTGTTATCTCGCTATGCCACAGATTTTATATCCACGAAGGCTAAGAGGGCCAAACGATTTGAGCAGAGCTTGAGGCCAACCATCAGGGAGAAGCTAGTGACTCTTAAGATTCGAGACTATGGGAATTTTGTGGATAGAGCTGCACTAGTGGAGAGAGACACATAAGATAATCAGATGCGACAAAACTACATGAGGGGAGATCCGATTCAGACCGGTGCTAGCAACAGTGGAGTACAAAGAGCGACACCTTATCGTCACCCAGATCAAGTAGTGGGACAGAGACCTTAGATAGCTCGAGGAGTGTGAGACATACCAGGGAGAACAGACACTAACCCCCCGCAATACTTCACATGTGGAGGGGTAGGGAACTGCAGAAACAACTACTCATCACTTCCACCAAAGGCCAACTAAGCGGCAGGACAAGTGGCTACAAATAAGTCACTACAGCAGTAGAGGCCGTTAGGACCCCAGTGGCGCCACTAAGGGAAGAGTATTTGCTTTGACCCAACCGAAGGAAGATACCTCCAATGCAGTTATGAAAGGTATTGTTCTTCTTTATAATTCTTGGTCCCAAATTTATTAGATCCCGGTGTGACTCATTCATTCATTCGTACTACCTATGCTCTTAGTTTGGGACTGGCTTTGAGAAACTAGAATATACTTTGCGTATTGATATGTCTACGGGAGAACGGTTGGATACTAGCTGGGTGTGTAGAGGTTGCGTGCTTCGAATTAGAGAGCAAGAATTAATTATAGATTTGGTTGCATTAGACATGAAGGGGTATGACGTTATATTTGGAATGAACTTGTTGTCCGCTTTTCGTGCAGTAATGGATTGTTTCCTCAAACGGATTTTATTTCAATTACCGGGAGGGGTAGTTTTCAACTTTGTCAATAATCAAAATTATGTCCATCCATTTCCTACTACGGGTAGTAGATTCTTGAAAGCTAAGGCGGGCGAACTATTTGAGTTTCTTAGTTAGTTTGATGGGAGATGATCGAGATAAATCTCCTATGGACGTGGTGTTGATAGTATTGAATTTTTTGGACGTCTTCGCTGACGAATTACCAGGGTTACCCCCACAAAGAGAGATTGAGTTCATGATGGATCTCTATCTGAGAACCAAACTCATATTCATTGCACCCTATAGAATGGCACCTTTGGAGTTGAAGGAGCTAAGAAAACAGTTGGATCATCTGTTGGCTATTGGATTTATCCATTTGAGTACTTTACCTTGCAGAGGCCCGGTCCTCTTTGTGAAAAAGCATAATGCAATGCTTCGGTTACGCACAGACAACCGAAGGTTGAATAGGGTGACAGTGAAGAATAAATATCCATTGCCACGAATAGATAACTTATTTGATTAGCTGAGGGGTTCTAAGTACTCCAAGATTGATCTTTGCATAGGGTATCATCAATTGTGGATCAAGGAGGAGGATATTCCTAAGACAGCTTTTCGTACCTTGTATGGTTATTTCGAGTATACGGTGATGTCGTTCAGATTGACTAATGCACAAACAGCCTTCATGAATTCAATGCCTAGGGTATTCCAGTTGTATCTAGATCAATTTTTTATTATGTTCATTGATGATATACTAATCTATTCACGAACATATGAGGAGCATGAACGCCATCTCACAATTGTGCTTCAGACATTGAGAGCACAAGTTATACGCTAAGAAGAGAAAATGCGAGTTCTGGATGAAGGAGGTAAAATTCCTTAGCCATGTTGTGTCGGAACAGGGTGTAGTTGTTGACCTCGCAAAGGTTGAAGCAGTAATGAAGTGGGAACCACCGAAGAATGTGACTGAAGTGCGTAATTTTCTAGGCTTAGCAGGCTACTACTGGAGGTTTGTGGAAGGATTCTACAAGCTAGCAATGCCGATGACACATCTTACGAAGAAGGGAGAAAAATTCTTGTGGACTCAAGAGTCTGAACGAGCTTTTCACACCTTGAAGGAAAAACTGACAAATGCTCTTGTCCTCATTATTCTAAACAGTAGAAAAAGATATGATGTGTACACCGATGCTTCGCTACGAGGCTTGGGATGTGTTCTAATGCAAGGATATAAGGTAGTTGCTTATGGCTCGTGGCAACTCAAGACTCATGAGCATAATTATTCCACTCACGACTTGGAGCTAGTTGTTGTGGTCTTTGCTCTTAAGTTGTGGAGGTGTTACTTGTATTGAGAGAAGTTTTAAGTATATTCGGATCATATGAGCCTCAAGTACATATTCACTCAGAAAGACTTAAATATTCGGCAAAGAACATGGATTGAGTATCTAAAAGACTACGATTTCACACTCAACTATCATCTGGGGAAGGCGAACGTAGTAGCAGATGCACTGAGTAGGAAGTCTCAAGGTATAATCAATTTTCTTGCAGTGAATAGGTGGTAGAGGATGGATGCCTTGGAGGAATTCGATGTATGGGTGGATAGATAGGAGGATCGACCATGCTTATTTAATCTCGTTGCCCAACCAATGCTTAGACAAAAGATCATAGAGTTGCAACAGTTAGACACCGAGTTGAAAGCTATCCGGGGTAGGTTGGAGAGGAATGAGAATGTTGATAATTGTTCGATAAAGGATGATAAGTTATGGTTTCGGGAAAGATTATGTGTACCCGAGAATGACCAAGTGAGGGAAGAAGTACTGGGCGAGTGCCATTGTTCAAAGTTCTCTATACATTCGGGTAGTACCAAGGTGTATAAAGAGATGAAGCGCCAGTATTGGTGGAGAGGAATAAAGCGAGATGTGGCTAAGTACATTTTAAAGTGCGAGGTGTGCCAACAGGTGAAGATCGAGAATCAAAAACCCAAAGGATTACTACAGTCCTTGCCTATTACAGAGTGGAAGTGGGATCACAACACATGGATTTCGTGTCGGGCTTTCCACGGACTTCAAGAGGGCAAAATACTGTATGGGTCATCGTTGATAGACTCACCAAGTCTGCTCACTTCTTGAGTATAAAGACCACCAACACTTTAGAGACCTTGAGCAAGCTGTATATACATGAGATTGTTAGATTGCATGGAGTTCCACTCTCTATTGTGTCGGATCGTGATTCTCATTTCGTGGCGCAATTTTGACAAAGTCTATAACGAGCTATGGGGACAGAGTTTCACTTCAGCACCGCCTTTTATCCCCAAAAGGATGGCCAATCCGAGAGGGTGATATAAATTTTAGAAGACATGTTACGAACTTGCGTGTTAGACTTCAAGGGAAGTTGGAGTGACCATTTACCATTGGTGGAATTTGCGTACAACAATAGTATTCAATCTAGCATTGGCATGGCATCGTATGAGGCATTGTATGGGAGACCATGCAGGTCTCCGACTTGTTGGTTGGAAGTTGAAAAAAGTAGTCTGTGTGGGCCAGAAATTGTTCGGGAGACTACAGAGAAAATTCAACTTATCCGAGCAAGACTATGCACGGTGCAAAATAGACAAAAAAACTATGCGGATAGAAGACAAAGGTCATTAGAATTCCAAGAGGGGGACTATGTGTTTCTCAAAGTGTCACCCAAGAAATGAGTATTTTGATTTGGAAGAAGGGGAAATTAGCTCCAATATATATAGGACGATTCGAAGTGATCAAGTTCATGGGAAAAGTGGCGTATCAACTTCGATTACCAGCTCAATTATCAGGCGTACATGACATGTTCCATGTTTCGAGGTTGAGAAAGTGTCAATCGGATGTGATGCATGTCTTAGATTTGGAGGATATTAAAGTTCAAGATAAAACAACATATGAAGAGCAACCGGTGAAGATTCTTGATATCAAGGAGAAGGTGTTTCGTAGCAAAGTCATCCGATTGGTGAAAGTCTTGTGACAATACCATGGAATGGAAGAAACTACTTGGGAACCGGAGCTGAAAATGTGTGAGAAGTACCCTCATTTGTTCGCTACTTGAGGTAAGTTTCGAGGACGAAACTTTCTTTAAGGGAGGTGGATTGTAGACTCCACAGGTTTATAGTAACAAAATGATAAAATTATTTAATAATTTAATATAAGTAATGGTGTAGGAATGAACCATATAGGTTATAACTGTAGTAAATGCTAATATTGTAAATATTAGTCAAAAACTTAGTTTTAGCTTGTGAATATATGAAATAGTTTGTAATAGAACTTAGACCAACTATGTTTGATGTGCAAATATATGTTGTATAAGTTTAGGTTGGTTTTGGAAGGTTTTGGAAAGGATTAGAAATGAAAAACAACAAAAATAGGCAAAACTGGACAAATCGTACCGGTACTATATACCGGTACCCCGAGGTCCAGAGAGTTTGTCGTACAGGTATAGTGTTCCAGTACTGTACTATACTGGTACTGCCGAAAGAAATCTGACATTTTAAAGTCGCGATTTGGGGTCCGTTTTCGTCCTATGAATAAATTAGGATGCCTCTTTTAGCCCCATTTTAGCGAGTCTAACCCTAGAAAACCTTAAAGAGGAAGAAAGGAAGAGAAAAACACAAGATCAAAAGGGATTTATACTTCAAAGAAGGCCAAACCTTCATCTTCTTCACAAAACTAATGAACCAAAGTAGGGGTTTTCTTCCATCCTTGTTTATTGAGGTTAGGGTTTATATATATACATGTTTTGCTCCTAAATCTTATATATATATGCTATGAAATGTTTGTTTCTTGCTATTCTCTCAAAGACTATAATGTTTTCAACAAAACTATGGTTGAATAACCATTAAATTTCATTTTCTTGTCTCAAACCCTAGTTTTCAAGAGGAATAGACTTTTCTCTTGATTCTTCCTTTCTTCTTGATTTCAAAACCTTTGGACTTTATAATGAACAACAAAATGGTATTGCTTGTAAATTGAGATAATTTGTGGGTATTTACATCTCTTGTATGGTTTGTTGTAATGGACTTGAATTACCCTCGAGAAACTATCGTAGAATGTTAAAAGTTAGTCTATTCTAGTAGGGGTGAGATGGTTTCCTAACATTTGTAGTGGGTTGTTATTCGGGAACGCAACCACTATTGTTCACGAAAGCCGAGAAAAAGGGTTAGTATACTAGTTCCTTGGGAGGATTCGTCAATGTCATTAGGATGGTACATGCCCTTCCTAAAATGGGTTGTGATTTGGTTGTGATGGGTGAATGATGTAGAGTCGTTGTGTAAATTCCTGAGAAACGACCAGCATACCTGAGATATAGATATATTTGCGAATATAAATTTATACATGAGTTTATTGATGATGGTTTATTATGACTAATGGTAAATGGTTTCTACAAGAATTTGTTGAAAGTATGAAATTCCACCAGAACTTGTTGGAAATGGTTTATCATTGGCACTGACTTATTATTTGTAACTTGGTTTTACTCTTCATTTAATTTATTGTTATTACGTTAACCTGAGATCTGTTTAAATGTCACTGTTTTATTTCAAAGTTATATACGATATTTTGTAAAATGAGACCAAACCGTTTTATATGTTTTAAAACCTTGTTCGAGTTTGGGAGAAATGTGGCTACAAAGCTTAGTGCTCACCCCCTACATACAATACATTTTTTCAGAGTACGTGCTAGATGAGGAGGTCGGAGTTGAGGGGCAGATGCATTGGGAAGCTCCGCTAGACGGACACGTGGATTCTGAGGTGGATGCTTAGAGTTAAACTCTCCTATGTACTAGACTAGGATAATTCCTTTTTGAGACCATGTGAGGTCTAATCTTTTGTTATTCTGCTGCAAGTTAACTTTGATTCTTTTGGGATGTAATTGTCATATCATGGCATATTTCTTTTAGATGTAATGGCCATAACTTGGTCTATTCTTGTAGGATAAGGTTGTGGATATTACGAATGATGAATGAAATTGAAACCAAATTCTCATATATATTGGTTCATCCCCGTTGCCATGTACATTGATTGTTTCTTAGGAATCTGCCCAACGATTATACCTAGTCCACCATCACAATCACAAACACTTTGAAAAAGGGCGCATACCGTTTCACACGACATTGACAAATCCTTCCCAAGAAAGGTATACCGTTGCTAGTTCGAACTTAAGTGAACAATAGTGCTTGCGTTCATAAACAACAGCCCACTACAAGTATAGGAAACCATCTCACCCTCACTGGGATAAACTAACCTCTATACTCTACGACATTTCTCGAAGGCAATTCAAGTCCATCACAATAACCATACAAATAAGGAAACCAAAATATTCTCAATTAACCAACCATTCCAAATTATTACCAAAATCTCTAATTTTTCTCATTTAGTTGTACAAAGAGCAATATAACAAAATGTAAAAGTGACCATCACCAATACCATTTTGTTGTTCAATATGAAACACTAAAATTTTGAAATCAAGAATAAAGCAGAAATCAAGAGAAAAACCCACTTATCTTGAAATATAGGGTTTTTAAGCAAGAAAAGTGATTTAAAAGTGATTCCACTATAGTTTTGTTGAAAATATGTTCATCTTTGCAAAAATATCAAGAATCAAGGAGTTCATAGCCTACATATAACATTTAGAGTCAAAAGATACTCATATAAGTAAACTCAAGCCTCAATGTAAGAGAATATGAAGAAACCCCTACCTTAATTCAAAGCTCAAAGCAAAGACCCAAGCCTTAAGAACCTCTTTTCTCTCTTTTCTTTTCCCCTTAATCTCCTCCTAGGGTTCTAAAATACTTGGGTGAGAGGGGAGTGAAGATATAAAAGAATATGGGTGGAGAATGGTGTTCTTGAGAAATTGAGGTTTTGATCTCTATAAAGTGTAAATCTCTCTTGATCTTTGTGTTTCTTTCTATCTCTTTCTTCTTCTCTAAGGCTATCTAGGGTTCTAAGAGGTTTGTGGTGAGAATGAGATGGAAGAATGGGACAAATGGGGCTTGAAGTAGTGTTTTAAAACACAAAAATCTCAAATTTTTAGTATTTCGGTAAACTTTAACTAAAGCGTACCGGTACGGTTTTGCTACTGAAGTTTGGCATACCGGTACATGTACCGGTACGGTTGGACTGACAATTTTTTGCTGCAACTTTCAGTGCAGTTTTTACCCATCTATAAGTTGAATTAGAAAATTTTTATAAAATACACTTTTGTAACCCTAGATGTCTACTATCCACTGTCCAAATTTCAGATCAAATGGACATCAAGATAAACAGTTATGGTCAAAATACTATGAAGTGTCCAAGATCCCTTTTTATTCAAATTCTCTCTAAAGTGTGCTTTCACTCCGGAATACTTCATAGCTTCTAATACACCACATATTACCTCTCTCAATGTTTTTCAATATTTTTGATTCAATGGAGACCTTAGTTTGACCTAAAAATATTTAGTTTTATGATTAATCCTAATACCCAAGTAATTGTTTACCGAAATTTTAAAATATGAGGGCTAAGTATATATTTAATTAATTGATCTGTTCGAGGCCCAACATACCACCATTGATACTCTATCATTGTCCATTTACAACAATTAAAGGATCAAATGCCTAGTCCAAAAGCTTGACAAACGAGTGTTAAAATTTCAGATTTTCACAAAGTGTACCGGTACGCGTACTGATACGACCTGCTTATTGGACATCGGCGTACCGGTACGTTTGTCCAGTTTTGCTTTTTGACCTATTTTTTATTTATAATCTATTCTAAACCCTTCCAAAACCAATCCAAACTTATACAACATACATTTATATATCAATTATAGTTGGTACAAGTTCTATTACATGCAAGAGTTTACACTCTCATGATGTGAATGATTTTTAGTTTGTAATACTGTCCAAGGTGGGTTTTAGGACATTACAATGTTAGACTTTACATTGCCTCAAAATAAATTTTCTAGTCTATCACAAAAGAGAATATAGTTTTACATGTCCACCTCGGGATCTAGGTTCCCCTTTATTGGAGCTTCCTAATATCCTGACTCGTCAGCTCTAAGCTCCTCCTCTAGTTTATAATCTGAAAAATATATTATATGTAGGGGTGAGCACTAAGCTCTGTAGTCACATTTCTTCCAAACTCGAACAAGGTTTAGAACATATAAAATAAGTCGGTATCTTTTCACAGATAGCATATATAGCTTTTGAAAGAAAATAGTGACTATTTATAAGATCTCAAATTTAAGCAAGAGCAACAATGAAATGAAAGAGTGAACCCAATTTTCAAATAGTAAATCATTCCGACATTTAACAATAAACAATAACCTCATGTATATTGGTTCATTCCCTTTATCATGTATGTTGGTTCATCCCCTTTATCATGTATGTTGATTCACCCCCTTTATCATGTATGTTGATTGCTTCTCAAGAATCTACCAACGATTCTACCTCGTTCACCCATCACAACCACACAATCTCACAAACTTTAGGAAGGGCGTATACCGTCTCCCACGGCATTGACGAATCCTTCCCAGGAAAGGTATATCATCCCTCAGCCTCTAATGTAAGTGAACAATAGTAGTTGCTCTCACAAATAACAATTCATTACAAGTGTTAGAAAATCATCTCACCCCACTGGGATAGACTAACCTCTAACACTCTACGACATCTTTCGAAGATAATTCAAGTCCGTCACAACAACCATACAAGAGAGGAAACCAAAATATTCTCAAGTTACAAGTAAATCCACAAATCTCCAAATTTCATATCCAAATCCACATTTCTTTTTTCAATGGGACAATTTAAGAATATGAGCAAGATATCATCAATGATATAATTTTTTTTGGTACTTAATCAAGCACTAGAGTTTTGAAATCAAGAACAAGTAAACATTAGGAAGAAAAATCCATATCTCTAAAAAACTAGAGTTTTTATGGCTGTCAAACCATAAACACCTTCAAAACATGGTGATATTTGTAAGAACTTCAAGAAACAAGTATTTCATAGCATAAATCTAAGATTTAGAAGCAAAACATACATATATATAAACCCTAACCTCAATGAACAAGAATGGAAGAAAACCCCTACCTTGCTTTTGTAGTTTAGAAAGAAATGTAGAATATTTGATCTTCTTGGAAGTATAAATCTGTCTTGATCTTGTGTTTTTCTCTTCATTTCTTCCTATCTAAGGTTTTCTAGGGTTAGAAGTGTTGGCTAAAGGAGGCGTCCTTATGTATTTATAGTGGAGGAAGGACCGACTGATTGCGACTTAAAAAGTTGTGGGTTTTACTGAGAGTACCGGTAAACAATACCGGTATGGTCTGTTCGAATTTGCCTTTTTTACTTGTTTTTTATTTCAAATCTTTCCAAAGTCAACCCAAACTTATACCAAATACTTTTGGACATCTAACATAGCTGATACAAGTTCCATTACAAACGATTTTCTTTATTTACCCAGATTTTTACAACGTTATCATTTCTACGGTTATAACCTATATGGTTCATTCCTACATCATTACATGTATTAAATTACTAAACATTCTTTTATCATTTTATTAATAGCAACATGTGAAGGTTTACATGTGGATGATATACCTTTCCTGAGAATGGATTCATCAATGTCGGGGAGATAGTATACGCCCTTCTGAAAGTGGTTTGTGATGCGCCCTGCAGGGAATGATTGAGATTGTTTGGTTTATGGTGGGTGAACGATATAAAATTGTTGTGTAGATTTCTAAGAAACAACCAGCATACATGAGAATGGAGATGAACCAACATAGATGATAATATGAGATGATGCTATTGAGTTAATTATTGATTGCTTTAATCACAACATGTTTATTTCTTTCATTGATTTATGGTATTTTCATACACTCTAGATCATTCTAACTACAATTTTTTTTACTTTCAAAACGGTATATATGTTATTTTCCACAAGAGACTTACCTTCTTTTTATTGTTTTAAACCTTGTTGGAATTTGAGAGGAGGTTTCCTACGGACTTTTACTCACCCCCTACAACACATTTATAGATTTTGGCAGAGAGGAGGATGTCGAATTAGGTGAGCCGGTCAACCTTGAGAATGGAGAGGGTTAGTATGAGGATTCTGAAGTGGAGGCTTAGAGATGCTTCGTCTTAGTCTTGATTATTTTATTTGAGAGATTTCTATGAAACAATGTTTCAACTAGTTTTCATTATTCCACTACTGCATAATATTTAATTTGAATTGTAAGTTGGAGAGGTTTTAATGTATTATTGGCTTTAGCATTTATTCTTTGTTAGGTGGATGAATGATTGATTGTTTTAATGGTTATTTTTAATTGCTCTCATGGTTTGATGGTTTGTAGATAGTAATGTCTTCTAGGGTAGATTTTGAGGCATTACAGTTGAACTCTGTTACACGTCATGGCTTTGAAACATGATATCTGATTAGTTTCTTCTATGAAGGAATTACCTCTGCACATTGTCAGTTCATTGACATGATGTGTAATATTCAATTTTTTAGTAAAGAGCTTGAAGAAGCTCTAGATTACTTTGATAACTTGGCAGAGAATACCCAATCATGGGATATATCTGATCTTGCCGAGAGATCGAAGTCATCTATTGCACCTCAGCTTATAGGGGGTGAAAAATTTGTTTTAAGTGATCAAGATGAGTTATTAGCCAAGATAACGCATCAATCGTGAAAAGTGGAAGGTTTAGAGGTGAAGAGAGTGAATGAGGTAGCCAATATACCTAGGGTTAAGGAGTCATGCTCAATTTGTGAGTTAGTCGAGCATTACATTAAGGAGTGTCCGACTACACCAGCTTTTAAAGAAGTGCTCCATGAACAAATGAATGTCTTTAATCAAGCTTGGCAATAATTCTCTCCATATTCTAATACATACAATTAAGGATGACATTCTCATCCTAAACTTTAGTTGGAGAAATGATACATCTGCTACACCTCCCTCACCTTTGTCGTATGTCCCACTTGTTTAATCTAACCAACCAAATATTTAATCCCGATCCGTCTACCAGTAACCAGTCTCCCATGCATGTACAAGGGTTTGTTCAAAACCCACCACAACAAAGGTTTGTCCCTTCCCTAGGGTCAACTTAATGTGCCTCCTTACTAGCCTCCACACAAACGAAGTTTAGGGGACATAATGCACCAGTTTATTTAGGGTCAAACAACCATCAACAATCAGAATGTCCAAGCTTTTAATGACATCAGAACCCAATTGACTAAGTTGACCAATACAATGGGTGTACGATTTATCAATTTTTGGGGTGCATTCACTTTTAGAATTTATTTACCATCTTTTGAGTTCACTTACAATATTTTGGGGGTGAAGCTTATCACTTTTGGTTAAAGCTTATCATATTTTAATTTTTTTTAATACGATACCGAAAAATAAAAATGGTACCATAATATTCCCCTACACAATAATATGCCCAGAATTGGATGAAAATTTTCTTAAATAATTGATTTTCGACTCTCTCTCCTGACGGAGGCCTTTTTGAAAACTAGAGCCTCCTCCCCCTTCTTTCTTTTTTGTTCTTTGTCTGTCTGTCTCTCTCTCTCTCAATTTCTCTTTAATCAAATATAATCATTCCAATGGTTTGACCATGCCCCATTTCATTATATTGTGTCTTTCTACACACAGAACATGGTTCACAGCTGCTAACAGTTTCTTACTTCACGCAAAACACGTGCAAGCAGACAGTCTACCGGAAGGATAATGCTATACTTACTAAATTTTTTTATCAAATCTCCATCCCAAATGATGTGATTCATTTTTTCACCATCAGATAAGTGAATTTCATTAATATTCAATGACGGAGATTGTGTTACAACATTTAGTATAAAAGATTTGGTAATTTTTTTTGGTAAACATAACATTTTCTCTATGCCAAACACACTGGAAAGTAACATCCTGTTCTTCGGTGGAAAAGTAATGGGCTTTGATGCTACAAAATTTAAAAGGTGTCACCTTGTTCTTCTGTGGGGTTTTTTATAACTTGAATAATACAATTAGGACCCAATTTGTTAATATAATTTGTTGATCTAATTTAAAATAATTATTGAATTAGTAACGAATTTCAACGAATGTTGGGGTTCACTATCAATCCAATGACTCTGAGTAATTAGGTCAAAGTAACAGTATAACTTTGTCCAGAATTCGTGCAACCATTTGATTAGTACGAATGATAAGAAAATAAATAAATAAAATCAAAATGCCCATTAAAAAGTTAACGTTAAAATATATATGGACCAACAGAATTAGGCCTATATTCATGGGGTGTGTTTTGATAATCTTACTAGACGATGGGACGCATGAGATAAATAACCATTAATGCTACGTCGATGAAGATTTTTGACCAAATTTTTCATCCTCGTAACATTACTGATAACTACTATACTCGTAGCGATTAATCGGCTGCCACGTGTTTGATATTTTTGCCCAGCATCTCCTTTAAATTTGAGCCGTCTTGCTGTAAAACTCAAAAATGAGAATGAGGTCATCTACTCTACTTGGTCTGCTTCTTTCTCTCTTGTTCTATTTTTTTGTTCTTTCTTACTTCTCTCAGCTATGCATTGGAGAATCAGAAGCTGAGCAAGCTATTAGATATGGGTACACAATCCGATCGGTTACCGTAGATTCCACTGTAGAGTCGTTAACTGCCAACCTTCAGGTCGTCAAGAATTCCTCTGTTTATGGGCCAGATATTCAACATCTCCACTTGATAGCAAGGTAATCTTCCGATAATGGATGTTCACAATGCTAAGGAAGGACTGCGGTATTGAACTCGGTACCTTAGCTAAACAGTTAAGAAATTTATGATTCAATCAGATTGAATAATGATTTAAAATTGTCAAAGTTCACAAATGTTGGAACTAATCATAAAATATTAGGATCGATCTTAATTCACCATATCGAGTCTTAATTTAATTCAATTGAACCATATAATACTGGAAAGGTGATTTCAGTCGATAATCTTTCCCTAGACGTTTGTGAGTATGGGGAAATCTACATTACCAATGGTCTTTGCTCCAAGCAAAATGGTGTCTGTTTTTTTAGGCAATGATGGATTGCTATTATAAGTCTCATCTTCATATTATATATCAATGTATTGAGGTTGGATGAACTTCAAAATCTCATTCCAGTTTTCTTGAATTTTTTTTTTTTAAATTGGTAAATTTTTCTCGATTTTAGATCATTAGCTCAGTTTTTGAATAACATAAATTCCTCATTAGTAAATAACTCTTAAAATTACTGAACTGTTCTATCTTTCTCTCTCATCATTTCCCCTTTTCCCTTCTCTCTCACTCTCTCTCCCCTCTAAATTTATATTTTTTTGTACATTAGAAAATTAAATAAACTAGATAGAGTTCCTTGTAAAAAGATATGCTAGTCGTATCAGCAATGAGATGAGACAGTTTCCAATCTGGGTTGTTTCTAGTTCCACAAAGGCTTTCAACTATTGTACTCCAAGGTTTGCATGGGTATCCACACACTGATTTGATTGTCTTGCATGAGTGTGAATGATAGGAATTATGGTTCTCTTCCATCAGGTGCTTGCAAATTGCTACGAGAGTCCTGTTAGGGTGCATTTCCTCCAGTTTAAGTATGAGGAGTCTAGCTGCCTCCAATGAGTCAGTCTCCACTATTACATGCCTTATCTTTCTTATTTTGATGAGTTTCCACCCTTTCAGTATCGTCTATAACTTTGATTGGATTCTTATTGGTCATTTAGTCTTTTATAAAAGCTTGAGATTTAGTTTCCTCAATCATCTCTGATGATTCCTTCCACTCGTCATAGATTACCTGTAGAACACCCATCCATGCTCAAGTTGTTCCCTCTAAAATTATATTTACTAAAAATTATAGCAACTAATTTATTAGAGAGTGTTTACAATTCCTCATCAAATAGTAGTTTTTTTTATTTAATTTTGAATTATTTAATAACAATGTATTAATCTCATCAAATTAAAACACTCTATGTGACTTATGTAACTACTCTCACAAAATTATTTTAAATTTAAATGTTTATCTTTCTTAATTTAACACAATACCAAGTAATTTTTCAATTATACTACCATCACGGTGGGGTGAGATTAGAGGTTGTAATAGGGGGGTGGAGATGACGGTGGAGGTAGGGATTGTAAGAATGCGATTGGAGAGATTAAAAATATCGTGAATGATATATATATATATATATATATGTGTGTGTGTGTGTGTGTGTGTGTGGAAGCTTGGGTGAAAGGACTATAATACTCTCTCAATATTTACGGTTTAAGCTAAAATAAAGTATATCGTATTGGGAATTTCATTGCTTATAGTTTTGCTATAGATATAATAAAAACAGACATGATTGTTGGTATGGTGATTAATTAATTTTAATTGAAATCTTTATCCATACATTCAAATTCAAAAAAGATAATATAATTAGAATTCACCATTCTCATACTCCATCTGTTATAATTGGAGAAGATTTTTTTTTTCTAAAAATGACTTAAAAGATTTGGAAAATATGAGAGAAAGTTCAAAGATCATCACAAGAAAAAAAATAGCTTTGATTGAAATCGTTCAAGGAGCCTTATCAAAATAAAATTACCAAAAAAAAAAAAGAAAAGCATTAACCAAGTAGATATATTGCATGGCTGGGGGCAATAGGAAGATTATTTTTCTCAGACTTTAACCATCTTGGTGAGTAAATTTTGCCAAAAGGACACATAATAATACAATTCCATTTCCATATTACTGTTTGTTTATTTATTTATCTACACGTTCAACTAAATTTTGTTCCTACTATTATCCTTTTCCTTAACTTTTTTTGTTTTGATAATTAAAAAAAAGTATGGGCAAAGGAGAAGGCCTATGGACCATCCCGATAAATCCTCATTAGTAGAATCATGAGGTTCTTAATTATGCTGTTATTTTTCTTGAGAACGAACCTAGCTAGACTAATATATCAGTCAACCACCGATTCTCCAACGTGAATTCTAAGACTTGAACCTCCAACTTAAAAATTCGAACCTCTAACAGGGTGAAAAATTGGCAAGACTATAACTTTTACCAAAAAAATTATAACTTTTAAAGTCAAGTTATAATTTTTTAATATATAAGTTATGATTACTTTTAAAATTCATATTATAACTTTTAATTGTTAAATTATAACTTTTGAAATATAAAATTACGATTGATTGAAATTATTCATAGTCGGTTATGAAATACTATAATCAACCAAGAATAAAATTTGGGTACGGTAGAATTACCTTACCCTTGGCATTGCCATATGACTTTTACGAGAGGTCAAAAAAATGTCGGTTTGAACGCTTAAAAGTTAAAGAACTAAAATTGAAATAATTAAATATTTAGAGGTATTTTGAAATTGTTATCATAATTTAGGAGTCATTAATAGTATTAATCCCGGCATTTCATAATTTTATGTAACCCCTTGGCCCGCACAGCTTTGACAAAGGTGATCATCTGAGAATCCGCATAACGGATGCTAACCACCGCCGGTGGGAAATCCCTCAATACATCCTCACTCGCCAACCACCCCTGGTGAACCGCCAACCAAATTCTGAAAACCACCAACCACCACCGGAAAACTACGTTCTCTCAGATCCCAACTCAGATCTCATTTTCACCCTCCACAACACCATCCCATTTGGCTTCACCGTCACCCGCCGCTCCTCTGGCGACACCCTCTTCGACACTTCACCGGACACTTCAAATCCCGACACATTCCTCATCTTCAAAGATCAATACCTCCAACTCTCCTCCTCACTACCACTCAACCGGGCCACCCTCTATGGCTTAGGAGAGCACACTAAGAAGTCCTTCAAGCTGACCTATCCTCAGACGCTAACCTTGTGGAATGCCGACATTGCAAGTTCCAATGTTGACGTCAATCTATACGGGTCATACCCATTTTACATTGACGTCAGGACGCAGGATTCTGACGGCAGAGTGCCGACGGGAACCACCCACGGTGTGTTGTTGTTCAACAGCAATGGCATGGACATTGTGTACACTGGTGATAGAATCACTTATAAGGTTATTGGTGGTATTCTTGATTTGAATTTCTTTGCTGGACCGTCCCCAACCATGGTTATGGATCAATATACCGAGCTCATTGGCCGGCCAGCTCCTATGCCATACTGGTCCTTTGGTAAGTTCTATTGTTCTTAATTTGTTGGTGCATTTACTTTTTTGTATCTATTGATGCTATGCTTTATATTTGGTGCTTGTTTTTCCAAATTTTGCCAATTTCGATTCAGTGAATAAATTTATTTCAGGGGTTCCTATCGATCTTATTGACTATTAGGAAGACCAAGAAAATTTGATCAGATTGATTGAACATAATTTTTTATTGGATCTACATCTTTAGATCATTAGTGTTATAATGAACAATCAAAAATTACAATTTTGAACAATCAATCTATAACACATCCACAGAATGGTGAAAAGAAGCCAAATGAGGGCATAGGAGAATTCCTAACTCTTACAATGAACAATCAACCATTACGATTTTGAGCAATGTATATAATATAATAGGTGAGAGAACACCCCAAAAAAAGAAGGAAGGGAAGTCTAAATGAGGGCAGAATAGAACTTCCAAATAAGGGGACATGAGAATGGCAAAGATTGATCCCTTGATCTGCCGTAACACGTTTCCTATCTAGGTAATTGAGCACAACGGAAAATAACAAAATTTGAAAACAAGAGAATCAGAATCCAATTAAACATCACTGTGTTGTTTTGATTTGCATAGTTGTACCAAAATAATGTTTTCTATCCCCCATGCATTGTCTTTCTTTATGGGTGTAGGATTTCACCAATGTCGATGGGGTTACAAGAATGTCAAAGATCTTGAGGGAGTGGTTGCTCATTATGCCCAAGCTGGAATCCCTTTAGAAGTTATGTGGTCAGATATTGACTATATGGACGGCTATAAGGATTTCACGCTGGACCCCATTAACTTCCCCTTGGACAAGATGACGAAATTTGTTGATACACTTCACCAAAATGGACAGAAATATGTGCTTATCTTAGATCCTGGTAAGACCATAGAACTGTTCATCTT
>CM042186.1:16036745-16060133 GCA_023539305.1 Ilex asprella
GGGGCCTACTTGTGGCCTTATTTCAAGATTTTGTAAAACCTTTGTTATAAATGGCTTTTGGCATGTGGATTATGCAAATAATCGTGATAGAGTTTGTATAAATAATGTATAATGTATAAAAACTTCATTATATATGTTTGAAATGAATTTGGATTGGTTTTGGATGGATTGGAAATGGATTGGGATTGAAACAGCAGGTTTTGAGGCATTCTGAAACTGGAGTTACGTTCGAACGTTAGTGACGTTCGAATATAAACCAGCATTTTGCATTAGTAACGTTCGAACGTCAGTCACTTTCGAACGTTGGGAGCTTGCAGTACTTTGGGTTTTCCTTCAGATGAACAGTATTTTTAGCAGAGAGCCAAAGTACTGGGAACAACTTCCGTTTGACGCCACTTTACGTTCAAACGTCAGAAGCATCCCACATTCGAACGCCAATCCACATTCGAGCGTTGGGGGCTAATTGAAATTTTTAAAATTTTAAAACTAAGTCCCTATGCTTTTGGACTTTGATTTCCTAGTTTCCAATGATACAAATGAACAATAATTGAGGTATGTTGGACCTCGGTTGATTTAAATGATAACTTGTACACGAGTTATACGTGTGGTTTGTAATCCCGACTTAAGGGATGCTCTTGACGTGATGTCGGGTTGGGCGACACTCACGGGTACTTCCGCGGGTTGACGGGTGGTCAACGATCAATTAAAGACCCCCCAATTTTGGGGTGTCACAGCTTGGTATCAGAGCATAGGTATACTATTACCTAGGGCTTGATGGACATTGGGTCTAGACTATTGCATTCCATGTGCATACATGATTACTTGTTTTGCTTGTTGTATGTTATGTGCTAAATGACATGTGAATTATATGCATTGTAGAATGTATATGGAAAGGAGGAACACTAGGTTAGAAAACACAACCTTGGGTTCGGAGAAAGGGATGAACGGGATGGTTCTTGGTACGAATGTCTACTAGTGGGTGACATTTGCTCTACTAGTGAGGCAATGAAATAGTTCTCGATGTTTAAATATTAATCCCTACTTTGGGATAGTATGTGAAACTCTATTGCTATCTGACATATGTAGATGGCTAATCGAAGAAGAGGACGCCAAGGCGGTGAGCGGAATAACCACCGGCCTTTGACCGACAAGCCTTTATGGAGGCTATTGGTACTGCGGCGGCTACCATAGTACATGCTAGTGCTGCAGCCGCTAACATTGCACAGTATGGTGTGAATGTAGGTCATGGAGGATCAAGTAACCTTCAGAAGTTTAAGGCACACAATCCTCTGGTCTTCTTGGGAGGGGCGGACCCGATGGTAGCTGACCACTGGATTCGACCAGTGGAAAAGGTCTTGAGAGCTATAGAGATCACCTCTGATGCCACCAAGATAACTCTAGCTACTTTTCAGTTGGAAGGAGAATCCTAGTTATGGTGGGATTGGGTGAAGGACTCCAGGAATTTGGAGGCCATGACTTGGGCAGAATTTCGGGAGCACTTTATGGGCAAGTACTTTCCAGCGTCTGTCCGGCGAGCTAAGGCTTATGAGTTCCTAAATCTGAGGCAAGTCACTATGACAGTGCTAGAGTACGTGGCTAAGTTCATGGAGTTGACCCGTTTTTCTGATGACTACGTGACCACTAATATGGCCAAGGTGCAGAAATTTGAGGATGGGCTGAAGTTGTCTATTCGAGGAAAGATTATAGGTCTTTTTCTACAGACTTCAATTTGATGGTCACAACAGCTATGGCCATTGACAAAGAGGTCGATGATACAAGAAACATCTGAGAAGCGGGTGTTAAGGATAAGAAGAATGAGGGCAAATCCTCTTCTTCTAGTGCGAGAAAAAAGCAATGGATTTTTGCTCCGCAGGGAAAGCAAGGGCAAGGCCGCGACTATCAAGGCCAAAGCCAAGGTCGATTCTCCCAAGGCAGGGAAAATTTTGGGACCATTTACTAGGCAGGTCAGAAGACTTTCTATTTCTGCCATCAGCCGGGTCATATAAGGGAGAATTATCCTTAATGGCAAGGATCCCAGAGCTATGGAACACCCCATTTCCAGTCTTCGGTGGGACAGCCACAGACATAGTTTATTCCTCCTTACCTCACCATGGGTCAAAGGAGCCACTACCAATCTCAGGGTACTGCACAAGCGCCTACTATTTACCAGGCGAGAACTCCGCAGACAGGCCAGAGCATGGGTCAAGGCCAAGGACAAGGCTCACAAGCTGGGACTTCGGGGACCAAGGGCGTGTCTATGCCATTACACCTCACACTAAGACGACAGATTAGTTGGTTATCCAAGGTACATTTCTACTCTCTTGATTATGGGCAAGAGTATTATTTGACTCTGGTGCATCACATTAATTCATTTCTGCATCTTGTGTAAAAGACTTGGGCTTAGAGGTTGAAACCTTAGAAGAGCCGTTACATGTAAGTTCTCCCTAAGAGTTAGGATGAGGATTAATCAGATATGTTGGGGTTGTGAGTTAGAGATCTCGAGGATTCTACTCACCGTGGACCTTAGGGTCATGGACATGTCGGAGTTTGATGTCATCTTAGGGATGGATTGGTTGACGGCACACCGAGTTGTTATTGATTGTGATCGGAAGAGGGTCATTGCTTATACGCCAAAGGGTGTTTGTTTCAAGTTCCAGGGGGAAAGGCACGATGCATTACCCCAAGTGGTGTATGACTCTAGATGACATGGGCAATTAATGGGTTGGCTAGCAAGCCTTACCCTGGAGGATGAGGAGAGAAAGGAGTTGGGTCTACCTCGAGTGGTTTGTGAGTATGAGAATGTTTTTCAGGATGAATTATCGGGATTATCTCCACATGGATGTAGACTTCACCATTGAGTTACATCCTGGCACTTCGCCCATTTCTATGACTCCACATAAGATGACACCTGCTGAGTTGCAAGAACTCAAGGTCCAATTAAAAGAATTGTTGGAAAGGGGCTTTATTAGACCGAGCACTTCACCTTGGGGCGCTCCAGTGTTATTTGCAAAGAAAAAGGACAAGACCCTTCGACTATGCATAGATTATCGGCAATTGAATAGGGTTACTATCAAGAATAGGTACCATTTGCCAAGAATTGATGACTTGTTCGACCAACTGAGAGAAGCGCTAGTCTATTCCAAGATAGATCTCCGCACTGGTTACCATCAATTGAGAGTTAGGGAGACGAACATCCCTAAGACAGCGTTTAGGACGCGGTATGGGCATTTCGAGTTTACTGTCATGCCTTTTGGATTGACAAATGCTCCAGCGGCATTCATGGATCTCATGCATAGGGTGTTCCAACCCTATTTAGATCAGTTTTTCATAGTCTTCGTGGACGACATTTTGATTTACTTCAAGTCTGAGGAAGAGTATGAGGGTCACTTGAGAATTGTTCTTCAGACCTTGAGAGACCATCAGTTGAATGCCAAGTTCAGCAAGTGTGAATTTTGGCTGACTGAGGTGAAATTTTTAGGACATATGGTATCGATTTCGGGTGTAACAATGAACCCAGAGAAGGTGGAGGTAGTTATGAATTGGGAAAGGCCAAAGTCAGTCTTCGAGATACATAGTTTCTTGGGATTGGCAGGATACTATCGGTTGTTCATTGAGGACTTCTCTTGATTAGCTGCACCTATGACGAGATTGACCAGGAAAGAGGTCAAGTTTGAGTGGAATGATTCTTGCGAGAAGGCATTCTAGGATTTGAAGATGAGACTTACTTCAGCTCCTATTCTGATAGCTCTAGAGAAGGTGTATCATGCATGAAGTACGTAATCAATATAAATAGTACGGTATATAGTATTAAGCACTACTCGGTGTTCATAACCATGAGCATATTATAAATATAATCATCCATCAATTAAGGGAGGTATAAACATTAAAGCATAAATAAAACATCGGCATTTCTATGATGTAAACAATATTACACATGTATTCACACATCACCAAAGAGTATAAACGGACTACTCACGCCTCATTGCTATAGACGAGCAAAATGAGTGAAATAATCCAATTACAACCAAAAATAAATTACAAAAAGCCCTTCCCCGAGGAATAATTGAAACAATACCACTAGTATTACCGGCAAGGGCACAAAAGTGAACAAGGTTCAACCCTCCAAGTACAAAGGATAAATAGAAATGTTGATGCAGAGAAAATTCTGGCTTGAAGTGATGCTGTTAGGGTTTCACTCTTTCTTTCTTCCTCTTTTTTCTTCCCTTTTGTATGGATTGAACTCTGTAGGAATATTTTGAAAAATAAGCTGGAAGGGGTTATTTATAGGCACCGAAAGGACATCTTAAGGCAGCAGACACCTTGCTGACCAATCATAGCCTTTTATTGCTTAATTGGACCAATGGGGAGAGGAAAGAGAAGTAAGGTGGTTTAAGGACCATCTAGACGCCACCACCACCATCTGGACGGTGGTAATCCTCTAGATTTTTCATGCTTGGGATATGGATGACTTAGTTTCCACAATATTTTGTGAGACTGAGTCTCACGTTTGGGTGCTCTCAGAAATAGTATCAAAGAACTCTAACGCCTCGTCGGGATTCTTTTCCATGAATTCTCCCTACGCTATGATTTCTATGAACTAACACAATGTAGAAGGAATGACATCTTAAAAGAAACCAACTAGGGCCCAACTCTCAAATGCATGATGTGGGCAAGCTTGGAGAAGATACTTAAATCTCTCCCACCATTGATAAAAAAAAATTCCCTCTTTCACACAAAAGTTCATAGATTTTTTTACTCAAAGAATTTGACATAACCATCAAAGACAAGAAATGAATAGAGAATGTAATGGCTAACCACTTTTCTAGACTTGTGAGTGATGTGCCAAAGTAGAAAATATCGATAAAAAACATATTCCCTAATGAATAATAGTTAGTTATTTCTGCATTAACTTAGTTTGCTGATATTGTCAATTTTCTTGTTATAGGTGGCATGCCGACTCATTAGAGTGTACAGAACGAGGAAATTTATGGTTAGGGTGAGACAAATCTTTTCGTATGATCCATATCCTTTCAAGTGTTTCCCCGATCAGATCATTTGAAGGTGTGTCTAGGTTTATGGAGGCCATTTTTTACTAGAAAAAT
Organism: Ilex asprella; assembly: GCA_023539305.1. Classification (NCBI taxonomy): domain Eukaryota; kingdom Viridiplantae; phylum Streptophyta; class Magnoliopsida; order Aquifoliales; family Aquifoliaceae; genus Ilex; species Ilex asprella. The sequence goes on from CM042186.1 coordinate 16,041,848, forward strand.
TGTTGCAAAAATTTTGCAGTATGAATTTTATTGATCAATACTTCGATTTTTGGGATTTTGAATGTTGGGATATTGATTTCATTGGTCAATTCCCTCCATATTTTGGTTATTTATACATTTAGTGGTTGTTGACTATTTTGAAATTTGGTTTGAGGCTATACAATGTCAAAAACACAATCATGATATTGTTTTAAAATTTTTAAAAGAAAATGTGTTTTTCAAATTTGGAATACCTCGGGCCATCATTAGTGATGTGTGATTGCACTTTTGTAACAGACCTTTTGAATCTCTGATGAAAAAATATGGTGTTACACATAAAGTTGTAACTCCCAATCACCCAAAGACAAGTAGGTAACCAGAGCTTGCCAATCGGGAGGTCAAACACATTCTTCAAAAAAAAAGTTAAGTCATATCGCAATGATTGGTTATTGAGAAAACCAATGCATTATGGGTTTACTGGACTACTTTCAAAACTCCGATTGGCATGTCTCCATAGAAGTTGATCTATGGTAAAGCTTACCACATAACATGTAGAACATAAAACTTACTGGGCCATTAAGATGTTAAATTTCAACTTAGAGAAAGCTAGCTTCTTGTGGAAGTTACAATTGAATGAGCTTGAGGAGATCCGAAAGGAAGCATATGAGAATTCTAAAATATGCAAAGAACAGATGAAGGTATTTCATTACAAAAACATTTTGAGAAAATATTTGGAAACTTCACAAAATGTTCTCATATATAATTCAATATTATATTTATTTCCAAGTAAACTCAGATATAAATGAACTGGCCCCTTTATTGTAAAAAAAAAAAAGTTTTCCCATATAGGGCATTGGAGATTGAAAATCCTAAGAACAAGAATATTTTTAAGGTCAATGGCCAAAGATTAAAATTGTTCTTGGAAGGGGGAGTAGTAGAAGTGAAATTCATTGATTTAGTGGATCCACAATTTGAGTGATGACTCAAAAATCAACTCATTTGTTGTACATTAGTTTATATTTTTACATTAGTTTATATTTTTCAAAATTGTACAATTTTTGTTTTCACTGAATTTTTTTTATGTTGATGTTATGCTGCATGAGGTATGTTTTCATTCCTGAACTTATGCATTGTATTTTTAACGTAACCGTTTGATCATACATTAGAGACAATGTAATGTTTATGTTAGGAAGTGGATTACATTTCACATGTTATATGCATCAATTTTTGTGTTTAGGATGTAGTAAGTAATTTATTTTAGGTAGTAGAATTTTTTTTTGGTGGTACACTTGTTTCATGAATCATAGCAAGAAAATTCCAAGCTTCTCTCAACTCCAAAATTCCTCTCTTGCAAACCACTCTACACATCAAAATTTCCTTACCCACTTTTTCTAATGGCACCACCATGAGTCTTCACCTCTAAGGGACCTCGATCATCCCAGTCTTCACCATAATAATGAGCCCATTAGCAAGAGGAAGAGAGGACCTTCGACAAGCACCGATTCCAAACCTTAGAGGCTAGTGTCAGGTACCATCAACATTGTGAGAATAAGCCCTTGGCTTGTGAAAGGGAGATAGATTTGGAGAGTTTTGCTCGATTGAGTATGAGTACGATCATTTGTTCGAGGGGTTGGGATAGATTTATGGGGATGTTTGGCCCAGAGTTACAGTTTTAGTAAGGGAGTTTTACTACAATGCCGAGAATTAGGGCACTGGTAGTTTCATTACATTTGTGAGAGGGAAGTTTTTCAAGTGGATTGTAAAACCCGGGTAAAAATTGAACTTTTATGAATAAAGGGTAAAACGGTAAATTATCACCATGGTTCGGGTTATAAACTTAAAATTTTTTAGAACTCGGATGACGAAAGGGACCTCACCGTTGGATTCGTCTCATGAAATCTAGTTACCCCGTCGAATTCCGAGATAGTCGGAGTTTTGTGCGTTTTATGAAACGGTTGGGCCTCGGGTGACCCAGATACAATTTTTTTAAGAAAATGATGAATTTTGGAAAATAAATGAAGGCAAGTTGAAATAAAAATATTTGAAACTTGAACCGGAGTGAAATTTAATCGTTTTTGGATGAAAATAGACCCGGAAAAAAAGGGATGTGTGGCGCGTTGTGGACCAAGCATTTACAAAATATAAATAGGGAAAAAAATTATATTTTCTCCCCATTTTGACTGAGCCGATTCAGTAGATAGAGAAGAGAGGGAAAGGTGAGGGTTTCTCCGACTTCTCTTTACGATCTACGGAGCTAGAGAGCTCAAATCCACTCGGGCCAAGAACTAAAGTCGGTCTCCTCAACAAAGGCTACGTGTACGTACCAAAAACGAGGGCTTTCACCAAATGAGTGAAAACCAAAATTTGGGGAAGCTTGGAGATTGAGCTTGGGTCGAATTTTGTAGTTTCTTACGGTCATTCCTTACGCTTCAAGAGGTAGGATTTCTCCTACTTAGGCTTATTTACAACCTAGGATGCTATATTGAAATGGGTAGGTTGATAGTTGTGTATATCACTTGTCTATTGATGAGATTTTAATGAAATGGGTATTAAAATTAGGAAGAATAAATTCTACCTTGAATTGGGTGTGTAGAAATTGCTTAATGTAATTTCTTGACTTATGTGAATTGTGGGCATACTATGTGTTTACATAATTTCTTGAGAAATTAAGTGTGTTATTATTTGATATGTGATAGCATGCTTGGATTTGGATTCGAGTTGAAATGTTGTTATATACATGTTTACATATTGACATTGTGAGAATTATGAAAATTATATACTTTTGATATAATTTGTCATAGGTTGTATGAAATGTGTTGGATATAGTTCATATGGCATACATAGCATATTAAACATTGTAGTAGAGTTGCAATGAGACATTACATTGCATATGCACAGGAACATTGCATTAATTGGGTGGTTATGCATGGATATAGTCAACACCGCATGGGTGGATGACAGGTGGGCTCGAGTAAGTTAAGTCGATGACTTGGCCGAGTTGCACAGTTTGCAAGGTAAAAAGGGTTGGGGTTAGCAAGAAGGGCTAGAAGATCCCTCGGGTGCGAGACCCAGTGATTTAGATACGCACTTCCATTAGTACAAGTCCATAAAGTGTGTCGGTGTACGCAGAACCATTTATGGAAGCCCATAAATTCTGTGTCGGTTGGGTGCCATTGGTGTACGTCCATAACTACCCACCCCACAAAAGACCTGGAATTGATGATGTCATTTGATGTGTAACATAGATGACGGGTTCATACACATTAGCAATTGCATGTGTTGGGGAGCCGAGAAGGGCTCGGGTTGAATTGCATGGGTGAGTCTCATCTCATTTCATGGCATGATATAGTAAATTTTAACATTGGATGCATAATCTTGTTTGGAATGTTATGAGCTGTTGAATGTTGCATGTGAACATTTCATATGCATTTAGGTTGGGGAATAACCTCTACAGGAAATATTCTACTGAGCGTGACTCACCCTGCATAGCAAAAATATTTCAGGTACGCGGCTTACACTGGTAGAAGGCTCCCATTTCGAGCCCCAAGGATGAAGAAAACCGACTTGTGGCTTTTATGGTTATTTTGTAATGCTTTTGTAAATAAATTTCATTTTATGTATAAATTCATGGAATTGATTGTAATGTAACTTGAACAAGCCATGTCTTGTATGGAAAATCTTATTAAACATGTATTGGGTGGTTGTAGAAAGGTTTGGGATGGATTGGGGACGAAAAACAGGAGAAACAAGTAAAATTGGGCAAATAGTACTGATACTGTGTACCGATACGATTCAGTATCGGTACAGTGTAATATAAATCTAAATAATGGCCCCAATAGTTACTACAAATAATAATTCACAAAAAATTTCAAAACAATGTAAAGTCTGTCAATTCAACATACTCCTTAGTTTTACCTCCGCTCATGACCCTTTAAATACATGTACATATCCGAACTCTCAAGCTAATCATTACCCAAATACATTTACGTAATCAAATGTTTCATAGGAGATACTCAATATCAACTCTATGCACTTACGTTTTACATCAACCTCTGCTAATTAAGGCAGACATATAACCAGAAGATACAAACATTTTTTTTCTCAATTTTTTTTCTTTCTCTTTTCCATTCATTTGATAAGTGCATTTTATGCTCCATCTCACCTCCTATTGAGCGAGTGCATTTTACGTTTCATCTCGCCTTTTCTTGAATGAGTGCATTTTATGTTTCATCTAGTTCTCAACATGTGTTTCTAAGTGAGTACGTTTTACGCTCCATCTCTACTCACCACATGCCCCTTTTCTTTTATATTTTTTTTTACTTTATTTTCCCAAAAAAAAAACTATTTTCTAACTTATGAAGGATCAAATCAAACTAATTTTTAAAAACTCTTTTTTTTTTACTAACATATCATAACCAATATTTTCCCCAAACTTATATGAATACCGCAATTTGATTTGAATGATGCTTAAATAAGTTTTCTAAAGTTTCAATGATATCTCCAACAAGTATTTAACCAAATAAATTCTCTAAATAATAACTAACCAAACAGATGGGTATGTGCTCATGCATGAAAAGATTACAAACATTGCAAAATCAACTAGTATGTCAAACTACAGACTTAACACGTTCATCAATTTTCCTTGAATTAATAATTAATCTTATTCATCATTGCTCATAATCAAATTCACTTAACCCATTGCTCAAGTTGTACTAAATCATGTTATCTAAATGAATACCTGCTAATGCAAATGCAAACAAGAAAATACCTCCAAACTTAAACTAAACATTGTCTTCAATGTGTAAAGTAGAAAAAATTAAGATATAGGACTTCCCTGAGACTTCGCTAGTTCGCATAATCGTCAACGTCCTCGTCATCCACTGAGTCCGGAGTGTATTCAGGAAACATAGGTGGACTATGAATCTCTCTTTGCAAAGCTTAATCTTTACCCATAGAGAATGGAGAAATCCTTGGTTCTAATTGATACTCATTGATGCCTACGAGAGGTAAGATTGTTATATAAAATAGGTAGAGAGATTCAAGATGATTGACTGGAATTATGGGTGAATAAAAGTTGGGTGAATAGATTTTTAGAGGTTTAAAATTTTTGGTGGAATAGAACTTGATTTGTATGGCTTGTTGTTCATGTATGTAAAGTAGTTTTGGTTGTTTATGATGCTGAAATTTTGAGTTTGGAGCAGTTTTTGGGTGTTTAGAAGGCTGAAATTCTGAATTTGGAGCAGTTGGGGCGTTTATATGGCTGAAATTTTTTGTTTTGAAACTGTTTGGAAGCTGTCCAGAGAGTTGGGGCGAGCCTAGGCGTTGGAACTATGCTGGAATTACAGTGGGCAAACACAGGGGTGCTGGAACAGCACTCGTTTGGCCGTGTGTGGACGCCTAGGCGCTGGTTCTACGCTGGAATTGCGCCTGGCTCCTTCTTTGGCTTGTTCAAACTGTCTTATTTGCTTACTTTCTCTACTCCTCATTACCTACAAGCAATTGACCCACTAATTAAAATGCACTAATAATCTAATAACTTTATTACTCCTAAAAAAACTAGAAAATAAAAATACTAAATAAACATAAAATTAAAATTAAAAGCTAAACTTTGGGTTGCCTCCCAAATAGAACTTGTTTTAGTCATCAGCATGACTACTCCATGTTTCATCCCGGGTCGGCAAGGGTAATTGAGGTCTTTTGACAATCAATTTCGTCATCCTAATAGTGATTTAGTCTTTGTCCGTTCACCTTGAAGGTTCTTTTAGAATTAGCTTCCTCAACTTCAACCATTCTATGCGGTAACACTGGCTCAAACTTTCGCTAAGTGTTCATCGATAAGTGTTCTCCTTGTTGCTAAAAATGGTCGCCCAAGAATACTAGGTATTTCCCTATCTTCCTCACAATCTAAGACTATGAAATTAGCTGAAAAATGAACTTATCCACTTTATCTAGAACGTCCTCAACTATACCCCTTGGATAAGTGAGTGATCTATCTGCAAGCTGCAATGTTATGTTAGTAGGCTTCGCTTCCTTCAAACCCAATTACTGATAAATTGAGAGCGGCATTAAGTTAATACTAGCCCCCAAGTCACACAATATTTTCTCGAAAAACTTATTGCCTATTGTGCATGGAATTGTAAAGCTACCCGAGTCTTTGAGCTTTGGTCATAGCTTTTTTTGAAGAATAGCACTACACTCCACTGTAAGTGCCACTATCTCAAAATCACCTAATTTTCTCTTATTTGACAAAATTGTCTTCAAAATTTTCACATAGTTAGGCATATTCTCCATTGCTTCTACAAAAGGGATATTTATTTGGAGCTTCTTAAACACTTCCATAAATTTAGAGAACTCCTTATCCCACTTTTGTTTCTGCAACATTGTGAAAAAGGCACGGGAGGTACAATAGATCTCAAATTTCCTCCCTTAGACATTAAACCCAGATCACTTTCCTTCTTCTCATGCTCCACATTCTTACTATCTTTTTATTTTTTTACCCTCAGTGTCATCTCCATGTGATTATTTTGGAGTTCCACCAACAACCTCAGGTAACTCTTTTCCGTTTCGTAATGTTATAGCATTGCAGCGCTCCTTACCTTCCCTCTTAGGATTGATCTTTGTATCACTAGCTAGAGTGCATTGAGGTCAGTTGTTAATGGCATGAGCAAGCTGACCCATTTGGTTTTTCAGGTTTTGGATTGATACTTTCATACTGTTTATCCTTGTCTCATTCTATGATATGTACCTAGAAAATAGCTCCTCCAAATTTGACTTCTTTTCCTGCTGTACTGGAGCTTGATTCTGAAAACCTGGTGGGTATGATTGTGTTGGAGCAGAAGTTTGGGCTTGATTATTATTCCATGAAAAGCTCGGATGATTCCTCCAACCAGGGTTATAATTATTGGAATTGTTGTTATATTGTTGTCTGTTGTGGTTACCAATGTATTGTACCGATTCAGGATTAATTGCATATTGATTGGTTGGATGGTTCCCAGCACACAATTCATAAACAACTGTCATCCTCTGAATAGGCTGCACCCCAAAAGTATCAATCTTCTTTATCAACGTAGCAACCTGTGCAGCCAATGCAGTAACTGCATCAACTTCATAAATCCCTGCTATCTTTGGCTGATTGATTCTTATAGAGGGCTACTAATAATTGTTGGCAACCATTGTATTCAATAACTTGTAAGCTTCATAATAATTTTTTTCCATCAATGCGCCACATGTAGCTGCATCAATACTGGTTTGAGTAGCACTAAACAACTCATTATAGAACGTTTGAACTTTGCAACTATTCAGAAATACCATGATGAGGGCATTTTCGAAGTAAGTCTTCGAATAGCTCCCACACTTCATATAGAGTCTCGGAATCATATTGTGTAAATGAAGTGATGTCGTTCCTCATCCTTGCAGTTTTAGTTGGTGGAAAGAATTTAGCTAAAAAAATTTGAGCTAAATTTGTCCATGTGGTAATAGAACCCGACGGCAATGCATATAACCAACTCTTTGCCTTATCATGAAGTGAGAAAAGAAAAAGTCTGTTACACCCCAAAATCTGGGGGTCCGTCGATTACCCATCGACCCCCGCGGAATGTCCATGGATACCGAGTAACTCGATATCACAGCGTTATGCCTCATTGACCGAGGTCCATACTTTAATAAAAATTTGGGCAAAGTCTCATTTGTAAGGGGAACTCTACTCAAAACACATCCTGTGCAATATATCTTCACATGACCCATCCGAGGCCCAATATATAACAATGACCTCACCAGATTCATTTATAAGTAAACATCGATCACACAGAGTCCATTTATCCATACTTATATCAAAACATGCAAGGTTATTTTAACACTAGTCTATATAAGTTCTATTACAATCATTTGCAAAAGAATACATGTCCAAAACATAATTTTCACAAGTGTTTTACATTAACATAAAATAAGCCACATTTGGCTTTCTTCACACATGAGGGTCCAAATTGGAGCCATCTGTCGGTATATTTTTCCCCTGAAATGTTTTTCTGTATAGGGTGAGCCAACACCCAATAGAGTAATTACTACAGTGGCTACTCCTCACTTAAGTGCACATGCAATGTTCACATTCAACATTTATTATTCACACCAACATTTCAAGTAAGAATATGCAACTCTATATTGGAATTTACTATGTCATACTATGAAATGAGATGGAACTCACTCATGACAACACAATGCAATGCCAATGTGTAATGAATCCTTCATTTGACAAAAAATTCACCCAATGATCGTTTGAAATAAAAGTTGTTTTATTATAAAACTAAATTATTGATGGGTGCTACTCATTGAATGAGTATTTTATAAATCAAAATCTTGTGTCTTATTGGACAACAGATATTTGGTATCTCAACCACCGGTTCCGTAAACACTAGCACTTTTCTAGAATTTCACCGTCGGTAAGTGTCTGAACCATATGACCGAGTTTTGCACCCGAGGGAGAGTCTAGCCTTACTTGCTATACCCGACACAAGTTTTTCCTTTCATGCAACCATGCGACCCAGTAGGATATTCAATCCCACTTTCCCTAGTCCACCTTTCAATCACCAAGAATGATGCTTGAATGAACCATGCCCAACACACACACACACCCATACTCATGCCTAAGCCCATGAATGGGATGCCTCCATGCACAACGATACAATGTTCAATATGCTATGAATGACATATGAACAATCTCAACTTATCCATGGTAAGTTATGTTCTAAATATATAGATACCATATTTGTCACAATGTCAACATAACACACACATGCATATACATTGACAATTTTTCATAAAACAATTCTAAGCATGTTATCACAATCTTTATGTCAATAACACACTTAGTCACAAAGGCAAAATATAACACATAACAGCTCATGTAATAGCCCACATGACAACCCACTTAACGGCAAAAAACAATGCACAAAATAGTCTCTAATCGAAGCCTAAAAAAGTTCGTAAAATGACCCTAAAATAGTCCACGAATGGCCCTAAAAACAGTCAATGAATGACCCTAAAAACAGTCCATGAATGGCCCTAAAAATAGTCCATGAATAACCCTAAAAACAGTCCACATTTCATCCCAAAAATAGTCACAATTCCAGTCCATATTAAGCCATAAAAATAGTCCATAAACAACCCTGTAACTGTCCCAAAAATAGTCCACATATAAACCAATTTTATACATTAAAAATGTCCAAAAACAGTCCATTTGGACAGCCCACATATAAACCAATTTTATCCACTAAAACATGTCCAAAAACAGTCTATTTGGACAGCCCACATACTAACCAATTTCAGCCACTAAAAGTTCACGTAAGGTAAGAATAAAACAAAAGTAGGAAGATCCTTACCTCAATAGAAGTGTAGAAAACTTCTAAATTTCGTGTCACGAGTCCAACGGCGAACTCCATTATCTCATCCGAGGTCTAGAACATGAGTATTCTAAATATGCATTATAGTGATAAATTATCATTTTGCCCTTTTTTGAAAAAGTTCAAATTGACCCTTAGCAATTTTGGCTCATCTTCAGCTATAGTTTCTTGATTATTTACTCTTTGATATTATTTTTGCGAGTTTCGGAGGCTTCTTTTGTTTTCGTCTTTGTACAGTAGTAGCTCTTGACCTATAGATCGTGTTTGCATACAAAATTCAAGAATACTTGCAAAAATAATTTTAAAAAAAATTAAATAAGTTAAAACTAAGATCAGATTAATTGAAATTAATATTGAAATAACTACTAGAATCAATCTCCAGTAATGGCGCCGAAAACTTGTTATCCAAATATTTGACAATTTACATGCAAGTATACACAGTCAACAAGTAATAAAGTAATAAGTAGAGTATCGTTCCCACAAAAAATTATTACTAATAAATTTCAAGTACTAACTTTATATCAATTCAATTTTATTTAAACATTTGGAATAAAACTATGAATTCGCTAATTTAAAACTAAATTTAAATTTACTAATCAAGGGTTGAATTTTCTAGATAAAAGAATTTAAGATTACAACTTCGCCTGATGCTTCGTATAAATCTTTGTACTTTCTTTCCGGTTAATTGATCAAAATAAGTTGTTAACATGAACTTCAAAATTATTTATCAAACCTCTTCCGATAGTTAGATAAAATTATCTCTCCCAATTAAACTACTATATTCCTATGCAAAATAATTTGGAATAGATTCATTAAGCTCAGACTCTCATAACAGTTACACACGTCATATAGGTATATTCCTATCTTATACACAAACACAGCTATTCATTCCTAAGAAGAATCAATTAGACGCATGTCATAATATTTCGATCTAAACCTAGAATTCATTTCTCAATTTCTTCTAGGTTATCTAATTAGATGTTGGTCACACAATCATATATTAAGCACAAAATATGACAAACAATTCATTTATGATCAATATAACTAGAAACGAGAGTAGATCAATTTAACTAAACATTAAGTTCCGTTGCAATATTAATAAAAACTTAGCTCATAATGCAATTGAAAAACATCATTATCAAATTAAACAACATCCCAAAAAATTAAGAACTAAAAGTAAGAGAAAAGGAATGAAAATTTAGTTGCAATCTTCAATCTCTCTCTAGCCTTCAATCTTGAATTTTTTCGTGTCGATTCCTTCGATCTTTGTCTTCAATTTTCGATCAATCATTGGTGTTTTCTAAGTGTTGGCAGCCCCCAAAATTAGTATATAATTGTAAACCCCCACATGTTTAAAAGTGATGTAATGAAAGATTGATTAGTATTTAAATATATTAAATAGCATAAGAATGAACCACATGGGTTATAACCATAGAAAATGCTAATATTGTAAATATTAGTAAAAACTTGGTTTAAGCTTGTGAATATATGAAATAATTTGTAATAGAACTTATGTTAACTATGTTTGATGTGCAAATGTAAGTTGTAAGTTTGGGTTGGCTTTGGAAGGGTTTAGGATGGATTGGAAATAAAAAACGGAGGAAATAGGCAAAACTGGGCAAAACCGTAGCAGTACTATGTACCGGTACTGTATTCCGGAGCAAATTGGTCCAGAGAATTAGATGTACCGGTACGGCCTAAAGAGGTCTGACAGTTTAATGCCGCGATTTGGGGCCCAATTTTTGCCCTATAAATACATTAGGACGCCTCCTTAGCCTTTATTTCGACCCCTTTAAACCTAGAAACACTTAGAGAGGAAGAGAGAAGGAAAAAACACAAGATCAAAAGGGCAAAAGAAGAGATTTAAGAGTGATTCAAAAATCAAAACCTAACTTTTCAAGAACACAAGGTAGGGGATTTCTTCTCTTTCTCTTACACTAAGGTTAGGGGATTACTTCTCTTTCTCTTCTCTTTCTCTCTTTCTCTTCTCTTTCTCTTACAATAAGTATATATGTACGTTTTGCTCTAAATGTTATATTTATAGTATGAAATCATCCTCTTTTAGTCTTTTGGGCAAAGATTACATGTTTTTAACAAAATTAGGGTTGAATACCCATGAAATTTCTTTTTGTGTTCAAAACCCTAGATTTTTTAGAGTGATGGATTTTCTTCCTAAATTCTTCTTTTATTATTGATGTTGAAACCCTAGAACTTTGTGTTGAGTAATCAAATGATGTTGTGGTGATCTATTGTATTTTTCATAATTTAGTATTGGAATTGTCACATGATGAATTTGGGGATTTGTAAAATATGTTGGTTTCCTTATTATATGGTTGTTGTAACGAACTTGAATTTTCATCGAAAGATGTCATAGAGTGTTAGAGGTTAGTCTATCCCAGTGGGGGTGAGATGATTTTCTAACACTTGTAGTGGATTGTCATTTAGTAATGCAACCACTATCATTTATTGGAGTTCGAACTAGGGTTGGTATACCTTTTCTAGGAAGGGACTTGTCACTGTCATTGGTATAGTAGACACCCTTTCCCGAAGTGATTGTGATTTGTTGGTTGTGATGGGTGGACTAGGTATAATCATTGGGTAGATTATTGAAAAACAAGCAACGTACATGGCACGGGATGATGAACCAATATATATATATATGAGAACCTGCGTTGGATTTGGTCATGGGCGGAGCATTAGTATGAGACAATGCAACGGTAGGCACTCTTCCAACCATTTGGAAATGGCTTGTTGTTGAAAAATGTATTTATTATTCCATTTCATTATTGCTTTGTTTAAACTTGAGATCTATTAAAATGTCTTTTTTTCTTTCAAAATTGATATATGATATTTGCAAAATGAGACCGACCTGTTTTACATTTTTCTAAACCTTGTTTGAGTTTGGGAAGATTTTGCTACAGAGCTTCGTACTCATCCGCTACAATTAAATATTTTTCAGATCTGGTGTTAGAGGAGAACCTTGAAGTTGACGAGCAGGGGAATTGGGATGCCTCACCCGAGGGGAATCTAGATCCCGAGGTGGACATGTAGATACATAGCTTCTTTTGTACTAAATTTGAGAATGTATTTGAAATCATGTGAAGTTTAGTTTCTTTTGTTATTCCGCTGCTAAGTTACGTTTGATCCTTTTGAGATGTAAATATCATAGCATGACTTATTATTTTGGAATGATATTGTTACTTTTATATATGATGAATGGAAAATTTCTTATTGATAGATTTATTTAGTGCTCTCATGATGTGAATGGTGATTAGCATGTAATGCCGTCCAGGGTGGTATTTGGGGCGTTACAATATTTATCCCCCTCAAACCCCAGCATATATGTAGTATTAGAGTCCAATTTCGGGTAAAAAACAAGTCAAAATTCACGTCCAAAACCAACACAAGCGCAGTTGCGCTGAAAAGGCGCTGAAATGGCACTCCTTGGACAAAATATGGGCATAAGGGCGCTGATTCAGCGCTGGAACAATGCTAGTCTTGTTTAAACCTTCAGCTCCCTTTTTGCTAAGCCTTTAAATATCCAACACTTAGCCTCCAAATTGACATTTTTTCCTTCCAAATGATATTGTTTGTTTTCAAATGATAATTGCTACCAAATAACATCAAAACACACAAAATAAATAAAGTAAACATAAAATAATCGAAAACTTGTAATTTCATCAAGCCGAAAATACTCAATTCATAGGTCTAAAACACATTCATCAATAACTTAAGAAAATATGCAAGAGACCATCAAGAAATATAATTTTATTGTTCAAACCAAATACTAGAGTTTTTAAATCAAGAACATTGAAATATCAAGGTTAAAATCTATATTTTTTGAAAGCTAGGGTTTTGATATCAAAAACAAGAGTTTTTATGACTATCAAACGATTACATCATTCAAGATATAATACGATTTGCAAGAAAATCAAGAAACAATGATTTCATAATACATACATACGATTTAGAATCAAAACATACATATATATATTAATTCTAGCCTCAATGAACAAGTTTATGAAGAAATTCATACCTTGATTCTGTAGTTCTATGTGAAAACCTAGCATCTTTGATCAATTCCAATGTAAAAATTCCCCTTTAATCTCATTTCTTCTCACTCTCTATGATTTTGTACGTTGAAAAATTGATGAAACTAAACCTAAGGATCGTTTCCTAGGTATTTATACAGTACAAATTGGAGAGAACACCCAAAGTAGGTCAAGGATGTGAAACCCTCTATTTTGTGCATCCAGGCACGTGTCTTTTAGTATTCGGATGTGTGTTTTTTTGTCCAATTTTCTGTCAAATGCGTTCGGACGCATGTTTATTCCCGTCTGGACGTAGGTGACAGTATAACCTCAACCTTCAGATCGATTTTGACCTATTTAGAAGCTGATTCATAAATTTGCATGAAATACACTTTTTTAGCTATTAAAGTCTAGTTTCTATTGTACAAAAATCAGCTCAATCGGAGTTAGGAGTTAAATTTATGGCCAAAATACTAAGATAATGTCAAATTCCTTTCTACCCAAATTCTATCCAAAATAAGTTTTAACTCTAGAATACTTCTAAACTTCTAATTCAACTAATATTATCTTTTCCAATGTTTTTAAATCTTGTGAATTTAATGAAAACTTTATTTTGACATAAAAATATCTATAAAATTACTTAATCAGCCTTATCAAACTTAAGCATCTCCAAAACTCAATTTATCCCGAACTTAAATATGCACGAATGAACTCATATCTCCTATGGAACACTCCAAATACCACCCTAGACAGCATTACAATTTATAAACCATTCACTGCATGAGAGCACTAATATAATCCATAAATAATTGAGACTTCATTCATTCTCCATAAAATACTTACAACATTATCAAAAAAAAATGCCAAATAATGGCATTTACATCCCAAAAATCAACTAAGATAATGTAACGGAGATACAAAATAAAAATAGACTCCACAATATATCCAAAATTAATTTCCTAGTCTAGCATCTAAAAGAAATAAAGCTCTAAGCATTTACATCGGGATCCACCTGCCCGTCTATTGGAGCTTCTCAATGCTCCGGCGCATCAACTCCAAGCTCCTCCTCTAGAGTATAATCTGAAAAAAATATTGGTTGTAGGGGGTGAGCACGAAGCTCTGTAGGAAAATTCTTCAAAACCCGAACAAGGTTTTTAAAGTATGCAAAACAAGTCGATCTCATTTCAAAAATAGCATATATAACCTTTTTGAAATAAAAGCATGACATTTTAATAGATCTCTAGTTTCTGAACAGCAATAAAGTTAAACTGAAAGGTGAAACCAATTACCAACAATTTGTCATACAATTCCCAAGAGTAAACCAATACTCCATACATGATTTAATATTGTCCTCTTTGGCATGAGCATACTTACAAGGAACCTCTCACCCTCAAGGCTTTATTTTTCAAATATCCTTACAAGGACCTTTCAGAGAATACCACATATTGTCCTCTTTTGGCATGAGCATCTTTACAATGAACATCTCACTCTCAAGGCTTTTTTTTCTCAAGCATCCTTACAAGGAACTTTCTGAGAAGGAATAAGCATCTTTACAAGGAATCTCTCACTCATGTTCATCCAAACACTCATTCAAGAAATATAATATCACCAGCTATCTCAAATCTCCAACATATTTTCTCAAACCACAAGAAATGACAAAAATCCTCAATTCTTCACATGTGATATTTTCAAATAGGACAACTTAAAAAAAAAACATGCAAGATATCATTACATATCTAATAACTCTAACCTCAATGAACAAGAATGAAAAAAAACTCCTATCTTGGCTATTGAATAACTAGGGCTTGAATCTTGAATCACTGTTAAGCCTCTTGTTTTTCCCTTTTGATCTTGTGTTTTCTCCTTCTTTCTTTCTCTCTTAGTTTTTTTAGGGTTAGAGGGGCCGAAATGAGGCGAAAATAGGCATCTTAATGTATTTATAGGGCAAAAAATGGACCCCAAATCGCGACTTTAAACTGTCATACCTCTTTCGGCCGTAACAGTATGGTACAGTTCTAGAGCACAGTACCGGTACAGTTAACTCACTGGACCAAATAGTTCTGGAACACAGTACCGATATGGTTCAGTACCAGTACACAATACCGATATGGTATTACCCAGTTTTACCTATATTCTCTGTTTTTCATTTTCAATCCATTCCAAACCCTTCCAAAACCAAACTAAACCTATACAATATATATTTGAGCATTAAACATAGTTGGTATAATTTCTATTACGAACTATTCCATATATTCAAGAGTTTAAACCAAGTTTTGACTAATATTTATAATCTTAGTATTTTCTACGCCATTACATATATTAAATTACTATACACATTTATCCTTATATTACTATAAACATATGGGGGTTTACATCCTACATCAGTCAGAGCCCTAATGAACTTCTATCACCCTTATGGTCTGATTGCCTTGAATCTAAGTATAATATACAACGATTCTCGAAATTATGTCGTATTGGTGGTGCAGATGTCAAGGTACTCTCTAGATTAGATCACACGCGGAGCTTACGGTACGCCCGTATGTGGACTATGTATACTAAGCATCTGTTCCAAAAGTACTTCACGTAGCCTTTCTCTAGTAGTTATTCCCCTTCTTCCTCACTACGCTTCGCTTGACTTGAGTTGGGAAGAGTCATATTCATATTCCTCCCCGTAATGCTTGTATTCCCTTACTGAACGGAAGGAATAGTTCCCCTACTCGCTTGCTAATGGACTATAACCAGAATGATTCTCCCTGTCCTTGTAAGGCCAAGCGAAGACATCAAGGCTCAACACCTGATCAATTTTTTACATTCCTCATTCGAGCTTTCTTGACTAATTATCCATTTTCGTGGGTTGACAGGAACTAACTCTCTTTTGAATTCCACTAATAGGTGGGTCCTATGAACTTTGACCTAGGAAGAGGAATAACTCGTGCTATGTAAGAATATCAAAATAATCGAATGCAGCATCCGAACTCTTATTCAAAAACTCCCCCTCATACATCATCTCAACAAATTGATGTAAGTAGGAAGTGTATCATCATAAAAGAAACCAACTAAATGCTTCTCAAAAGGAGGGTGGGGACAAAATTAGAGAAAAACCTTGAATTGCTCCCAACACTCGTAGAAAGTCTTCCCCTCCTTGAAAATAAAGTTGATGATTGGCGTTTTAGAGAGTTGGTTCTATGTAGAGAAGATAATTTTTTTTAAAAAAAAACTCTTCTTGAAGGTCTTGTCAATTGAGGATGGATTGGGGCTTTAAAGCACACAGTAACATCTTAGCTTTATTCTTCAGTACGAAAGGAAAAAGTTTTAGATGAGCTATCTTAGATTTGTTTTGAAAGGTAATGCACACTTCCTTGAACTCTTTGATGTGCATGTGCAGATTTATGGACCATGAAACTGAGGCAATAATTGGATAGAGCCGAGTTTGATATTAAAATGTTAGGGCAATATAAACAAGATGGGATATTATTGCGAATGAGATGCAAGTAATCCCTAAGGGGTCTACCTTGTTAACCATCAACTTTTTCCTCTCAATCACCCATTAAAATGTCTGTTCTACGAAAGTCAAATGTAAGGAATGTAATATAATTATATCCTATGATTTTGTTCCAAATAATTATGACCATTATTTATATAATTGGACTAATTGGAGTTATTATATTATTGTATGTGAGTGATATTTTACTTGCCAAAAACGATATAAATAAAATGTTAGAACTAAAGAATTGGTTAAACACCAAGTTTGAAATGAAAGATATGGGTGAAGCACATTATATATTTGACACTAAAATTTTTAGAGATAGAAAGTAAAGAAAATTGAGTTTGTCTTAAAAACCTTACTTGGAAAATATCTTAAAGAAATTCAAAATGGATTTTTGTAAACCTATTGAATCACTTATTTACAAAGGAACAAATCTAAAAATATGGCTCCTAAAACTGAAGAAGAAATACAAGAAATGAAATCTAAACCTTACGGAAAAGTTGTTGGTAGTCTTTTGTATGCAATGTTATGCAGTAGACTGGATCTTAGCTATGTTGTTGGTTTGATTAGTCGATATCAAAGTAATCTTGGTTTATGTTATTGGTTAGTTGTGAAACACATACTTAGATATATACAAGGTATATTAATTTTTTCATTAGCATATCAAACTAATGATATAGATTTTAATGGTTATTGATTAAATCTTACATGTGTAAATAACATGTCAATTTGTATTTTTCGTGATAATGAGGCTTTGGTAAAAATCATTAAAAATTGAAAAATCAGGCCAAAAGGTAAGTATATTGAGTTACAAATATAATATAAAAAAAAAAAGCATATTACTATTGATTATCTTTGTACAAAAGATATGGTTATAGGCCTATTGACAAAACCTATAGGTTTAAGTTATGAATAAACATCTCGGATTTGTAGCCAAGTGTGAGATATTAGAATATATGTGGCTAAAATCCTCGTTGTTAAGTGAGTCACAGTTGGTGGTCAGATCCCAAATATATAAAACCTCAAATTTTTGGTTAAATATTACATTCTTCATGTCATATATCATAGATGCATTTTTTATAAAATTATTATGTATTAAATATTATTTTCTAATAGTGCATGCATACATATATATTTCATTAATATGATTGGATATCTGAGTTAGATTTTTCCTAGTCAGTATGAGTGACTTGACTAGAAGGACACATCAAATAGTCAACGACTAGGTCAAGATAGTTAAATTATACTTGGAGTATTTTAGCCTAGTTTGACTGCAAAGAGTTGAGAAAAATATTGATGATCATAGAGATTATCCTGGTGAGAGGTAATGACTAGTTGATAATCCTCAAGTATAAATAAAACTCTCTAACTACATAGAGAACTACCATTGAGAA
>CM042186.1:16060233-16081882 GCA_023539305.1 Ilex asprella
GGACAGGTTTTCGGTGGGGTTTGGATGATTGCTGGTGGGAGTGAATTTTCAGGGCGGTGGATCGTAGATTCTCTCTATTTTTTTAAAAAAATTATGTATTAAAATTCAATCCTAACTAATTAAAATTCAATTCTAACTAATTTAAATTTATTTTTTATATATTAAAATTCTAATCAATTAAAATTTATATTTTTTAAATATTAAAATTTAAACTAATTAATATTCTATAAATTTAATTAACTCGCATTTATCGTCTTTTTTATTCATTTGTATAAATTTTGTATTTTGGTTATTGGCTTGCACAGCTTTGAAACAAGTCATCGTCTGAGAATCCGAATAATCGATGCGAACAACCAAAGATGGGAAATCCCTCAACACATCCTCCCTCGCCTACCACCACCTGTAAACCGCCAATCGCAACAAGAAAACCACCAACCACCACCGGAAAACAAATCTCTTTCACATCCCAATTCAGACCTCATTTTCACCCTCCATAACACCACCCCATTTGGCTTCGCCGTCACCCGCCGCTCCTCCGGGGACCCCCTCTTCAACACTTCGCCGGAATCTTCAGATCCCAACACATTTCTCATCTTCAAAGACCAATACCTCCAACTATCCTCCTCATTACCACTCAACAGATCCTCCCTCTACGGTTTAGGAGAGCACACTAAGAAGTCCTTCAAGCTGACCTATCCTCAAACACTAACCCTGTGGAATGCCGACATTGTAAGTGCCAATCTTGACCTCAATCTATATGGGTCCCACCCATTTTACGTTGATGTCAGGTCGCCGGATTCTGACGGTAGTGTGCCGGCAGGGACCACCCACGGTGTTTTGTTGCTCAACAGTAATGGCATGGACATTGTGTACACTGGTGATAGAATCACTTACAAGGTGATTGGTGGTATTCTTGATTTATATTTCTTTACTGGGCCTTCTCCAAAGACGGTTATGGATCAATATACAGAGCTCATTGGTCGGCCTGCTCCTATGCCATACTGGTCTTTTGGTGAGTACTTAATTTCTTTATTTATTGATTGACTAGTAGCTAATATAGTGGCCGAAGGCACTCTATTATAAATCACATGCATCGCACAAATCGACTGTGAGTAAAAAAAAATCTAGATTGATTAAATCAACTAAGGATAAAAAAATTAGACACTAATTTAATGGAAGCTGATGGTACTAAGGGGGAAAAAAGGACTAACCTGGCATATTCAAGAAACCATTAATGGCAAATTTGCTAGAGAATTGGTGCACTTAGCACTTATTCCTGCTGGGATTCAATTGAATGCCAAATGTTTTCACTCCTCTCTTTTTCTTTTTTATTTTTAAATAGGCTACATATAAATCAAAGCAAATTGAATCTAACAAAAACCTAATTCTTAGAAAATCCTTATCTTGAGCTTCAAACTGTGGCACTGCTGACCTCCCTTTATTGCCAAAAATCTTGCACTTTGGGAGGAGAAAATCTGGTTTGATTCTCTCCTCTTTATCTGCGAAAGCAACCTGTTGAATTTCCACAAAATCTCTCCTTGATGCTCATGCTAACTTTTCTTCTTACTATACGTCACCAAATTACACAACATAGGAGGAAGAAGTTGAAAAGGATTTCCACCCCACTTTAACATCCGATACAAACCCTCTATTCTCTTTCTATAGCTAAAATATTTTAGTCCATAACCCACTCAAGCTTATCTTCTTCAATATACTAACTTCACTTCATATATATATATATATATATATATATTGATAGAAATGATAAATTTTTTATTTATCATAAACGGAGTACATCATGTTGAACCAAAGACATTACAAAGTAAGGACACTCCTCTCTCCATAGGCATGGATCCATGCAATTTTTTCGCATATGTAGCTAGGCTGTTTGCCACCGCATTTCCTTCTCTTCAATCCATGAGATTGAAAAGTCCTCGAGTCCATTTACTACACTATTAATTTGATCAGTGAATTTACTTACCTCGGATAGATCCGAGGCCCCTCTCTTCAACACGTCGGTCACCACCTTCGAATCCCCTTCAAGTATGAATTTCGTGTAACCTAATTCAATGGTATCTTGGTCGCTGTTGCCATGGCTAAGGCCTCCACATAATCAGATTTCAGTATACCTTGAAATCTTCGAGAATACCGTAGAATAAAGGATTCATTCCAATCTCTAACAACACCCACTCCAGAATATCCCTTCTATTCGAAAATGGCACCATCAAAATTGATCTTTAGAAAATCCATAGGAGGAGGCCATTTACAGGCCTCTGTATGCAAGGTTTGTTGTGAGCTTGTGTCAATCTTCTGGCTGGACCAAACTGTTTAAGTATGCTTGGGCAAACTCCAAGATTTGAGCAGGAGACAGAGGCATTTCTCCATGCCTAAATCTATTTCTGTTGAATCATAAAACCCATAAAATAACAGTACCCAAGCACTGTCTTTTAGAACTCAAGTTATTGAGGAAAACCTACTGCCATTCCTTTACTGCTACCCCATGTGCCAATGAGGACACAAACCCAGCAAGATTCCAAGTAGCCACTGCCATAGGGCACTCCAAGAAAATGTGATCAACGGTCTCATTTGGGGCCTCAAATAATAAACATTCAGAATCCATAGGAATCCTTTTTTTGCCTCAGATTGCATTGAGTATATTAGACAACTATTTATTCCAAAAGCTTAAACTGTTAAAGAGGGTGTAACTTAAATATTTATACTTCAACGAACCCTCTCACGTTCTGGCTAATTTTTGAGCCTAGCATGTGGAAATATTTTAATAATTAAGGTGACGGCGAGATTCGAACACATGATTTTACTCTGATACCATGTTAGACAACCCTCAACTCCAAAAACTTAAACTGTTAGAGAGCATATAATTTAAGTATTTATATTTCAACAGACAAAATGTTTTTGATAACTCTCCACATAAAAATTTTAATTTTAATTGGAATCTTGAGAGAGCAAACGAAATTACCTTACCAGCTGCCTTCACTACTACCTAGTTCATTCTCTTCTATTTGTTTACCTCCATGTAGCACTCTTCACCAAAAAAGGCCCAGATCTGGTATAGTGCCACACCGGTTGATCATTTGGATAGCGATCGCAAATCGAAATACCCAAAATTTGCTCTACATCATACTGAAGAAAGAGTTGTTCCAATAAGGTCTAGGGATCCACATTGCCCTCTTCACCTAAACACTGCTTCGATTACGAATCTGCCACGGTGAGCCCACCTCTACTACTTTCCTTGAATCCAAGATACTCCTTCACGTAAGAGAGGGACGAGACCCAATTATGCCTCCCATAAGGAAGTGGAAAAGAAATATTTTGCTCTTAACACCTTGTAAAGCATGTATTCTGGATTCTTGATTAGTCGCCAGTATTGTTTAGCTAGCGTAGCAAGGTTGAAAGCTCCCAGGTCTCTGAAACCCATACCCCCTCGAGCTTTTGCAGTACACATTTTGTCCCAAGCTACCCAATGTATCCTTTTCTCATCATTCTTTTTCCTCCACAAAAAAATTGCTACCATCCTATTAATTTCATCACATAAAGAAGACACAGTTTCGCACCCATTAAAAGAATATGCAAACTATAGAAATTCTAACAGCAAAGCCCAATTTCAAGGAAAGAAATGCACCCATATTGAACAAATGCAACATGATAGTATCACACATTTAACATTTAACACAACTCAACTCTTGTAAAGCATCCACTACTAAACCAATATAAACAAATCACCAATCTCATAAAACTTGCATAACATTAACCACTTGATCACCATCGAGTACTAAAATTAAAAAATCAGAAACTGACATCGGAAATGAAAATAAAATTTGAGTCAAAAATTAAAAATCAAACGATTTTTCTTAAACTTCAAACAAACTACTAAAAATGAATCATAAAATCACAATAAGAAATTTGGTCAAAAACTAAACATCAATAAACTTTGCATAGAGGCTCAATATGCACTAATAACTTTTGTGATGAACTGATCATCTATTCCTCTTTTTTTCATTTTTTAATTACTTTTGCTAGATCCAAATTTCGTAATCCACTCGTCTTGGCTGGTCATACTGAAGTAAGTCACACAAAACAACCTTAAGAAACAAACCACAATATCACTTCTACTACCCAATCATCGAAGAAAATCACCCACCAAATCACCACCATCAAGCACATATGTAGAAAGAGACCGAGGGACATGCATATGCTCAAGTCCGAGTGAGCATGATGAAGGAAACACGTTCCCAGGCAACGCCAAGTATTAATTGCCTTTGGGAAGGGCGCCTCGTGCAGTGTGTAGATATGGCAAGTGATCATTACCTTGTCACGTCAAGTTGAGCCCAGCACCAAACCCCCAATAAAAATGGAAAGAGGCATGACCCTTGTTGACGTGAATAGACATAGGGGGCATCAAATTGAATGCTCGGCGTGAAGCACTTGATGTTCAAGATCATTTAATGGTTAAGGGGCAAAAAGTAATAAATGCTTGGTCTCCCTAGCATTGAAGTCATGATTACACCCGCCATCAACCATTAATAAGGCATGACAGGATGCACTTATTACACGGTTCGATGACGGGAGATTTGCTAATATGATAGCCCTCAAGGAGGGATTTCGGCCATAGGCTGTTAGGTCTAGGTTTGATGCACTCAATTGGCTCTCACGTCACCATGCTTGAAGATATAAATAGCCCAGGGTGGTAGAACTCAAGTATGCATGTGAAACCAGCCTTGCACATTATACTTATCCTCTCAATATTAAGCATCGACTGACTTAAGCATTAGAGGGGATAAGTCGGGTATGCTCCCGGATCCTTTTTGACTTCATTCCATATTTCTAAAATCTTGTCCAGATTTAGCTAGTACTTGCTATCTCAAATCATTGTAAGAAATTACATGTGCAATAACAATCACCAGATTTTTTATCCAATTAAAAGAAAGTTAGAGAAGTACAGGTGAGAGAAAGGGGAAAAACGAAGACCTTTCAACATCAACCAAATGCTCTGTAAATCAAGGATGCCAAACCAACACATACAAAGCAATACTCTACAACCCATCAATCATCCCAATTGTCGCATGCTCGATATAGAAAACAACACAATGGAAGTCAAAAAACTAGAAAAACCATATTCCTCGCAT
This sequence comes from Ilex asprella, assembly GCA_023539305.1. Taxonomy (NCBI): domain Eukaryota; kingdom Viridiplantae; phylum Streptophyta; class Magnoliopsida; order Aquifoliales; family Aquifoliaceae; genus Ilex; species Ilex asprella. The sequence continues at coordinate 16,065,378 of CM042186.1, forward strand.
AGGAATCAAAAAAATTAGAAATATCAAATTTATTTTTAGAAAATAAAAAAAATAAAAAATACCAAATTTTTTGCGAATTGCATGTCTCTTCACTGTTCACATTAATATGTTGATCCTCCAATTAGTTTTTGGGGGATGTGCTTCAGGGAAGGGGGATTTGTGGCTATATGCCCTGAGCTCATGGTGGTGGGTGGAAGAGGGTTGGATGGGTGGCATCGGTTGGTGTGAGACAGAAACAAAGAGTAAGGGGAGAGATAATTGTTATGAAAGGGTTATAGGTGCACAGAGAATGGAGTACAAAGAAATGGATAGAGGGTGGGGGAGACGAACCTATTGAGTGGCGTTCAGAAGGTTGCTATGGGTGATGAGATGGGTTGCTGATGATTACCAGAGTGACATTGATGGTTGGCTACTGGCGTTGGTTGCCTGGTTGGCTTGAGTTGTGGTAGCTGAAGGAAGGAAGATGAGAGGGAAGAAAGGTGTGGAGAGGAGAGAGTTTGCTACTAGTGTTTGTTGAGTGGTGGTGCCGTGGCATGAAGAGGCGTGGGTGTGAGAGAGAGACGTATATGGAATGACAGTCTGAGAATTAGGGTTTGAGCGTAAAAATATTTTGGACATCAATTAGGATCATTGGATCAATAATTTTAAAACGATTTGGGACATGAAAAACTCGACATAAGTTTAGGATTCAAATGGTAGTCGTAATTTATTATATTGATATGAGGCTTTATGAGTCTTGAGTTTGCTCTCATTCAAAGTAAAACTATAAGAACCATCATTCAAAACACAGAATACTTTGATAATACAAGAGTTAACTAGCCCCAAAGGTGAGAGAATAAAATAAATTGAATATCAAGGTATTAGAAATAAAGATTGAGATGAAAACAATCTTTTTTATTTAGTTGAGATTCTTTATCACTCGATAATAGAGTCTAATTCAAATTGTACTCATCTTTGTGGATTTATCATACTACATATTTCTAGCCGTGTAATTGTATGCAACAATTCAATAAAATTTGTAGTTCTTTCTTGGTATCAGAAATAATTCTAATAAGTAAAATAAAAAATTCATCATGAGCACTTCATCCACTACACCAACTGCTCCTCTATCAGTCCTCTCCCTTCCTCCTTGCCCACTCTTTTTGCTACTGCCGCAAGTCTAGCTACAAAACATGATGAAACTAATTACCCTCTTTGGGTTTCTCAAATTATGCCGCATCTTCGTGGACACCAAGTTCTCGATTTGTTGATGGGTTTATTACGTGATTGGCTCCTTTTATAACTCATTGGTGATGTTAATGTGCAAGTCATTGGGCTTACTACCTATCACATCATTAGGTCAACCTTTCTGACCTCTTATGCGGCTCATTCATGCGCTCGAATCCTTAAGTTGTGTATGAAATTCCAATCTATCAAGAATGATTTTGCCTCTATTCACAATTATTTTTATCGGGCAAAGAAAATGGCTCATCAACTAGCCATCGCTGAACGGCGATCTAAATGTGATGCATTTCGTACCACAATTGTTATTTGCACAAATTCCTTGTCGCTTACAAGATTTATTAGGCCATCCTTTTTTGAAGAATTTTGTCTTGCTCAACACGTCGTTGCCTCTGACGTTCCTGGCCAATTTAACTCATTGTGACATCCTTAACAATATCGTGACTAAGGCAAATGTCAACATGGTGGCCATGGTTCTGGCCCCACTTCTCATAAGGCGGTTAATAGTGACCCCTTTCTTTCTTCCAATGGTGGCCGTGGTTCTACCCGTAACATTCCAATGGATTCCACAATGCTTTGTTTTTTGGTCTGCTTCTAACTCTGATCATAAACCCATTTGTTAGTTTTGCAATCATATTGGCCACACATCACTCCACTAGCATAACCGCTTCAATGAGACTATTCAATACACTACTCCATAGAGTTGGACCCATGCTTATCATGCTTCCTTGGAAATTTGGCACCCCAACTCTAGTGCAAACCATTATCACACTTCAGATCTGTCTAATCTAGACATTACTTTCGACTACATGAAAGCACCACTGTCCAAATTAGTAATGGTGTAGGTTTGAAAATTAGCCACACCGCCCCTCCTCTTTTCGAACTCAAAATTCTTTTATATTCCAAGATATTTTACATGTCCCACATGTCAAACACATCCTTCACTTCGTGCATAAATTCGCTAAGGATAATAATTATTGGTTTGAGTTTCACCCGTCTCATTTTTGTGTTAAGGACATTCACACGGGAAGGTTCTGCTCCACGACTCGAGCTCTATTGGTCTCCTACAACCTCAAGTTTCCTTCACCCCAAGTAAAGTTGCCCTTCTTCATGATGTAATTGAACAATGGCATCAATGACTAGATTATTTGGCTCTTCGCACTGTTTAAACCCACTTGAGGACGATATGTGCATCTTTTCATTCTAATAAAAGGCTTGCACATTGATTGGGGTGACGAATTCCATTCAGTTTTGTCTTATCTCACCCAATGTAGAATTGGCCATCCGATTTCATGTCAACACACCCACCAAAGAAATGGGGCCATCGAAATTAAGCATCGTCATACTTGCCCTCATGGCTTATGCTTCACTTCTTTTTACATTTTTGGGATTTTGCATTTGAGATAGCAATGTATCTCATCAATGGGCCTTCCTTCCAAAGTTCTTCACAATCTTATACTGCTGGAATTTTTTTTTAAAGGTCTTCAAGTGTGCCTGCTATTCATGCTCCGACCCTAAGTCACCAGCATAGTCCCAAGCAGAAGATGATGACACACAAAATGGTGGAATATGGTGGGAGAAGATGGTGGAATAACAAGTGTTAAAAAAAACCAAGAGGATCAATACATTTAAGGATGTGCTTAGGATAGCGATAGTAAGGGTATCCACATTATCAAAAGCAAATAGAGATGCAACTAAAAGAGCTAATGGAGTTAACAAGAGTTAGTCTTGTTCCTGTGAGAATAAGTATGAACAATAGGAGCGGGTACAATTGAAGAAAAGGAAGATTGAGGTGAAGACCAAATATTAGAAGTGGGCATGTCACAAATAAAATAGTCATCAGAAATAACATTAGGAAAATGGTCAATATGCATAAAACCAAATTTATTAAATGTGTCAAAAACAGAGGGAAAATGAAAAGGAACCAAGAAAGACATACATGGTGGAACGGATATATGACTTATCTCGTTCAGCTTTAGGGAGAAGAATAATACCAAACATACATAATGAGAAATAGTCAGGGTCTTGGGAGATTTGCCACATAACTATTTAAAAAGTGATAATTAAAAGGAATCTGGTTAATAAGATGAACAACCGTGACAACTGCCTCTCCCCCAAAAGAGCTAGGAACTAATGCAAATAAAAGTAATGAACGAGTATTCTCCATAATGTGTCTGTATTTTTTGCTTAGCCACACCATTCTGGTCAAGAATGTCTGCACAAGAGGACTATTGAACAGTTCCATCAAATTTCAATAAGTTAAAAAAATCAGTGTATATGCATTCCGCCCCCAAATTAGACCGAAAACATTTAATAACTAAAGAATATTGTGTACAAATCATGTAACGAAAAATATCAAAGATAAAGAAAAATTTAGGTCGATCTGTGTGTGTGTGTGTGTGTGAGAGAGAGAGAGATGGATATCTCTACTTCTACATTTGATCCACCAACTTTGATACCATAAAATCTTGGAACAACTTACAAAGAAGAAAAGTTATACATAGAAGAACAAGAGAAAGAACAAAGTAGTCTATTACTCCAATATTCCATGATAGCGATAACTAGTGACAAGAGACTCTGTATAGAGAAAGATTAAAATACCCCTAACAAAAATAAATATAAATATAAATACAATCTTAACACCATGATCACTTGGTCATAGGATGGAACCCGGTGTTCCAAAATTTTCAATTTTGTGACCAAGCACCCTAGCTACAAAGTTACTCTTTTATGACCAACGTTAGTAGCTTCGTAATTAGCATCACCATTACTCAACGTGATCCCCATTGGCAGGTAAACATGGTCGCTAAACACAATGCTTCAATTCAAAATGGCACTGTGATTCTTCAATCACCACCTCCTAATGCCAACATTGTAGGCTACATGTGAATTTTTCAAATCAAGCGCAATGCATGTGACACCATTGAATGATATAAGGCTCGCCTCGTCACTAAAGGATTTAGTCAACAATAGGGCATCAATTACACTGACATTTTTAGCCTCACCATCAAACTAGCCACTATTCATACAATATTAAGCTTAACAACTGGTCATGCTTGGCCCATTTATCAACTCGACGTCCACAATACTTGTGTGCACGTCGCTATCAATAAAAAGGTCTATAGGAAACAAGCTCTTGGTTTCGTTGACTCCTACGCCTCTATCATGTATGTCATTTATGGTAATCTCTTTATGGCCTCATGCAAGCACCCCGTGCCTAGTTTGGGCATTTTAGCAATTTTCTCATAGTGAAGGATTTGCAACTTCCAAAATCAATCTTTATGTCTTCATTTAGAAGACATCTTATTCGACCTTGTATATCCTAGTTTACCTAGGTGACTTAATTTTCTTGGGGAGTTCGCCCGAATTTGAACACACTCAACCTATTTTGCTTGGTTCTGCTGTCGAGGATTTGAGTCGCAACGTTCTCAATATTGCCAATGGTTTTTACCTCAATCAATGGTGGTATATAATCGACCTCCTCTAGTATGCTGCACATCATCACGCATTCTAGCACCAAAGCAGAATATAAGGCTTTGGTTGACACTACCTCTAAATCTCTGTGGCTCTGGTGCCTTCTCAAAGAGCTCCATGTTCCACAGCCTCAACACCTAACATTGTGGTGTGCTAATGTTGACACTTCTTTCCTCATTGCAAACCCCGTCCTCTACAACTACATGAAGCATACTAAATTTCTCTTTGTTCATTTGTGACAATGTGGCCAAAGGAAATCTCCAAATCAATTTTCTGTCCACCCAAGATCGAGTAGTTAATATTCTAGCAAAGCCATTATCCACACCACACAACGCATTTTCAGCTTTTTCAAACAAGCTCAGTCTCCTTCATGATTAACACTTCGTTTACTGGTTAATGGGCAAGATGCCAATAAGGTCCATAGGGTCTTTCCAAAGTCCATGGGTTACCTAGTTACTTTCAAAGGGTTAGGTTCATGGTGGGGAATGGGTCCAGGGTGCGATTTTAGGAGGATGTTTTGTTTGGAGGGAGAGTCTTCTTTTTTTTCCAGTTTTTTTCCTCACCTTTATCGTCTTTCTTGTTAACATTGTAGATACATTGCTTCTTTAGTTACTTTGTATTCATCTTTGAGTACTTGAGATTTTGGGTTTCGCAAGATCCTTAATGATAGAGAGTATTATGAATTTGTAGGGCATCTTTCCATGCTTAATGATCTCTTATTTTCTCCAAATTCTTTGAATGAAAGAATCTCGATTAGTAACCTTTGGGTATTCTCTCTTACAAATCTTATTTTGAATATCTAATTGATGATCCTTCACGTGCTTTAATTCTTCTGTATTAGAAGATTTGGAGGGCTCGGGTGCTTTTAAAGTTGTAAGTTTGTGCATGGACAATTACGCATTGGAAGATTACTACCAGTGATATGCTTCAAAAAAGGAAACTTCTAAATTGTCTTTCATCGCGGTGGTGCATTATATGTAGGGGTGATGCTGAGAATGTCGACCACTTTTTCTTGCATTGTCCCTTGACTCGTTCACTATATAATATATTGTTTCAGGTTGTTTGTATTTCTTGGGTGGCTCCAAAATCAATGATATTTATGCTTAGTGTGGATTTTAGTAGTTTGGGGTGAGGTGAAAGAGGTAAGACTCTTTGTCAAGTGCTTTTTTGGCTCCCTTTTGGGTGATATGGAGGGAAAGGAATGCGAGAATTTTTTAACACAGTAGGAAAGAAGTTGAATGGCTATGGGACCAGCTACACTTCTTGTCTTCATTTTGGACATTGTGACTATGGAGTTTGAAAATATGTCTCCTTTTAGTATTATTTCAAATTGGACAACATCTTGTGTATTGTGTTTTTGAGTTTTATGCGCTAATGTTTTTTCTTTGCCCTTGGAAGGCATTCAATCTTGGGTTGCACTACTTGTCCACCAATGATTGGTTTTTGTAACCTTGTGCTTTTATTATTAATAAAAGTATTGTTTCTTATTGACAAAAAACAAACCAACTCTATCTCTTCTATCTCTTAGATATTCTCTATCAGCTACTGATAGAGTCCAATCCAATTTGTACTCATCTTTGTGTATTTATCATATTATATATTTCCCAGCTGTGTAATAATATACAACAGCAGTTCAATAAAAATGTTAGTTACTAAATATGGAAAACAGCATTCCGACTACAATCCCTTTCCCACAACTTCCAAATATTTAATTTACTTCCAAAAAAAATCAATTTGTATAGACCTCCTTTCTATCTGGTAGGGACATTTTTATCTCTGTTTGTTGATGGTAATTGTGCCTCAGTAAACCCCTCTATGATAAGTTCCTGCTAACATTGGTATCCCCGTTGGATGTTTTTTATGTGCCACTACACAGTTGCTCGTTCCAAGGGAACCACAATGACATTCCATTTTCAGAACACAGCCATTTGCTTCATGAATTCTTCAATTCATCTGATCAGTGATTCTTGAAGCTGCTTCATTTAATGAGCACCAATACACCTCCAAAGATGATATTAGACTTTGGGTTGGATCCGAACTAGTGTGTCAATTGAATGTGCATTATCTTGTAGGAATGATCTGCATACGGTAGGTTTTCCTTCCTTTAATGGCATCAGAGGTCTTGTACTGGGAAATCTAATGTATGGTACTCTCGTAAGTCCATAACTTCAAGACAAATAATCCAGAATTTAGTTCCTGTCATTTTTTTACTCCTCTCTCTCTCTCTCTCTCTATATATATATATATATATCTCACACACACTCTGTCTTCAATCATTGTGTGAGGCTAGAAGAGTTTTGTCTTTGTCTTATAGACATGGGGGTTTCCCTAGTCCGAGATAATACCTCGAGCTTTTGTTGGTGATCAAGATAGACATTGGAGCACGGGAAGCTCTTTGTTCCTACAAATTCCAAGTTTATTTTCACAAAAGGTAACCCTGAACCTGATATTGCTTCTGCCTATGGTATCTTACAGATGATAAATGCATGGCTGATATGCTGAGATAAAAAAAAGTGTGAGTGAATTTTGATCGGAATGGGCATTAGAAGGATTCAAAAATGTGGGTCGAGGAGAAATATATTGTGAAAAAATAGCACTTCCAATAACAAAGATAGCATAATTAAAATCACTCATACAAAAACCCGTGAACTATCTTAAAAAATATATCGAGTCCACTTTGAACTGGAAAGTTGTCTGAAATACTGCATTTTCTTATCTAATCATTCACAACAAGAATTATAAATATTATGGTTTGTCTAGGTTTTTCGTATTTATGCACATCTATTTGGAAGTGACTGATATCTAAATGAAATGGGAGAATGTTGAAATGACATTTTGAATATTAGTAGAAAATGTTTAGCTTAAAGAAAAATGACTCATGTGCAACATCTTAATTAGGAAACCTTCATTGGCTTGTCCAATTTCTTAGATTGCTTTATGGAAAGCTCTTCATGGATTCATTCAAACTGTGGATCTTACATCTTTATTTTAAGTTTTAGAGACAAATGTAGCTCTCAACTGCTCGGCTGTAGTAAAAAATTATATTCTCTCTTCCTGCTTACTCAGTCTTTCTTTATGGGTGTAGGATTTCACCAGTGCCGGTGGGGTTACAAGAATGTTAGTGATGTTGAGGGAGTGGTTGCTCACTATGCCAAGGCTGGAATCCCTTTAGAAGTTATGTGGACAGATATTGACTATATGGATGGATTTAAGGATTTCACACTTGATCCTATTAACTTCCCCTTGGATAAGATGAAGTTGTTTCTTGATATACTTCATCAAAATGGCCAGAAATATGTGCTTATCTTGGATCCTGGTATGACCAATAAAACTGTACATCTTCCCTTGAACACTTTTTTCAGCCCCTCTATTTTTTAATTGTTCTAACAAAGCAATATATGACCTGATCTCAAAGTGTTGTGTAATTTAACTCGGGTGAAAGAGGGATCCCTGTTTATGTCGGAATTTATGCTGCAGGTATCAGTGTGAACAACACATATGGAACTTATGTAAGAGGGATGCAGTCTGACATCTTCATAAAACGTGATGGTATCCCTTATCTAGGGGTGGTTTGGCCTGGGAATGTATATTACCCTGATTTTGTAAATCCATCTGGAGGAATCTTTTGGGGTGATGAGATCGGGAGATTCCGGGATCATCTGTCATTCGATGGTCTGTGGCTTGACATGAATGAGTTATCCAATTTCATATCTTCTGCCGTGACTCCATCTTCTACACTTGATGAGCCACCCTACAAGATTAACAATTCAGGAGTCCAAATGCCCATTAATAATAGGACTGTTCCAGCAACTTCTCTGCACTTTGGTAACATTACAGAATATAATGTCCATAACCTTTATGGTTTTTTAGAATCCAAAGCCACTAACGAGGCCTTAATAAAAGTGACTGGTAAAAGGCCATTTATCCTTGCTAGATCAACTTTTGTGGGCTCTGGCAAATACACAGCACACTGGACTGGAGACAATGCCGCCACGTGGGATGATTTGGCATACTCAATTCCGAGCATCTTAAGTTTTGGTCTGTTTGGGATTCCAATGGTTGGAGCGGATATATGTGGTTTTTCTGGAAACACAACTGAAGAGCTATGTCGACGTTGGATTCAGGTGTAGTGCATAGCACCTTCGAATGACACTTGAATTCCATTTCAGGTTGCATAGAATTTTTTAAATCTACCGTAATTATTTTTAATTAATATAACACTTGCAAGTAGTAATATTTTAATTGTTCCAAGGACCACATTTTAGGATTTTCTTTTGGGGATGAGAACTTCGAAGAAAAAAAAGAACGAACTGTTTTATGATTTATAGAAGTGACAGAGTTTCAAATTTACCATTTCTATTACTGATGATGTTCTCTCAATGATACAAACAGCACAATTTCAAGGTGTTTGTCTTTCAGTTGATAATAAGTGGCTGCAGAATGATTTTTTATTTGCGAAGGCGTTCCTAGATATTACCATAACGGATTGAAAATCACTCTGTTCCTTCTTCCTGCAAAAGTGTTTGTACTTTATTCCTAAACTTCGTCATTTTGCAGCTAGGAGCTTTCTATCCCTTTGCAAGAGATCACTCTGCCATTGATACCACCCGTCAAGAGCTCTTTGTCTGGGATTCAGTTGCTGCAGCAGCCAAGAAGGTGCTTAGGCTTCGGTATCAGCTGCTTCCCTACTTTTATATGCTAATGTATGAGGCACATATGAGAGGAACTCCAATTGCACGGCCCCTTTTCTTCTCTTTTGCTCAAGATTTGAATACATATGAAATCAGTTCACAGTTCCTCATAGGCAAGGGCGTAATGGTGTCACCTGTGCTGAAGCAAGGGGCAATCTCAGTTGATGCTTACTTCCCAGCAGGAAATTGGTTCGACCTCTTCAACTATTCGCAATCAGTCAGTGTAGATGAAGGAAAATATGTGACACTTGATGCACCACCTGACCATATAAATCTACATATTAGGGAAGGGAACATATTGGCCATGCAAGGGGAAGCTATGACGACACAATCAGCTAGGAAGACGGCATTCCAGCTTTTGGTGGTTCTCAGTAGCAGCGAAAACAGCACTGGAGAAGCATTCTTTGATGATGGAGAGGAAGTGGAAATGGGAGGGAAAGGAGGTCGATGGACTTTAGTAAGATTTAATGGCAATCTCGTAGGTAACACAGTAATGGTTGGATCGGAGGTTGTGAACGGAGAATTTGCCTTGAGTCAGAAGTGGGTTATAGAAAAGATTATATTTTTAGGGTTGAGTAGTGGGAAAGGCTTGGAAGGCTATAAAATAATCACCAAGAGAGGAAATGGGCATCAGAAGCCACGTCCGTCTGTAAGTTTTGATATTAAAGGACAGTTTACTACTGTGGAGATGGAAGATTTGTCATTGCTGATTGGTGAAGGTTTTATGATAGAGCTAAATTTGAGTAAGTAATGGTACATTTCGTAGTCAAATAAATTTTGCTGCTTATTAACTATTTTTCCCACAAAACAAGAACAGGCTTGTAAGTTCTTCTGGTAATCAGTGATTCAAACAAGAGGCGGTCTGAGTCTTCCTCGGTTGAAGTACCAAAATCTCCTCCTTTATCGTCGTCCTACCATCTGATGGGAAAGGATGAGACGGAATAATGTTCCTCCTGTGTGTGTGTGTTCAATTCTAAATGGCATTTAGTTACCATATACTGATGAAAAATGATGAGATTCAAGATGCCATGTATATTTATTTATGTTTGTGATATTTGTAAGTGGAGCTTTGAGTTGAACTGATATTACAGGATGCCTGGGAATCATAAAAATCGATGATAGTCAGGGACGGAACTAAGATTTTGACGTGAGGGGGTCAAACAAGAATAATGACACAGTCAAAAATTTTGTTCCGGAGGCCAATCATTATGTTATTGTTAATATCAAATTGTTAGTTATACAAAACTTATCAAAGTCAATTGTTTTACAATATCATATGAAAATGGGTTCGTCTATGAATACCGAAGATTCTTTTTTGGCATTGTGTCACTAAATGATTCGATGTCATTGATCCATCATAAATTGTTTAAAGCAGTTGATGAGATATTTAACTTTTTATCGGTAACCAATTGAATCAATTATTTAATAATTTTTGAAAAAAGCGCTAAAAGAAAATAATTATTATAAATAATTATGTTTATATTAATTAATGCATTTTTTTACAAAAATCAATACGCATAAGAATTATTATAAAAAAAATCCATCGAGATTAATGCAATTTTTTTTATAAAAAATTTCAACACAGTAGAATTATTACCACTTTATGGGGTTAAGTTATCACTTTTAGGGATAGGTTATTATTTTTTGGGGGTAAGTTATCACTTTTTAGGAGTAGGTTACCAATTTTTTAGGGTAAGTTGCCACTCCCCAAGGATAAGGGTACAACTTTTGGGGGGTTTAAGTTACCAATTTTGTGGATAAGTTACGACTTTTTCAGAGTAGATTACCAATTTTGGGGGGTAAGGTTACTACTTTGGGGGGTTAAACTACCAATTTTGGGGGTAGGTTACCACTTTTTATGTAACAATTTATGGGGAAAGTTACCACTTTTTATGTAACACTTTATGGGGTAAGTTACCACTATTTATGTAACACTTTTTGGCCTAAGTTATCACTTTTTAGTAATAAATTACCACTTTTTTTTGGATATAAGTTACCACTTTAGGGGATGATTTACCATTTTTTTGGGGTAAAGTTTTCATTTTCTAGGTATGTTGGATCAATCATGTTTTTATCATGACCGATCTTGTTACAATCAAGATCGGTCATCGGTCAAATAACCATTTCTTGTGCTACAATCAATAGATTTTATTGCGATCTTAGCAATATCACAACACGTCTAAATGTAAAATCAAATTTTGTGTAATTATCATCTACCCGCATTGGATAAACATATTTTCAATCAAACTCCAAACAATTTTTGTACGTACAATGCGATTAAAATTCGAGTCAATTAAAATTCATTTTTTTACAAATATTTGAGACGATTGAGCTGACTAAATTTTATTTTTTTATGAATTTTAAGTATATTAACATGAAATTGAATATTAATTTGATTAATTGAATATTAATTGGAAGAATTTGCATGTTACTTTGGTATTGATTTGGTAAATTGAATCTTTTTTGGATGATTTAGGATGTTAATTTGATAAATTAAGTTTTAATTGGATGAATTTGAAGATAAATTGAATGAATTGAATGGTAATTTGACATTAATTTGATGAATTGATTGTCAATAGGATGAAATTAAATATTAATTTGACGAATTTAATGTTAACTAATTGAATTATGTTAATTGAATGAATTGAATGTTTATTAGATGAATTAAATGTTAATTTAGTATTAATTTGATAAACTGAATATTTATTGGATGAATTGAATATTAATTTGAAGAATTGAATGCTAATTGAATGACATTTAATATTAATTTGATTAGTTTAATGTTAATTGGATGAATTTGGAGGTTAATGTGATGTCAATTTTCGAAAGTGCATGTTAATTAATTAACATTAAATTCATCCAATTTATATTCAAAATCATTCAACTCATTCAATTAAAATCCAAAATCATTCAATAAAAAATTAATTTAACAAAATCAACACTAAACTAACATTCAATTTTATCCATTTTATATTTAATTTATCAAATTAACACCAAATTAATATTCAATTAATTAAATTAACATTCACTTCCATCTAATATACATTCAACTCATCAAATTAGCATTAATATTCATCTAATTAACACTCAATTTAACATATTAACATCTGAAATCATCCAATAAAGATTCAATTGATCAAAGTAAACTTCTGAAATCATCCAATAAAGATTCAATTGATCAAAGTAACTCTAAAGTAATATGCAATTTTGCCTAATTAATATTTAATTCATCGAATTAACACGAAATTAGCATTCAATTTCATCAAATTAATATTTAAATTTAACTAACTAACATTAAATTCATCAAGCATTTAAATTCATCCAATTAACACAAAATTAACATTCAAATCATCCAATTTATATTCAAATTCATCTAATTAATACTCAATTCATTGAATTAAACAATAAATATTCAATTTATCAAATTAATATCAAAGAGGCATACAATTTCATCTAATTAATATTATGTTTAGTAAATTAACATCAAATTAACATTCAATTTCATCTAATTGACATTCAATTTTATCTAATAAGTATTTAATTCATCAAATTAACATTTAAATTCAACAAGTTAACATTAAATTAATCAAATTAATTTTTAATTTTACTTAATTAACACTCAATTCATCAAATTAACATTCTATTCATCTAATTTATATTCAAATTCATTCAATTAACACTCAATTAATCAAATTAACATCCAAAATTATTTAATAAATATTCAATTTATTAAATCAACACCAAAGTAACATGCAATTTCATTCAATTAAAATTTAATTTATCAAATAAACATTCAATTCATCAAATTAACATTCAAAATCAACTAGTTAACATAACATTCACTCATCAAATAAACATTTAATTTCATCCAATTAATATTTAATTCATCAAATTAACATTCAATTCATCCAATTAAAACACAATTCATCAAATTGCATCCACAATCATCGGATATTGATTCCATTAATTAAATCAACACAAAAGTAATATGCAACTTCATCTAATTAATATTTAATTTATCAAATCAATACCAAATTAACATTACATTTTATCCAATTAATATTTAATTCATCAAATTAACTTTCAAATTAACAATTTAACATTAAACTCATCAAATAAATATTTAATTTTATCCAATTAATATTAAATTCATAATAATTAACACTAAATTGACATTCAATTTATCCAATTAACACTAAATTCAATAAATTTATTTCAAACATCATCCAATAAAGATGCAATCTATCCAATCAACACCAAAGTAACATGTAATTTCATCAAATTAACACTAAATTAATATTCAATTTTATTTATTAAACATTGAATTTATGAAATTAACATTAAAATTCAACTAGTTAACATCAAATTAACATTCAATTTATATAAATTAACAATCAATTTAACTAGTTAACATTAAAATTACATTCAAATTCGATGATAAATTGAATCTTTTATTGAATAATTTTGGATGTTAATTTGATTAATTGAGTTTTAATTGGATGAATTTGGAATATAAATTGGATGAATTGAATGTTAATTTAGTGATAATTTTATGAATTAAACATTAATTGGATGAAATTAAAAGTTAATTTGATAAATTTAATGTTAACTAATTGAATTTAAATGTTAATTTGATGAATTGAATATTTATTAGATGAAATTGAATGTGAATTTGTTGAATGAATATTAATTTGGTGTTAATTGAATATCAATTTGATGCATTGAATGCTACTTTAGTATTAATTATTTTGAATTTAATATTAATTGGATGAATTGAATATTTATTTGGTGTTACTTTGATGAATTGAATTGAGTTGAATGTTAATTTGTTGAATTTAATGTTAATTTTTTGTTGATTTAATGAATTAAATATTTATTGGATAAAGTTGCATGTTAGTTTGGTGTTGATTTGATAAATTGAATGTTTATTAGATATTCTAAATACAAATTAAATACTTTAGGAGTTAAATTGAAAAAAAATTGACACTTTAGGAATCAAATTGACAAAACATGCATATTTTAGGGGTAAAAATATTTTTAAAAAACATTTAGATTTCTATTGGATAGGTCATGTTTTGTAATGAGCCGGTCCTATTTTAGCTATGTAGGATCGGTAAGCATAAATCAGGATTCAAGGGTAAATTTCCACTACATTCCTTCTAATTTATTATATCTTTAGTAACACTTTTTTTATTTTTTGAATCTTCACTCACACCCCTGTCAAATTATTGACATTAACTAGAATACAATTTTACTAAATTATCCATGATATATTTTAAGAAAAAACTTCATTTACACCCCTCTAGATAGACATATCTTCAATAAGATCCCATTTTTTTTCTAAATTTTTTATGTAGAAAAATTTGGGTCGACTAATATTCGATTCAAGCTAATTAAAATTTATTTTTTATGTATTAAAATTTGAGTTGATTAAAAATTATATTTTTTTACTTATTAAATTTGTGTTGATTAAAATTTGATTCGAACTGATTAAAATTTTTAATCGGCTCGAATCAAATTCTAATCAAATGGCATTGAATTTTAATCAGCCCAAATTTGATACAATAAAAAATAAAAATTTTAATCTACTCAAATTTTAATACATAAAAAATTAATTTTACTCAATTAGAATCAAATATTAATTGGCACGAGTTTTAATAAGAAAAAATTTTAAAATTTTAATCGGTACAAATTTTAATACATAATTTTTTTAATAAGCTCAAATTTTAATGCATAAAAAAATAATATTTAATCAGTTCGAATCGAATTTTAATCGGCTTAAATTTTAATATATAGAAACATAAATTTTAATCAACTCAAATTTTAATATGTAAAAAAATAAATTTT
The DNA here is from genome assembly GCA_023539305.1 of Ilex asprella. NCBI lineage: Eukaryota > Viridiplantae > Streptophyta > Magnoliopsida > Aquifoliales > Aquifoliaceae > Ilex > Ilex asprella. Next base: position 16,080,611 of record CM042186.1, read on the forward strand.
AATTGACTCGAATTTTAATATAATTTTATGTAAAAAGATTGTTTGGAGTTTATGTAAGGACAATTTTGATATTTTTAATGATTTTTTAGTTAGAATTTGTGATTTAATGACAAGGGAGGTATTAGTAATATTTAAATATGTGCTAGAAGGAAGTGTCAATGAAATTTTTGATAATAGAGGGGAGTGCTGTTAAAAATATGATAAACTGTAAATGATGTGACTGTAATTTTTCCTAAAGTAAATCACCACGATCGATCCTAGCTTAAATTAGGATTGGTCTTCCCTTGAATCAGGATTGGTCCAAGCTTCTGCTAAATTATCCTAGTAAGTGGTAACTTACCCAAAAAAATAGTAACCTTACCCAAAAATGTTAACTTTACCTTAAAAACTGGTAAGTTACTATTTTTTAGGGGTAAGTTATCACTTTTGGGTATAAGTTCTGAGTTGATTCTTATACAGGGTACGTTATTATTTTTTGGGGGTAAGGTAGCAATTTTTAGGGGTAAGTTACCATTTTTTGTGGGGTAAATTATTACTTTTGGGGTAAGTTATCATTTTTGTGGGATAAATTATTATTTTTTTTGAGGTAAAGTACAACTTTTTGGGTGGTAAGTTACAATTTTTGTGGGATAAATTATCACTTTTGAAGCTAAGTTACCACTTCTGTGGGATAAGTTACAACTATTTGGGGGTAAGGTACCATTTTTTGGGAATAAATTATCACTTTTGTGGGTTAAGTTAACACTTTTATGGAGTAAGTTACCACTTTTTAGGGATAAATTACAACTGTTTGAAGGTAAGATACAACTTTTGAGGGTAAGTTTTTCTTTTTGAGGGTAAATTACAACTGCTTGGGGGGTAAGTTATCATTTTTTTGGGGATAAGGTACCCTTTTTTGGAAGAAACCGGTGAAACTGGTTGTAAGTTTTTTATGTACAGATTTCAGGCACATAAACCTTTTACTTTTTTGGTATGGTACCGAATAAGTAAATGACGGTACTAAAGTGAACTCCTATGAAAATTAGTTTGAATCATAATACCTAAAAACGTATTTGCACTTACAATCATAAAAATTAATATGTGACAATGTCAATGTCAACTTATTCTCTCAAGCACATAAACCCTTTATTTTTTCAGTATGATACCGGATAAGTAAATGACGATATTAAAGTGAACTCCTAGGAAAATTAGTTTGGATCAAATATCTAAAAACGTATTTGCACTTACAATCATAAAAATTAATATGTGACAATGTCAATGTCAACTTATTCT
>CM042186.1:16087151-16109891 GCA_023539305.1 Ilex asprella
TAAGCATTAAGCAATGGAAGAAGATCAAGCTAAAAGTCATATAAAGAGCACTTTGATATACCTTCAAGCTCAATGGAAGTAAAACAATGTATTCAGTTTGAACCCTAACCCTATTACTTGTCAGCAACATTCTCTCTCCCTCTTGTTTTACTCTTTGTGGAAAGATCCAACCACCATGCTGAGCCCATTGGTTGGATTTGAGGATGCTGGTTCTCTAACAAAGATTTGATTTTGGTAAAGAGAATATGAGAAAAATAAAATTTAGAGGGGTTAATAGAAGGCCATATGAGGAGTCTCAACTGGGTATTACAGGACTTGCACTGTCACTTCGTGTGGTCTGTTGAAGCCTTTGAAAAAGTTTGAAGTTTTGGTGTTCTATTCCAAAACATTATGAGCAATGCTATAGGGACCTTATTTAAGGACCTAATTAGGTTCAAATAGTATTTCCCTTATATTATTGGTATTTATAGAACATTCAACTTGAAATTCAAACCAAAGCTAAGTGTTATTCCTTTTCTATTCCTCATGTATATTGTATAGAGATAAAACAGGAAGTGGAAAGAAAACAGGGACTGCAACCAAGTCGGCAGATTAGTTAACACCCCCCCACAAGTTGAGGGGTGGTGAAATGACCATTAGATTGTCATGAAGCATGAAAAAATGAACAGACGTTAGATCTTTGGTAAAGACATCAACTATTAGATCCATGAGTGTTCAAGTATTTGACAATGACACCATTTGTAACTAGTTCATGAATAAAATGGTAATCAATTTCAACATGCTTTGTGCAAGAATGAAATACTGGATTGGATGCTAAAGAAATGTCACTAAAATTAACACACCACAAAATGGCTGGCAAAGGAATAGCTATTCGTTGGTCATGAAATAACATATGTATCCAGTGTAACTTAGTGGTAGTTAATGATAATGCACGATACTTAACTTTTGAACTTAAACAAGATACCATACTTTGTTTCTTAGCTGACCAAGAGACCTAGCATGATCCAAAAAGGACTCCATATCTAGATGTAGAACGTCGATCGTCTGGATTGTCGGCTCAATCAGATTCACAAAAAGGACTGCAAATTAATCTCATCTTTAGTATGCCAAAGACCATGGTTGATTGTATCCATGAGATATCGTAGTAATCTTCAGACAGCAGCCCAATGGGAGGTGGAGGGGTGATATATGCTGGCAAAGTTGGTTCACCGAGTAAGAGATATCAGGATGAGTAAGAGTACCATACTGGAGTGGGCCAACAATTTGTCGATATTCAGTAATTTCTGCATCTACTAGTAAATCTCCATCAAGTGAGAACAGGTTGGACCTGAAATACACTGTGAAGCAATTGGGTTTGCAACAACCATATGAGCTCGACTTAAGTGATCATTGACATAATTAGATTATCGTAAATGAATGCCATCAGAGTTATGGTGTTCTTGGATCCCAATGAAATAATTGAGCAGGCCTAGATCCTTCAACTGAAAATATTTTTGAAGACGATGAATTATAGAAGATATAATTGTGGAGTGAGTGCTATAACAAGATATCATTTACATAAAGCAAGAGAAAAATATGAATGTCAGTCTGATGAAAACAAAATAAGTTAAGAGTCAACGACCGAAGAAAGAAGCCCTAATTCCATCAATGAATCTCACAACCGAGTTAACCAAGCATTTGTTGCTTGTTGAAGTCCGTAAAGAGCTTTGTGTAAATGACACACATGGTTAGGAAATTGAGTATCCACAAATCCCTTTGGCTACTCCATAGACACCTCTTTGGATAAGAAACCATTCAAGAATACATTTGAAACATCCAATTGATGTATGCCCAATCAAATTAAATGGCTAAGGCCAATAAAACTCAAAAGGCGGAGGTTTTAATAACTTGATTAAATGTTTTTGTAAAGTCAATCCCACTCCATTGGTCAAAACCCATAGCAACTAGTCGGGTTTTATATTAATCAATTGACCCATCCTACTTTTGTTTGATTCGCAAGACCCACTTATTCTAGGCAACATTGTTAGTTGAAGGGCATGGACATAGTGACCAAGTGCCATTTGCAATTAGAGCATCTAACTTGTCGCCCATTATAATCCGCCACTCAAGTGACAATACAATAGTGAAAAAACACGTGGGCTTTGTAGGTAAGGTAACAATGTGTAAGGCTTTGAGAGGACATCAAGTGAAATAGTAAACTTGATAATCTCAGAAAAGTTTTAGAGGTGAATTATCTGTTTGAGAACAAGCAAGAACTGGCAAAATAGGAGGGGAGGAGGTTGAAAGCGATTGGCTCAAGGATTGATTAGGGGGTAGGAGAGCAGGACGTGCAAATGAAGTTGGCAGTGCGAGGGAGGTGAGGGAGTTATTAGCGATGAGATCTGGATGAGAAGGAGATTGGGTTAGTGAGTTGGAAGGAGAAACAGTTGTAGTCAAAGGTGTTGATGTATTGGTCAAAGGGAAATGGGATGCATTGGGTTGTGCAATTTGTAGTAAAGAGGTATGAGGTGAAGGTGGTCTATAAGTTTTTTGGGTGTGGAAGAGAGGTAGAGGAAGGTGTTGAAACCAAGCTTTATAGCTTTGGGTTAGGAAAGAACTGGTACAGATCTATCGGTACAAAGGTGTATTGCCATGTGTACAACTAGTACAAACCATAGTTGTACTGGTAAAAGGGTTTTTGACCTACGACAACAAGGCAGAAGTTCGACTTTGTTTGGAACTCACTAATCTCTCATCCAACTACTATTTAAGTCTTGGGGACAAACCTAAATGAACAAGTTTGACTACAACTACTTAATCGAACAGTTTAAGTTGAACCTCGCATAAGAGGATAGAATAAAATGTTAAAGGATGATCTTATGAGAGGGGTTTAGCAATACACTAACCTAATCGTGAGGTAATATTTGAATGGGAACATCTAGTATATTATGTTGCTTGAGATATAATAAATGTTCTTATGAAAACCATGTGTTAGAGGTGGAGGCGTCCATATCATTGATCGCTCCACCTAAAGCTCCAGCCTGAGGTATAATCTAGACCAAGGTGAGTGTACTAACACTTTAAATTTCACTTAACTTGTGGAGCCTATTACATTTGTACATGGAAATTATAGTGTTGGCTTACAATGATGTGAGATAGCCATAGTGGCAAACTCGTTAGCCTTAGTGGCAAGTGTGAGATGGACGTAGTGGTAGAATTGTTATAGCCATAGTGGAAAATGGGAGATTGCCTTATTGGTGAAGTCATTAACTTTGGTTGTTACACTCTCTTCTTGCTTATAATAATGTTAGGAGTTGCATGAATGTTGTTACCCTTCTTATGTATCTTGTACATTCATTGAGGTTCCTTGTGCTCTCTCTTAAACTTTAAACTCTCCAGGTATCCCACGTATAGATGAAGTCGATTGTTGAGTCTTAGGCGGTAAAGGGGAAGTTAACCTTGGAGTCACTTTATTTTGCTTGAGGATGCGGAGCTTTGTAAATGATGTTAACATATACGTCCTTTTGCAGTATGTAAATATGAAGTATGGCTTGGAGTGAGATCACTCCAAGCGTATGTTGAATTTAAACTTTACTTTGTTTAGTTACTGGCAAAAGAACTTATGTGTTGGCAGAATGTACATATAGTATCTAGAATCTTGCTTAAAAGGCAATACTCTTTACTTGTGGGTGTGACCTGTATCCTACCGGGGGTTGTGGCATCATAATTTTTGTATTAGAGATTATGTTTAATAGATCTTATATATGTATGAGTCTAGTTCAATAGTGGACAACTTAGGGTGTTCGAACATCATGGGGTGAAATAAATGCTTTAATGTTGGTGATGTGTATGTGTGTGTTCAATTACATTGATTTGCATTTGTACAACAAAGTAAGTAATGGATCCTCCAAACAGTCAAAATCAGGGTGAATTCGATGGGTGATATGCAACAACAGGGGGCAGAGGGGGAGCATAACCATCCTAACATGGTCCAAAGAGCATTGGATATAGTGGTGTAGATGGCTGCATCGACAAACCAACTTATTAAACTAGAAACAGAAATTCAGGTAGCGACATGGGTAGTACCACCAATACCTATTAGGGAGCTGCATAGCACAGTGTATGAGATGTTTATGAAGTTAAATCCACCGATGTTTACAAGGATGATTAACCCACCAGAGGTGGAAGACTAGATGAATCGCATGGAGTCAATCTTTGAGGTGATGAGAATATTTTATGACCTAGGGGTGACTCTAGCGACCTTTTATACTAAAGGATGAAGCAATGTTTTGGTGGGAAGCCGCTAGACTATTAACCGCACCAGCTGCTAGAGGGGAAGCTCAGGTGGTTGGTAGTGCGGCTCCAGTACCAAGATAAGTCACTTGAGAAGAATTTGTGAGAGTGTTCAATAAAAAATATTTTCTTGAGTTTTATTAGTGTGAGCAGGAACTAGCCTTCATGTCCTTAACCCAAGGAGAAATGTTAGTAGCAGAATATGAAAAATAGTTCACCATTTTGTCCTGTTTTTCTACAACTTTCGTTCAAACTAATGAAGCTAGGTGTAAGAAATTTCAGTGGGGACTAGACTACCCTATCCAAAGTCATATCTTTCTTTTGAGTTGACAACTTATGTTGCTTTAGTGAACAAGGCTCTTGTAGTCGAGAAGGATGTTCAGGGGTCAGTTGGTCGATGTGAGCAATTCAAAAAGGGAAGATTCGATATTCCACTAATCAAGGGATTTCAAGCTAATGGATAAACATTGGGGTACAGGAAGGAAGGGTCTCAATCTTTTCAAAATCTTAGTGTTGGATATGGTAGGGCATCCAACAATTCACAAAGCTAGAATTTTCCAAGACCCCAGACGGGGCAACAAAGTAGGGGTGTGTACTGGTGGTTAGTGGCAAAGATTACTTGCTACAAATTTGGAGGGGAGAGGCTGTAAACCCCCACCTGTGTTATAATGGTATAACGATAAAAATTGTTTAGTAATTTAATATATGTAATGGTGTAGGAATGAACCATATAAGTTATAAACGTAGGAAATGCTAACATTGTAAATATTAGCTAAAAACTTAGTTTTAACTTATGAATATATGAAATAGTTTGTTATAGAACTTAGACCAACTATGTTTGATGTACAATATATGTTGTATAAGTTTATGTTGATTTTAGAAGGGTTTGGAAATGATTGGAAATGAAAAATAGCGAAAATAGGCAAAATTGGACAAACCGTACTGTATAGCGTACCGGTACCCCAAGGTCTAGAGAGTTTTTTGTACGGTATTGCACCGTACCAATACGCCCGAAAGAAACCCAAAATTTTGTAGAGTGAAAGTCGAGGTTTGGCCATTTAAAACATCATTTTCACTACATATTACCCCATTCTTCCATTCCACTCTCACCCTAAATATTTTAGAACCCTAGGAGAAGATAAAGGAAAGAAGAAAGAGTAGAAATGAGGTCTATAGGGCTTGGACTTTTGATTTTAACTTTGGAATTTCTGCTTCAAGGTAGGGATTTTCTTCCATTCTCTTACATTGAGGCTAGAGTTTATATAAATATACATGTTTTGACTCCTAATCATATGTATTTGCTATGAGTTCTTTGTTTCTTGGTCCTCTTACAATTATTATCATGTTTTACACAAAGTTAGAGATGAATACTCATGAAATCTCTTGCTCTTGATTTAAAAGCCTAGTTTTGAGGAAAAAAATGGATTTCACTCTTTATTTTCACTTAATCTTGATTGAAACTCTAGTGCTTTGGGTTGAGTATTAAAATTATATTGTTGATGATCTCTTGTATCTTTTCTTAAATTTGTTATATTGGGAATATCACTTGTGAGAATTGGGAATTTTCAAAATTTGCTCTTAAATTGGGGATTTGTGGAATGGTTGGTTATTTGAGAAAATTGTTAGTATTGTATTTCTGGTATGGTCATTTGGATGAACATGAGTGAGAGGTTCCTTATAAGGATACTCATTCTTTCTCAGGAGGTTCCATGTAAGGATGCTTGGAAACAAAATCTTGAGGGTGAGAGGTTCCTTGTAAGGATGCTCATGCCAAAAGAGGACAATATGTGATCTTCTCAGGAGGTTCCTTGTAAGGATGCTTGAGGAACAAAACCTTGAGGGTGAGAGGTTCCTTGTAAGGATGCTCATGCCAAAAGAAGACAATATGTGATCTTCTCGGGAGGTTCCTTGTATGGATGCTTGAGAAACAAAACCTTGAGCGTGAGAGGTTCCTTGTAAGGATGCTCATGCCAAAAGAGGATACTATGTGATCTTTCCGAGAGGTTCCTTGTAAGGATGCTTGAGAAATAAAATTTTGAGGGTGAGAGGTTCCTTGTAAGGATGCTCATGCCAAAGAGGACAATATTATATCATGTATGTGGTATTGGTTTACTTTTAAAAATTGTATGGCTCATTGTTGGTAATTGGTTTTACCTTTCAGTTTAACTTTATTGTTGTTCGTAAACTAGAGATCTATTAAAATGTCATGATTTTACCTAAAAAGGTTATATATGCTATTTGTGAAATGAGACCGACTTGTTTTACATGCTTTCAAAACCTTGATCAAGTTTGGGAGGATGTTCCTACAGAGTTTCGTGCTCACCCCTACAAAAAATGTCTTTCCCAGATTATAATAGTTTAGAGGAAGAGCTCGGCATTGGGGAGCCTACACAGTGGGAAGCTCCAGTAGAAGGAAACGTAGACCCCGAAGTGGATGCTTAGAGCATTATTTTCTTTTATTCTAGATTAATACTTTGTAAAGCCCAATACTTTGTATCAACTACAAGTTTTATTTTGATTCTTTTGGGATGTAAAGGCCGTAGTTGGGTATATTCTTTTGGATGTTATATCTACTATGAATGATGAATGAAATCCTTTTAGATATGAAGTTATTTAGTGCTTATGATGTGAAGGGTTTATAAATTTTAATGTCGTCTAAGGTGGTTTTGGGGCGTTACAGACGCATATCTCCAAAGACTGTGGGGGAGGCTTGTAGGTGTTTTGGGGTGTGGGCGAGAGGGGTATATGGTGCAAGATTGTCCAAGTGGGCTTACTACATCATCATCCATTGGGAGTGTGAATCCTGGTGGTAGGAGTATGACCGAGAACACCCAAGGAGTAGGAAGGTATTTGCTTGTACCTCAAGATCTCATGGACCAATCTGTGCAATGATGCATCAAGATGTGCATTTTACTCCTAATGTGGTAACATGTATGATTTCTATATTTGATAGAGATGCACGTATTCTTGTTGATCTTGGTTCTACACATTCATTCATTGCATATACATTTAGCATGCATTGGGGTCAACCCACTACACCCTTGGATCATTGTTTATCTATTTCTAAGCCAGTGGGTGAGGAGGTATTAGTAGATGTTGTTTAGGAAAAAACTGGTACAAAACATTGATGTACCAGTGCAAAGGTGTACCACCATGTGTAGAACTGGTACAAACCATAGTTGTACCAGTACAAGGGTTTCTGACCTGTGACGAACTGGTACAACCTTTGTACCGCTACAACACCTTAAACCGGTAGGACTTGCACCGGTTCAGCAAGGCAGAAGTTCTACTTTGCTGGGAACTCACTAATCTCTCATTTAACTACTCTTTAAGCTCTTCAGGATAAACCTAAATGATCAAGTTTGACTACAACTACTTAATCGAATCGTTTAACTTCAACCTAGCAGTTGACCACAAAATATTGCATGTTTCATGATTTAACCATTCGACTTTGTGCATTTGTTGGATGTTTGTCTTTATTGATTATGTTAGAATTTTGATTAAATGTGTTTATTTGTGTTTGTAGGTGCAAATGGGAGAAGAAGAAATATTTTGGAGTTAATGGAATGTCATGAGAAAACATGAGAATGAATAGGAATTGAACCAGAGGAGTAGCAAAGGAAAAAACAAAAAAAAAAAAGGCTGTTTCAACCGGTTCATCAGGATGCTATAAAGGGTTCAACTTCTTGTTGTTCATCATAGCTTTGCCAAAGATACTATATGCATTCGCATTCAAGTCCAAACAGAAGGCATTCCAATTGATTGAACATCTTCTTCAATCGTTTCATCAGCATACAACTACGTCATGCAAGTCCTGAGCTCTCATTCATTCACTATAAAGTTTCTCCATCCACTTTCACACTCAAGTGGATGGATTCTACTACCTAAGAAACTCATTTGATTGGATGATGGCAACTCCGCAGCTTTATGAGAGCACTCCGATTAGATGGCAGCAGTGGAGGAAACTTCTTCAAAAAAGCATCCACCACCCACACCACACACCATGGAAGAGGAAAAAGGAAGATGCTCTATATGCATACACTTCTATACACATTAAATACAACTATTAGATTTGTCTGTTTTTAATTTTAGTTTAACATTGTGAGAGTTTTACTGAGTTTCTGAGAAAAGAACTAGTGTATTTTCTTTTACATTTTCAAAGCTTGATTATTATTGTTTATTCATGTACTTGAAATTCCCATTTTGAAGCAAATCTTAGTGAGTCTATTTCTTTCCCTTTCGTTATTTATTTTCCTTTTCTTACATATTGAACACTACTAATTTCGGTTTGATGGGTTTTGCTTTCGGCTACGTTTTGGTGCGATCCGAGGGAGAATTCTCACTTGTAATCAAGCCATATCAATTTTCTAATGAATTCAAATGGAAATAATGCTTTTATTTGGGAAAAATAAATTTCAAAAACTCATTGTTTTGTGATCACTTTGATTTCTCGTCGACAGATCTTCTAGTAAGGGTAATGCTTGAAGTTTATATATACATCAAAGTATTCACCTTTTTAGCTAGTATTTTCTATCTACAAAGCTATATATTGTTCAAATCTTATTTTAGTTGAATATTTTTCATTCGAGTAAATTTGATAATGAGTTCAGATGAGTTATAAATGAGAATCGAATAGCTTGATTATAAAGAGATGATTTTCGAGTTTTAGCCAATTGTTTTCCATTTGATTTCATTACAGTAGTTAGTATTTTCACCAACTCTCCAAACACCGAGAATTTTTCATTTTATTTTCCAACACATGACCATTCGGATTGCCATTGTTCCCTAAGGAGATGAACGCAGATTTTCTGAGTTACTACATTGCACACACTTCCTATGCTTGGGAAACACATTTATACATTTCAAATGTGCAATCATATTTTTAGAGAAACAATTGAATCATTTTGGGAGAAAAATAATTTTGATAAAGTAAAGCATATTTAGATAAAGCAAGCATTTTGGTGCCATTGTCGGGTAATAACAGTTCAATTTAAAAAGTGATTCAAATTGACAGCAGGTAAGTCGTGTGATTTTCATCACTAGCCTAGGTATGTTCTTCTACTATACATTATTGGAAAATTTTTATTTTCTTTGTAAATATTTTTTATATTTTTAAATTCTTTTGATATGGTGTCAAATGCTTTATTTATAGAGTATACGTGTGAGATTTGTGCTGAGTATTGGCTTATCCCTGACGAGTGCCCTTCAATTCCAATGGTTTGAAAGTTTTATTGGGACCAATTTAATACAATACTGGATTCTCCACAACTTTATCCCAATATTGCTTTGAAACTTTCTATCCAGATTTTAGTTGGAAGAATGAATATTATCAATTACCAGTCCATCTCACAACACCACAAGAGCCTTTCAAATATCCACCATACCATGCCCAACAAGAAAAGAGTTTGGAAAACATTATGGATGAATTTATGCAAACCCAACTGTCTATCAATGCCCAAATGAGCCAATATTTTGAAAAGTTGAAAGACATCCTCAAAACATTGATCATGTCTGTCAATATTTTGAACCAAAAACAACAAGTTGAGCATGGTCAATGTAGTGAAAATGATTGTTTTCTTGAACTACAATCTGAGTATGAATCCATTGACACTCTTAACAATGAATAATTAAGCAGAAATGCCATTCCACAAGAGGAAAATGTGCCCAAGGACTTTTCTATATCAAATAGTACTAATGAGATTTACATTAGTGAAGGTACTAAGGTTGAGTTGAGTGTCATAATTGAAAAGGATCCATTTGGTATTTCAATCTTGAATTTGCATAAAAATGTTCATATCTTCCTTTTGTTGAATGTTCCAAAAAAGTGTCAGGTGTATAAGTGGATGGTTAGATTAGAGGAGTTACTTAGACACCATATTTATAAGCCATTAAAAGTAAATTGGATCATATTCAAATCTGAATTTAAGTTGGATTGATTGTGAGCTTGTACCTTTTTTTTGTTCATAGTAGTCAGAATTTTTCTTTTGTATTTTATTTTTCTAAGTTTTTATTTCAGTCTTGTAAATTTTATTTGGTGGTATTTTTTTCTTTTTGTACAGTTTCTTTTGTTGTTTTGTAGTTGGTGGTTGTTCTTTTTGGAGATCAGCGCCATGTGTTTTCTTACCCTTATTGTATTCATTTTTCTTATTGCATGAATTTTTTTTTGTATTGAGGACAATGCATGATTTAAGTTGGGGGTGAGGATTACACCATTATCCTATGTTACACCACCATGTTCATACTGTAAAAGGGGAAAATTGAGAAAATTTGAAAATTTTTGAAAAAAAAAAATGAAACATTCGATTTGGACTGTATTATTCTCTCTTAATTAGCATGAGATTTTTAATTATTCTACTAGAATCTTGAGTTGTTTGCATATTAGCACATTGTAGGAGTATATTCTATGTTTAAGTATCATGTTTATGTTTTCATTTGATACTCAACCTATGTGCACTATGAGAATGCAAATTTTTGTTATTTGTTGAACAAGATTCACATTTTAAAAGACTTGACATACATAGTGGAGATAAATGTATTACCCTTGTGAGTTTTTGTGTCATTCTTTCTTGGAGGGTTTGACTATAATTACTCAAAAGACTATTCTTTCAAATTCAATTTTTTTCAATAACTCATTAATTTTTGCTTTGGTTAGTGTAAAGGAGGTAGTTAGTTGATTATATCTCAATGCAAAAGGGTACCTTGCCATACATTTTTTTGAAAATGATTTTAGGTCATCTTTGAATTAATTTGAGCCTTAGCATATTCTTTCTTGACATCATCCGAAGTAGTTGTGATTAAGCTTTAATAAAAAATTTATTTCTTAGCCATATGTTTTACCAAGCCATGCATAATTGTGTTTATCTTACCTTAGTTATCCTAGAATCAATATTGTTTATACTATGAAGGGCGAGTTGTGGTTATAAGAAAAGAAATAGGAAAATGAAAGAAATAAGGACAATGAGTACATGATTTATTGTTGACATCCAAAAGCAAAGAAAACAAACAAAGAAAGAAAGAATGTGAAAAGAAAATACAGAAAGAAAATAAAATAAGAAATTTTGTGAAAAATGAATTCCAAATGAGGAGATATGGATTGAAAAGTAGTATTTTCAGGATAACTCATTTTGAATTCATATATCCCTTTGTTTCTTTAGCTTTTGCACAAGATCACATTACAACCAAATTAAAGAGCAATTTGATCCTAAGAATGGTGGCAGGTGTGCACACTAAATAATGTTAAGGGATGAGTCAACTGTATTGCTTCCAATTACTCTAACATTCTTTCGTGAGATTATGCCAAGGTCATTTCATTTGTATGAATGTTCATCATTTCTAAATTATATGTGAGTTATATTTTGTTTTGAACTATAAGAATCCGTCTCACATATTGACAATGAGTGAAACGTCACTCTAATCAAAGGTTCTTTGTTTGAAGAGAAAATCTTTGGTGAGATTTGCATCAAAGTTAAAATTGGATAGCTAATAAAGATGAGTTTTATTTGATAAATTTATTAAATTATACAAATATTTTAAAGACACTAGTTTTCAGATGAAAATGTGCATGTGAATACTTTTAAATTGCGCTTAAATATGTAGTGTAGTGTTTACATAAATACCTTAAATGGATAGGGAATCTTTCTTAAATCTTATTGCTAATTAGGATATAATAATATGTATCAATGAGCCTTTGGTCTAATGGTACTCCTTGTCTTGTAAAGGTTTTATTTTCTTGAGGTCAAAGGTTCAAGTCCCTCCTTTCCCTTTACCTTCCCCCCCCCCCCCCCAAAATAAAAGGATATAATATTATGTTCCAAGTTTCAGGAAGCAATAAAAATAAGTTTGTAAGTACATTCACAGGAAACCTTCACGAGACAAAACTCATTCACTTAGAGTAACCTAGGGGTTTAATGGTTTGTTGCATATGTTAAATATAATCGTGAACCCTACAAAAGTAATTTTATGTTATTTTTGCATTTTTCTTATTTTTGGTTGGCTAGGGACTAGTAAAACAAAAGTTGGCGGGTATGTTGAGCATAAAATATTACATATTTCATGATTTAATCCTTCCACTTTGTGCGTTTTTTTGATGCTTATCTTTATTGATTATATTGGAATTTTGATTACTTGTGATTATTTGTGTTTGTAGGTACAAAGGGGAGAACAAGAAATATTTTGGAGTTGATGGAATGTATGGGAAAGCATGGGAATGAAGAGGGCTTGAACCAAATGAGAAGAAAATGAAAATTAGAAAAAGACTACTTCAATCAGTTCATCAGGATGTTGTAAAGGACTGAGCAATAAAAAGGATGTTGTAAAGGATTCAGCTTGCTGAACAAAGGTTCAACTTGTTCATCAGAGCTTTGCCAAAGATATTACATACACTTCAACCGGTTGAACAAAGGTTCAACCTATTCAACAGGTTCAACCCATCTTAAACCCACTCAAGTCCAAACAGAAGGCACTCCAACCAATTGAACATCTTCTTCAACCGGTTCATCATCATGCAACTACGTCACACAAGTCACAAGCTCTCATTCCTTCACCGTAAAGTTTTTTCCATCCACTTGCACACTCAAGAGGGAGACTTCTACTACCTAGGCAACTTATTTGATTGGATGATGGCACCTCCAAAGCTTCATGAGAGCACTTCGATTGGACGACAACGACAGAGGAAACTTCTCGAAAAAGCACCCACCACCCATACCACACACCATGGCCAATGAGGAGAAAAGGAAGATACTATATACACATACACTCTATACACATTAAAGCGAGCTCTTACTTTTTTAGTTGTAGCTTTAGTTTTACATTGTGACGATTTACCGAGTTTCGGAGAAGACAACTAGTGTATTTTCATTTCCATTTTCAAAGCTTTATTTGTATTGTTTGTTCTTGTATTTGAACTTCTAATTTTGAAGCAAATCTTAGTGAATCTATTTCTTTCCCTTTTGTTATTTATTTTCCTTTGTTTTACATGAACAATGTCAATTTCAGTTTGATGGATTTTGCTATTGGCTAAGTTTTGGCGCGATTGTAGAGAGGATTCTAACTCAAAATCAAGCCATATCAATTTTCTAATGGATTCAAACTAAACCTCATAATCAATCTATATTGATTTTCTAATGGATTGAAACTGAAATAATGCTCTCTAGTTGAGAAATACTAATTTCAAAAACTCGTTGTGTGATCACTTTCATTTCTCGTCAACTGGTCTTCTGGCATAGATAATGTTTGGAGTTCATTATACATTAAAGTATTCACCTTTTAGCTAGTATTTTCTATCTACAAATCTATGTATTATTTAAATATGATTTTAGTTGAATTTTTTTGTTCAAGTAAATTTGATTATTTGTTCGGATGTGTTATAAATGAGAATCAAATATCTTGATTATAGTGAGATGATTTTCGAGAATTAGTCGATTGTTTTTCATTTGATTTATTATAGTAGTTGTTATTTTCACCATCTCTCCAAACACCAAGACTACTCATTTTATTTTCCAACACATTACCATTTGAATTACCTTTGTTTCTTGAGGAAACGACCTCAGTTTTTTTGAGTCATTACACCGCAAACACTTACTACGCTTGGGAAACACATTTATACATTTCAAAGATGCAAACATATTTTGAGAGGAACAATTGAATCATTTTGGGAGAAGAACAATTTTGATAAAGTAAAGCATCTTTGAATAAAGCAAGTACTAGCATAAGAGGTTGAAGTATTGGCAAGGCTAGAATAAAAAGTTAAAGGATGATCTTATGAGTGGGGTTTAGTGATACACTAGCCTAATCATGAGAGAATATCTGTATGTCAACATCTAGCATATTATGTTGCTTGAGATGCAATAAATGCTCTTGTGACAATCACGTGTTAAGTGCGGAGGCATCCACATCATCGACAGTTCACCGAAAGCTCTAGCGAAAGATCGAACTTGAGTGTTGCTTGAGATGTAATAAATGCTCTTGTAACAATCATGTGGTAAGTGCGGAGGCATTCACATCATCAACAGTTCACCTACAACTCTAGCAAGAGATCAAACCTAAGGTAGAATCTAGACCAAGGTGAGTGTACTAACTCTTTAAATTAACTTATAGAGGCTATTACTTTTGTACATGGATATTACAGTGTTGGCTTAGAATGATGTGAGATGACCATAGTGGCGGACTTGTTATAGCCTTAGTGGCAAGTGTGAGATAGTCGTAGTGGCAAACTTGTTATAACCGTAGTGACGAGTGTGAGATGGCCATAGTGGTAGACTCGTTATGACCTTGGTGGCAATTATGAGATGGGCATAGTGATGCACTCATTATAGCCATAGTGGTAAATAGTAGATGGCCTACAATGATTTTATGTGTTGCATGAATGTTGTTACCCTTCTTATCTATATAGTACCCTCATCGAGCTTTCTTTTGTTCTCTCTTAAACTTTAAACTCTTCAGGTATCCCGCATCTAGATGAAGTCCACTGATGAGTCATAGGTGGTTAAAAGGGAGTCAACCTTAGAGTCACTCTATTTTGCTTGAAGATGTGGTACTTTGTAAACATATGTTAATATATGCCTCCTTTTGTCGTCTGTAAATATGAAGTAAGGCTATGAGTGAGATCAATCAAAGCATATGTTGAATTTAAAATTTATTTTGTTTTGTTACTGGAAAAAGAACATCTGTGTTGGCGGAATGTACATATTGTATCTGGAATCTTTCTTATAAGGCAATACTCTCTACTTAGGTCTGGAATAAGGTTTGTCTTGGGGACCAACCAAACACAAATTCGTGAAATACCGCTCGAGGCGTCAGAGAGTGATTAGAAGGCGGTTGTTACTAGAAAAAAAAAGTGCTCAACAAGTAGGGACCACTCAAGCCATCTCAAGACCACTCGAGCGGCTAGAAATCGACATTTATTGTCCAACTCGGCATCCTGTCCCAATTTTATCTCTAAGTGTTAAAAGAACGCTCTAGTCAAATGCAAGAGAGTAGAGGGTGATGCCTGCTAGTTTTCAAGCTAGAAACAATTAAAAACTTGTCTTATTGAACACTAAAGGGTGTTGCTCAAATAGTGTTAAACTCGGGTAAATTTGAATTTTTTTTAAAAAAGGGCAAAATGGTAATTTGTCATCCTAATGCATATTTAAAATTCTCATGTTCTAGACCTTGGATGGGAAAATGAATTTTTTCGTTGGATTCGTATTGAAAAATTTAGTCACCTTGTCAAATTTCGTCGAATTCTGAGATAGTCGAATTTTACACGTCGTTCGAGGTGACTGCGTGACGGATGATCTTTTAAAGGTCTCTAAAAATTAATTTTATAAAATTTCCTTAAAATTAATTTAAAGTTCAAATAAAATTAATTTGAACTTAAACCAGAATCAAATAAATCGTTTCGGGGCGAAAACGGACCCGGAAAATAGGGGGCGTGGGGCGTGTTATGATCCAAGTCTTTAAAATTATAAATAGGGACAAATATCTGAAAAATTAGATATTTCACAGATTATTCAACCGAAGTGGCCGGCCATAGAGGAGAGGAAGAGTGAAAGAGGAAAAACCTTGATTCTTCAAGCTTCTCCCGCCGATTTTCGAAGTTCCGTTGTTCGGAATCGCTTGGACCAAGAGTTAAATTTGACCACCGCGATGAGAGCTACTCAACCACACAAAAAATAAGAGATTTCACCGAAGATCCAAGAAGAGGATTTTTTGAAATCAAGAGCTTTAGTCTTGTTTTGGAGTTATAGAAGTTTTCTACACTTCTATTGAGGTAGGGATCTTCCTACTTTGGTTTTATTCTTACCTTAAGTGAGCTTTTAGTGACTGAAATTGGTTAGTATGTGGGCTGTCCAAGGGCTATTCAAATGGACTATTTTTGGACATGTTTTAGTGGATGAAATTGGTTTATATGTGGGCTGTCCAAATGGACTGTTTTTTAACATGTTTTAATGTATGAAATTAGTTTATACGTGGACTGTTTTTGGTATAGTTATGGGGCTATTTACGGACTATTTTTTTGGCCTATTAAGGGCTGTTTTTATGGCCTAATATGGACTGAAATTGTGACTGTTTTTGGGACGGAAAAGTGGACAGTTTTTAGGGCCATTCATAGACTGTTTTCAGGGCCATTTTACGGACTGTTTTAACGATTAGGGGCTGTTTTGTGGATTATTTTGGCCGTTAAGTGGGTTGTTATGTAGGCTGTTATGTGTTATATTTGTCTTTGTGATTAAGTGTGTTATTGACATAAAGATTGTGATAACATGCTTGAAATTGTTTTATGAAAAATTGTCAATGTTTATGCATGTGTGTGTTATATTGACGTTATAACAAATATGGTATCTATATGTTTAGAACATAACTTACCATGGATAGGTTGAGATTGTTCATATGTCATTCATATCATATTGAATATTGTATCATTGTGCATGGAGGCATCTCATTTATGGGCTTAGACATGAGTATGGGGGGTGTGTGTTGGGCATGATTAATTCAAGCATCATTCTTGGTGATTGAATGGTGGACTCGAAAAAGTGGGATTGAATATCTTAGTGGGTTGAATGGTTGCATGCATGGAAAAACTTGTGTCGGGTATATCAAGTAGGGCTAGACTCTCCCTCTGGTGCAAAACTCGGTCACATGGTTCAGGCACTTCCCAGCGGTGAAATTCCAGAAAAACGTTGGTGTTTACAGAACCAGTGGTTGAGATACCAAAATTCATTGCCCAACAAGGCATAAGATATTGATTTATAAAGTACTCATTCAATGAGCAACACCCATTAATGATTTGGTTTTATAATAAAACAACTTTTATTTCAAACGATCATTGGGTGGATTTTTCGTCAAATGACGGATTCATTACACATTGGCATTGCATTGTGTTGTGGGCGTCAGTGAGGACTCGGGTCAAAGTATCATGAGTGAGTTTCATCTCATTTCATAGTATGTCATAGTAAATTCTAATATAGAGTTGCATATTCTTACTTGGAACGTTGATGTAAATAAGAAATGTTGAATGTGAACATTCCATGTGTACTTAGGTGGGGAGTAGGCTCTGTAAGAATTATTCTACTGGGTGTTGGCTTACCCTATACGGGAAAACATTTCAGGTGGAGAAAATACACCGGCGAATGGCTCCAATTTGGACCCTTATGTGTGAAGAAAACCGAATGTGGCTTATTTTGTGTTAATGTAAAACACTTGTGAAAATTATGTTTTGGGCATGTATTCTTTTGCAAATGATTGTAATAGAACTTATATGGACTAGTGTTAAAATAACCTTGCATATTTTGATATAAGTATGGATAAATGGACCCAGTGTGGTTGATGTTTACTTATAAATGGACCCAGTGTGGTTGATGTTTACTTATAAATGAACCTAGTGCGGTCATTGTTGTATATAGGCCCTCAGATGGGTCATGTGAAGATATATTACACAGGTTGTGTTTTGAGTAGAGTTTCCCTTACAAAGGAGACTCCGCCCACTTTTTTATTAAAGTATGGACCCCGATCAAACCCTATTTTCAAAGCATAATAAAGGTTTAGAAAATATTTTTCATAAAAATCCTAAGAATCATTCATAGATTTTCCTAATTCCAATTCCACTAACCTAATCATCCTAAGTTTATATAAACCAAGGGGTCTATATCTTTAGGTCACTACCTTAGTCTTAAGCATTGAAAGCGCATCGGACATCTTCTTCATTGATCATTGTAGCTTGAACTATGTCCTTCAATGTTGTTTTTGGAGCTTTATTTTTTATGCATCTTGACTATAAAATTAGGTTAAGATTTACATCAAGAGTTCATGAAATTAGCCTATTACAAAAAAATTCCTAATAAGTATGTGCTTTTGTTGTCCTTTACAAGTATCTTATAAATACTCTTGGCATATACCCAGTGATCCAATTCTTAGAAAGATATCTAGCAATGACACTAACTTCAATAAAAAAATACAAGACGCCATATAGACTTATGCATACATTAAGCTGCCCACTACAGTAGCATTGGACAGGCAGTCTATTTGGTAAATTAGACCAATTTAGAGCCCGTTTCATCGGTTAGTCCTGTCTGATTTTAATCACATTGATTCAGCCAGTGGAAAATCTTTCCTATCACTCCTAGGTCAACAGTAAGGAATTATTCTCCGATGGCTAAAGTAGACCCATAGAGGATTTAAGGAACTTTTTGCATGTGAAGGGGGGGCAGCTAGAAATATTTTAAGAACCCCACCAAGTCAATTTTCTCTTACTTGTAGGCAATTGGTGTAGTGGGGAGTTTGGGGACTGCCCAACCATCAAATTCTCAATCAAATCCCTTATTTTTTGTCACCACTCACTTTGCCTTGTAAGAAAAACCGTCCTTAATTCCCGGTTCTACATTTTTTTTGATAAAACATTCAATTTTTAAAATTCATAAGGATGAATTTTAATGGGTTAAATTGAAATTTGAAATTTGACCATTGAGTTTGAAGGGTCAAGTTAATGATCAATAATTCAAAGTAACCACACGTGGTGCTTGAACCCGTCATTGATCGTTGATATATATATATTTTTTTGTCGTTTAACAAGGTACTTGTTGCTACTTCCAACCTTTTACCATTGGAACTTACCTGTTTCATATAAGCTTCAAAATCACCTGCTTGGAGAGCTGCCACTTCCTTAGAATTTTCTACCCTTTAGAGACAAAGAACATGGTCTCTAGTTTCTCCTCCTACTAATTCTAACATCATAGGCTTTAAATAGGTGTTCAAACTCAAACTTAATGTAGATTATGGAATCTCTCGTCACAACGACATGCTTGTGGCCAAAGGGTTTCATCAATATACTGGTATAGATTATAAGGAAACCTTTAGTCCTATTGTTAAACCAGCCACTATGAGAATTATATTGTCATTGGCTTCAATTTGGATGGAAACTTAGGCAACTTGATGCAAAGAAGGCATTTCTTCATGGTATTCTTAAAGAGGAGGTCTATATGACCCAATCTCCTATCTTCTTGGATCCCACTGCTCCACAGCATGTCTACAAGTTGAATAAGGTCATTTATGGTTTGCATAGTTTACTGGTCATCTACTTAGCTATGACTTTCAGTCCACCAATGTTGACATCTTTCTGTTTATTAGACATAAAGGTTCTTCACTGACAGTGTTACTTCTATATGCGGATGATATCTTCCGCACTAGCAATGATGCTGCCTACATTGAGACTATTATTACTAATCTTCATCATATATTTGAGATGATTGACTTTGGTCCTCTCCATTACTTTGTTGGCCTAGAGATTTCTTATACACCTACAGGTTTATTTATGTCTCAACACAAGTATGTTGCAGAACTTCTTTACAAAGCCAACATGTTTCACTGTAAACCTTGCAAAACACCCTGTCCCAGCTCAGCAAGACTTGGTAAAACTGATGGCATTTCACTTTCTAACCCTACTTCATATAGAAGTATTGTTGGTGCTCTTTAATACTAAACCTTTACCAGGCCAAAAAACTCCTTTTCTGTTAATCATGTTTGCCAATTTATGCAGCAACCCACAGATGTTCACTTTTGATGGTACACAAGTTAAATTCCAAGTATGAGCTCAGACCCAAAGGTCAAATCAGGAGGTCAGGCAAAACTTGTAGAGTTTAGAGGACCAGGGGCCAGAGCTCCCCAATACAAAAAAATAGTGAAAATGATAGGAGAGCAGCTGGATGACAATAGGCTCCCCTGAAGTAATAGAAAGCTACATTCAAAGCACAAAACTCTCAACCAACCAAGATCCTCTCTTAAAGTCAAGGAGGATTCCACGCATGAAAGGCAAAGATCTCGGCAGAGATCCCACTAAACAAGAAGTAGCTGGGTAAATGATGTATAACGCCTCCACTGTAGAGGCAGAACCCTACATTGCACTGTAAAGTATCCACGTAATCAATAAAGAAAAAGAAGCAAGAGCCTCTATTGCAGAGTGGACTAGCCGATCTGTCAAGCCGGTGAACCACTATATGTTACTGTGCAAATCTATTAATCCCCTTCTCGGCAATAGAGTCATACCCCAGCTTACTACCATTCTAACGAATCTTGTAGCTCAGTCTATTATTAACCAGCACGATACACGTCTTTCGCTCACTCATGAGAGTTTTACGCCATCAGTTCGGCATCATCTATGGGAACGACTGTTCTTGTTACAAATACGCTGATCCGTCAGTAACTAATGGTCTCAACTCGCAATATGAGTAGAAGTCAAACTAATCCACCACAAACGCAAGACCAACAAGAAGCTACCAACGGCAGATAACAAGAGAATGACTTAGAGGCTAATCCACCCATAGGGAATCTCCCTGCAAGTAATGAGTTGGAGGCCCTTCGCCTTGTCAACTAACGCGTACTGCAATAGAACTAGGAGCTCGTGAAGCACTTGAAATGCCCACAGGAGATACAACCGGCCCAAGGAGGCCAGAATAACCCCCTCGCAAAGAACAAACACACCTCAACCCCCTCAGAGAAGTTAATGAAGGAGGGGAGAATAGTCAGACCATGTGGTAGGTTCCCCATCCACTCCCTAGGAATAGCCACAATGAAGAAGTGAAAGTCAAGATGATGAGGAGGAAAGAAGTGATTTCTTCCCTCATCAGCAGAAAAGAAGAGATCAGTACTGGGAACAACTCTTCGAAGATATTAAGAAAGAGCTCAACTATATGAAGGAGGCTGTGAGGATTAAATCTCTAGTCACAATGAACGCCTTGGTGCAACAGACCGAATCTGTAAAGCCCCACTTTCGTATCGCTATATATTAACATGGTTATGTTTTGATATGCTAATATATGTAATGATGTATGCATGAACTAAGTAGATAGTAAAAGTAGAAATAAAAATGTTATTTGAGGTAATAGGGTATGTTATAAAAGTTTGGGGTATTCCGGAGTTAAAACACATTTTAGAGAGAATTTGAGTAAAAAAATTTTGGGATAATTACCTAGTGTTTTGATCATAACTTTTTATTTTGACATCATTTTGATCTGAAATTTTTAAAGTAGATAGTAGACTTTCAAGGCTACAAAATATTATTTCATGAAAAATTTTCAAATCGACTTCCAAACAGGCCAAAACTTCACTGAAAGTTTCAGCAGAAACTGGGATGGATGTTCGAGCATTGGGGACGTTTGAATGTAAGCGAGTCCCAGTACTTTGGTTTCTGCAGAGCTCTGTTGAAGATGTAATAGTACTGAGAGCAACCAACGTTCGAAAATCAAGGACGTTCGAACGACGTTCGAACGGAAGATAGTGATTTTCACTATGGACGTTCGAACGTTACTTACATATTCTGCTTTCCAGAATCACGCACAGGGGACTATTTATCCCACTATAAATACTTAAGCACGCCTCTTTTAGTCTCATTACTCCTCTCCTAACCCTAGAAACACTTAGAGACAAAGAAAAGAAGAGTGAAACTCAAGATCAAAGGGAAAAAACACAAGATCTAAGGGTGATTCAAGATTCAACCCCTAGAATTCAAGAACAAAAAGGTAGGAGTTTCCTTCCATTCACTTACATTGAAGCTAGGGTTATTATATATGTATATTTTGGACTCCTAATCATATGTATTTGCTATGAGTTCTTTATTTCTTGATTGTCTTGCAAATATTATCATGTTTTACACAAAGTTAAGGTTGAATACCCATGAAATCTATTTACTTGCTTGAAAACCCTATTTTTTTGGAGAGTGATAAATGTTCTTCTTAAATTTCTCATTTAATATTGATTTCTCATGAAGTGCTTTGTGTGGAGTAGCAAAATGAGGTGGTTATGATTTCTTGTATTTTTCTTAAATTGTTATTGGAATTGTCATATGTTAAATTGGGAATTTTTGGGATAGGCTTGTAAATGGAGGAAATGGGTTTGGTATTGTATCTCTTATGAATGTGGGATGACCATGGGTGGCCTTTGACGAGATATCGTAGGTTGGGTAGATGTTGTGCTTGCTCCGTGTGGGTTGACCTTTTTCCTACCATTCGTAGTGGGATTGGTGTCTTGCGAGGACCAAACTACTATTCGCTCATGGGTGTCGTGTACGGGGATTAGTATACTATGTCTGGGTTGGATTCGTTATTTCCGGTGCATTGGTATGAGATGATGTAGTCGGTAGACACCCTTCCCAAAGTTTGATATCCTTGTGAGGATTTGTGTGGGGGGGGCCTAGATATTACTCAATGTGTCGATTCATGTGGATTGCCTTACATCATAGTGGAGATATATGCTTATAATGTTGATACAAATGTAGGGTTGGTATGTGTTCATTCTACTAGATACGGTTTCTTCAAAAGTTTTGGGAAGTAAGAGATTCCACAAGAACTTGTGAGAAACGGTTTATGGTAGAATGTATTATTAATTGTGTATTAGTCCATTTATTCATTAAATTACTGTTGTTACCTAAACTTGAGATCTGTTGAAAATGTCCCTGTTTTATTTCAAAAACTATATATTTTATTTGTGAAATGAGAC